>JAKCOX010000335.1:0-213947 GCA_022605575.1 Laterallus jamaicensis coturniculus | reverse complement strand
AAACCAAAAGAGATAGTACTGAAAGACATAGCTGGCCTGAAACCTCCTCAGGGGAGACACAAACAGAAACTAGAAACTTTGGTGTAACTGCTTTCGTTTGCCTGGGAAACTCAAATGTACCTGCATGGTGCACCAAAAGTGTTTTTCTCGGCCAGAGCAGCTTTTTCTACCAAACGTCCAGCAATAGCTTCCAAACCAAAAGAGATAGTACTGAAAGACATAGCTGGCCGGAAACCTCCTCAGGGGAGACACAAACAGAAACTAGAAACTTTGGTGTAACTGCTTTCGTTTGCCTGGGAAACTCAAATGTACCTGCATGGTGCACCAAAAGTGTTTTTCTCGGCCAGAGCAGCTTTTTCTACCAAACGTCCAGCAATAGCTTCCAAACCAAAAGAGATAGTACTGAAAGACATAGCTGGCCTGAAACCTCCTCAGGGGAGACACAAACAGAAACTAGAAACTTTGGTGTAACTGCTTTCGTTTGCCTGGGAAACTCAAATGTACCTGCATGGTGCACCAAAAGTGTTTTTCTCGGCCAGAGCAGCTTTTTCTACCAAACGTCCAGCAATAGCTTCCAAACCAAAAGAGATAGTACTGAAAGACATAGCTGGCCTGAAACCTCCTCAGGGGAGACACAAACAGAAACTAGAAACTTTGGTGTAACTGCTTTCGTTTGCCTGGGAAACTCAAATGTACCTGCATGGTGCACCAAAAGTGTTTTTCTCGGCCGGAGAAGCTTTTTCTACCAAACATGCCAAACGTCCAGGAATAGCTTCCAAACCAAAAGAGATAGTACTGAAAGACATAGCTGGCCTGAAACCTCCTCAGGGGAGACACAAACAGAAACTAGAAACTTTGGTGTAACTGCTTTCGTTTGCCTGGGAAACTCAAATGTACCTGCATGGTGCACCAAAAGTGTTTTTCTCGGCCAGAGCAGCTTTTTCTACCAAACGTCCAGCAATAGCTTCCAAACCAAAAGAGATAGTACTGAAAGACATAGCTGGCCTGAAACCTCCTCAGGGGAGACACAAACAGAAACTAGAAACTTTGGTGTAACTGCTTTCGTTTGCCTGGGAAACTCAAATGTACCTGCATGGTGCACCAAAAGTGTTTTTCTCGGCCGGAGAAGCTTTTTCTACCAAACGTCCAGCAATAGCTTCCAAACCAAAAGAGATAGTACTGAAAGACATAGCTGGCCTGAAACCTCCTCAGGGGAGACACAAACAGAAACTAGAAACTTTGGTGTAACTGCTTTCGTTTGCCTGGGAAACTCAAATGTACCTGCATGGTGCACCAAAAGTGTTTTTCTCGGCCAGAGCAGCTTTTTCTACCAAACGTCCAGCAATAGCTTCCAAACCAAAAGAGATAGTACTGAAAGACATAGCTGGCCTGAAACCTCCTCAGGGGAGACACAAACAGAAACTAGAAACTTTGGTGTAACTGCTTTCGTTTGCCTGGGAAACTCAAATGTACCTGCATGGTGCACCAAAAGTGTTTTTCTCGGCCAGAGCAGCTTTTTCTACCAAACGTCCAGCAATAGCTTCCAAACCAAAAGAGATAGTACTGAAAGACATAGCTGGCCTGAAACCTCCTCAGGGGAGACACAAACAGAAACTAGAAACTTTGGTGTAACTGCTTTCGTTTGCCTGGGAAACTCAAATGTACCTGCATGGTGCACCAAAAGTGTTTTTCTCGGCCGGAGCAACTTTTTCTACCAAACGTCCAGGAATAGCTTCCAAACCAAAAGAGATAGTACTGAAAGACATAGCTGGCCTGAAACCTCCTCAGGGGAGACACAAACAGAAACTAGAAACTTTGGTGTAACTGCTTTCGTTTGCCTGGGAAACTCAAATGTACCTGCATGGTGCACCAAAAGTGTTTTTCTCGGCCGGAGCAACTTTTTCTACCAAACGTCCAGCAATAGCTTCCAAACCAAAAGAGATCGTACTGAAAGACATAGCTGGCCTGAAACCTCCTCAGGGGAGACACAAACAGAAACTAGAAACTTTGGTGTAACTGCTTTCGTTTGCCTGGGAAACTCAAATGTACCTGCATGGTGCACCAAAAGTGTTTTTCTCGGCCAGAGCAGCTTTTTCTACCAAACGTCCAGCAATAGCTTCCAAACCAAAAGAGATAGTACTGAAAGACATAGCTGGCCTGAAACCTCCTCAGGGGAGACACAAACAGAAACTAGAAACTTTGGTGTAACTGCTTTCGTTTGCCTGGGAAACTCAAATGTACCTGCATGGTGCACCAAAAGTGTTTTTCTCGGCCAGAGCAGCTTTTTCTACCAAACGTCCAGCAATAGCTTCCAAACCAAAAGAGATAGTACTGAAAGACATAGCTGGCCTGAAACCTCCTCAGGGGAGACACAAACAGAAACTAGAAACTTTGGTGTAACTGCTTTCGTTTGCCTGGGAAACTCAAATGTACCTGCATGGTGCACCAAAAGTGTTTTTCTCGGCCGGAGCAGCTTTTTCTACCAAACGTCCAGCAATAGCTTCCAAACCAAAAGAGATAGTACTGAAAGACATAGCTGGCCTGAAACCTCCTCAGGGGAGACACAAACAGAAACTAGAAACTTTGGTGTAACTGCTTTCGTTTGCCTGGGAAACTCAAATGTACCTGCATGGTGCACCAAAAGTGTTTTTCTCGGCCAGAGCAGCTTTTTCTACCAAACGTCCAGCAATAGCTTCCAAACCAAAAGAGATAGTACTGAAAGACATAGCTGGCCTGAAACCTCCTCAGGGGAGACACAAACAGAAACTAGAAACTTTGGTGTAACTGCTTTCGTTTGCCTGGGAAACTCAAATGTACCTGCATGGTGCACCAAAAGTGTTTTTCTCGGCCGGAGAAGCTTTTTCTACCAAACGTCCAGCAATAGCTTCCAAACCAAAAGAGATAGTACTGAAAGACATAGCTGGCCTGAAACCTCCTCAGGGGAGACACAAACAGAAGCTAGAAACTTTGGTGTAACTGCTTTCGTTTGCCTGGGAAACTCAAATGTACCTGCATGGTGCACCAAAAGTGTTTTTCTCGGCCGGAGCAACTTTTTCTACCAAACGTCCAGCAATAGCTTCCAAACCAAAAGAGATAGTACTGAAAGACATAGCTGGCCTGAAACCTCCTCAGGGGAGACACAAACAGAAACTAGAAACTTTGGTGTAACTGCTTTCGTTTGCCTGGGAAACTCAAATGTACCTGCATGGTGCACCAAAAGTGTTTTTCTCGGCCAGAGCAGCTTTTTCTACCAAACGTCCAGCAATAGCTTCCAAACCAAAAGAGATAGTACTGAAAGACATAGCTGGCCTGAAACCTCCTCAGGGGAGACACAAACAGAAACTAGAAACTTTGGTGTAACTGCTTTCGTTTGCCTGGGAAACTCAAATGTACCTGCATGGTGCACCAAAAGTGTTTTTCTCGGCCAGAGCAGCTTTTTCTACCAAACGTCCAGCAATAGCTTCCAAACCAAAAGAGATAGTACTGAAAGACATAGCTGGCCTGAAACCTCCTCAGGGGAGACACAAACAGAAACTAGAAACTTTGGTGTAACTGCTTTCGTTTGCCTGGGAAACTCAAATGTACCTGCATGGTGCACCAAAAGTGTTTTTCTCGGCCGGAGCAACTTTTTCTACCAAACGTCCAGCAATAGCTTCCAAACCAAAAGAGATAGTACTGAAAGACATAGCTGGCCTGAAACCTCCTCAGGGGAGACACAAACAGAAACTAGAAACTTTGGTGTAACTGCTTTCGTTTGCCTGGGAAACTCAAATGTACCTGCATGGTGCACCAAAAGTGTTTTTCTCGGCCGGAGAAGCTTTTTCTACCAAACATGCCAAACGTCCAGGAATAGCTTCCAAACCAAAAGAGATAGTACTGAAAGACATAGCTGGCCTGAAACCTCCTCAGGGGAGACACAAACAGAAACTAGAAACTTCGGTGTAACTGCTTTCGTTTGCCTGGGAAACTCAAATGTACCTGCATGGTGCACCAAAAGTGTTTTTCTCGGCCAGAGCAGCTTTTTCTACCAAACGTCCAGCAATAGCTTCCAAACCAAAAGAGATAGTACTGAAAGACATAGCTGGCCTGAAACCTCCTCAGGGGAGACACAAACAGAAACTAGAAACTTTGGTGTAACTGCTTTCGTTTGCCTGGGAAACTCAAATGTACCTGCATGGTGCACCAAAAGTGTTTTTCTCGGCCAGAGCAGCTTTTTCTACCAAACGTCCAGCAATAGCTTCCAAACCAAAAGAGATAGTACTGAAAGACATAGCTGGCCTGAAACCTCCTCAGGGGAGACACAAACAGAAACTAGAAACTTTGGTGTAACTGCTTTCGTTTGCCTGGGAAACTCAAATGTACCTGCATGGTGCACCAAAAGTGTTTTTCTCGGCCAGAGCAGCTTTTTCTACCAAACGTCCAGCAATAGCTTCCAAACCAAAAGAGATAGTACTGAAAGACATAGCTGGCCTGAAACCTCCTCAGGGGAGACACAAACAGAAACTAGAAACTTTGGTGTAACTGCTTTCGTTTGCCTGGGAAACTCAAATGTACCTGCATGGTGCACCAAAAGTGTTTTTCTCGGCCGGAGCAACTTTTTCTACCAAACGTCCAGCAATAGCTTCCAAACCAAAAGAGATAGTACTGAAAGACATAGCTGGCCTGAAACCTCCTCAGGGGAGACACAAACAGAAACTAGAAACTTTGGTGTAACTGCTTTCGTTTGCCTGGGAAACTCAAATGTACCTGCATGGTGCACCAAAAGTGTTTTTCTCGGCCAGAGCAGCTTTTTCTACCAAACGTCCAGCAATAGCTTCCAAACCAAAAGAGATAGTACTGAAAGACATAGCTGGCCGGAAACCTCCTCAGGGGAGACACAAACAGAAACTAGAAACTTTGGTGTAACTGCTTTCGTTTGCCTGGGAAACTCAAATGTACCTGCATGGTGCACCAAAAGTGTTTTTCTCGGCCAGAGCAGCTTTTTCTACCAAACGTCCAGCAATAGCTTCCAAACCAAAAGAGATAGTACTGAAAGACATAGCTGGCCTGAAACCTCCTCAGGGGAGACACAAACAGAAACTAGAAACTTTGGTGTAACTGCTTTCGTTTGCCTGGGAAACTCAAATGTACCTGCATGGTGCACCAAAAGTGTTTTTCTCGGCCAGAGCAGCTTTTTCTACCAAACGTCCAGCAATAGCTTCCAAACCAAAAGAGATAGTACTGAAAGACATAGCTGGCCTGAAACCTCCTCAGGGGAGACACAAACAGAAACTAGAAACTTTGGTGTAACTGCTTTCGTTTGCCTGGGAAACTCAAATGTACCTGCATGGTGCACCAAAAGTGTTTTTCTCGGCCGGAGAAGCTTTTTCTACCAAACATGCCAAACGTCCAGGAATAGCTTCCAAACCAAAAGAGATAGTACTGAAAGACATAGCTGGCCTGAAACCTCCTCAGGGGAGACACAAACAGAAACTAGAAACTTTGGTGTAACTGCTTTCGTTTGCCTGGGAAACTCAAATGTACCTGCATGGTGCACCAAAAGTGTTTTTCTCGGCCAGAGAAGCTTTTTCTACCAAACGTCCAGCAATAGCTTCCAAACCAAAAGAGATCGTACTGAAAGACATAGCTGGCCTGAAACCTCCTCAGGGGAGACACAAACAGAAACTAGAAACTTTGGTGTAACTGCTTTCGTTTGCCTGGGAAACTCAAATGTACCTGCATGGTGCACCAAAAGTGTTTTTCTCGGCCAGAGCAGCTTTTTCTACCAAACGTCCAGCAATAGCTTCCAAACCAAAAGAGATAGTACTGAAAGACATAGCTGGCCTGAAACCTCCTCAGGGGAGACACAAACAGAAACTAGAAGCTTTGGTGTAACTGCTTTCGTTTGCCTGGGAAACTCAAATGTACCTGCATGGTGCACCAAAAGTGTTTTTCTCGGCCAGAGCAGCTTTTTCTACCAAACGTCCAGCAATAGCTTCCAAACCAAAAGAGATAGTACTGAAAGACATAGCTGGCCTGAAACCTCCTCAGGGGAGACACAAACAGAAACTAGAAACTTTGGTGTCACTGCTTTCGTTTGCCTGGGAAACTCAAATGTACCTGCATGGTGCACCAAAAGTGTTTTTCTCGGCCGGAGCAGCTTTTTCTACCAAACGTCCAGCAATAGCTTCCAAACCAAAAGAGATAGTACTGAAAGACATAGCTGGCCTGAAACCTCCTCAGGGGAGACACAAACAGAAACTAGAAACTTTGGTGTAACTGCTTTCGTTTGCCTGGGAAACTCAAATGTACCTGCATGGTGCACCAAAAGTGTTTTTCTCGGCCAGAGCAGCTTTTTCTACCAAACGTCCAGCAATAGCTTCCAAACCAAAAGAGATAGTACTGAAAGACATAGCTGGCCTGAAACCTCCTCAGGGGAGACACAAACAGAAACTAGAAACTTTGGTGTAACTGCTTTCGTTTGCCTGGGAAACTCAAATGTACCTGCATGGTGCACCAAAAGTGTTTTTCTCGGCCAGAGCAGCTTTTTCTACCAAACGTCCAGCAATAGCTTCCAAACCAAAAGAGATAGTACTGAAAGACATAGCTGGCCTGAAACCTCCTCAGGGGAGACACAAACAGAAACTAGAAACTTTGGTGTAACTGCTTTCGTTTGCCTGGGAAACTCAAATGTACCTGCATGGTGCACCAAAAGTGTTTTTCTCGGCCAGAGCAGCTTTTTCTACCAAACGTCCAGCAATAGCTTCCAAACCAAAAGAGATAGTACTGAAAGACATAGCTGGCCTGAAACCTCCTCAGGGGAGACACAAACAGAAACTAGAAACTTTGGTGTAACTGCTTTCGTTTGCCTGGGAAACTCAAATGTACCTGCATGGTGCACCAAAAGTGTTTTTCTCGGCCGGAGCAACTTTTTCTACCAAACGTCCAGCAATAGCTTCCAAACCAAAAGAGATAGTACTGAAAGACATAGCTGGCCTGAAACCTCCTCAGGGGAGACACAAACAGAAACTAGAAACTTTGGTGTAACTGCTTTCGTTTGCCTGGGAAACTCAAATGTACCTGCATGGTGCACCAAAAGTGTTTTTCTCGGCCGGAGCAGCTTTTTCTACCAAACGTCCAGCAATAGCTTCCAAACCAAAAGAGATCGTACTGAAAGACATAGCTGGCCTGAAACCTCCTCAGGGGAGACACAAACAGAAACTAGAAACTTTGGTGTAACTGCTTTCGTTTGCCTGGGAAACTCAAATGTACCTGCATGGTGCACCAAAAGTGTTTTTCTCGGCCAGAGCAGCTTTTTCTACCAAACGTCCAGCAATAGCTTCCAAACCAAAAGAGATAGTACTGAAAGACATAGCTGGCCTGAAACCTCCTCAGGGGAGACACAAACAGAAACTAGAAACTTTGGTGTAACTGCTTTCGTTTGCCTGGGAAACTCAAATGTACCTGCATGGTGCACCAAAAGTGTTTTTCTCGGCCAGAGCAGCTTTTTCTACCAAACGTCCAGCAATAGCTTCCAAACCAAAAGAGATAGTACTGAAAGACATAGCTGGCCTGAAACCTCCTCAGGGGAGACACAAACAGAAACTAGAAACTTTGGTGTAACTGCTTTCGTTTGCCTGGGAAACTCAAATGTACCTGCATGGTGCACCAAAAGTGTTTTTCTCGGCCGGAGCAGCTTTTTCTACCAAACGTCCAGCAATAGCTTCCAAACCAAAAGAGATAGTACTGAAAGACATAGCTGGCCTGAAACCTCCTCAGGGGAGACACAAACAGAAACTAGAAACTTTGGTGTAACTGCTTTCGTTTGCCTGGGAAACTCAAATGTACCTGCATGGTGCACCAAAAGTGTTTTTCTCGGCCAGAGCAGCTTTTTCTACCAAACGTCCAGCAATAGCTTCCAAACCAAAAGAGATAGTACTGAAAGACATAGCTGGCCTGAAACCTCCTCAGGGGAGACACAAACAGAAACTAGAAACTTTGGTGTAACTGCTTTCGTTTGCCTGGGAAACTCAAATGTACCTGCATGGTGCACCAAAAGTGTTTTTCTCGGCCAGAGCAGCTTTTTCTACCAAACGTCCAGCAATAGCTTCCAAACCAAAAGAGATAGTACTGAAAGACATAGCTGGCCTGAAACCTCCTCAGGGGAGACACAAACAGAAACTAGAAACTTTGGTGTAACTGCTTTCGTTTGCCTGGGAAACTCAAATGTACCTGCATGGTGCACCAAAAGTGTTTTTCTCGGCCAGAGCAGCTTTTTCTACCAAACGTCCAGCAATAGCTTCCAAACCAAAAGAGATAGTACTGAAAGACATAGCTGGCCTGAAACCTCCTCAGGGGAGACACAAACAGAAACTAGAAACTTTGGTGTAACTGCTTTCGTTTGCCTGGGAAACTCAAATGTACCTGCATGGTGCACCAAAAGTGTTTTTCTCGGCCGGAGCAGCTTTTTCTACCAAACGTCCAGCAATAACTTCCAAACCAAAAGAGATAGTACTGAAAGACATAGCTGGCCTGAAACCTCCTCAGGGGAGACACAAACAGAAACTAGAAACTTTGGTGTAACTGCTTTCGTTTGCCTGGGAAACTCAAATGTACCTGCATGGTGCACCAAAAGTGTTTTTCTCGGCCAGAGCAGCTCTTTCTACCAAACGTCCAGCAATAGCTTCCAAACCAAAAGAGATAGTACTGAAAGACATAGCTGGACTGAAACCTCCTCAGGGGAGACACAAACAGAAACTAGAAACTTTGGTGTAACTGCTTTCGTTTGCCTGGGAAACTCAAATGTACCTGCATGGTGCACCAAAAGTGTTTTTCTCGGCCAGAGCAGCTTTTTCTACCAAACGTCCAGCAATAGCTTCCAAACCAAAAGAGATAGTACTGAAAGACATAGCTGGCCTGAAACCTCCTCAGGGGAGACACAAACAGAAACTAGAAACTTTGGTGTCACTGCTTTCGTTTGCCTGGGAAACTCAAATGTACCTGCATGGTGCACCAAAAGTGTTTTTCTCGGCCAGAGCAGCTTTTTCTACCAAACGTCCAGCAATAGCTTCCAAACCAAAAGAGATAGTACTGAAAGACATAGCTGGCCTGAAACCTCCTCAGGGGAGACACAAACAGAAACTAGAAACTTTGGTGTAACTGCTTTCGTTTGCCTGGGAAACTCAAATGTACCTGCATGGTGCACCAAAAGTGTTTTTCTCGGCCGGAGCAACTTTTTCTACCAAACGTCCAGCAATAGCTTCCAAACCAAAAGAGATAGTACTGAAAGACATAGCTGGCCTGAAACCTCCTCAGGGGAGACACAAACAGAAACTAGAAACTTTGGTGTAACTGCTTTCGTTTGCCTGGGAAACTCAAATGTACCTGCATGGTGCACCAAAAGTGTTTTTCTCGGCCAGAGCAGCTTTTTCTACCAAACGTCCAGCAATAGCTTCCAAACCAAAAGAGATAGTACTGAAAGACATTGCTGGCCTGAAACCTCCTCAGGGGAGACACAAACAGAAACTAGAAACTTTGGTGTCACTGCTTTCGTTTGCCTGGGAAACTCAAATGTACCTGCATGGTGCACCAAAAGTGTTTTTCTCGGCCGGAGCAGCTTTTTCTACCAAACGTCCAGCAATAGCTTCCAAACCAAAAGAGATAGTACTGAAAGACATAGCTGGCCTGAAACCTCCTCAGGGGAGACACAAACAGAAACTAGAAACTTTGGTGTAACTGCTTTCGTTTGCCTGGGAAACTCAAATGTACCTGCATGGTGCACCAAAAGTGTTTTTCTCGGCCAGAGCAGCTTTTTCTACCAAACGTCCAGCAATAGCTTCCAAACCAAAAGAGATAGTACTGAAAGACATAGCTGGCCTGAAACCTCCTCAGGGGAGACACAAACAGAAACTAGAAACTTTGGTGTAACTGCTTTCGTTTGCCTGGGAAACTCAAATGTACCTGCCTGGTGCTCCAAAAGTTTTTTTCTCGGCCAGAGAAGCTTTTTCTACCAAACGTCCAGCAATAGCTTCCAAACCAAAAGAGATAGTACTGAAAGACATAGCTGGCCTGAAACCTCCTCAGGGGAGACACAAACAGAAACTAGAAACTTTGGTGTAACTGCTTTCGTTTGCCTGGGAAACTCAAATGTACCTGCATGGTGCACCAAAAGTGTTTTTCTCGGCCAGAGCAGCTTTTTCTACCAAACGTCCAGCAATAGCTTCCAAACCAAAAGAGATAGTACTGAAAGACATAGCTGGCCTGAAACCTCCTCAGGGGAGACACAAACAGAAACTAGAAACTTTGGTGTAACTGCTTTCGTTTGCCTGGGAAACTCAAATGTACCTGCATGGTGCACCAAAAGTGTTTTTCTCGGCCAGAGCAGCTTTTTCTACCAAACGTCCAGCAATAGCTTCCAAACCAAAAGAGATAGTACTGAAAGACATAGCTGGCCTGAAACCTCCTCAGGGGAGACACAAACAGAAACTAGAAACTTTGGTGTAACTGCTTTCGTTTGCCTGGGAAACTCAAATGTACCTGCATGGTGCACCAAAAGTGTTTTTCTCGGCCAGAGCAGCTTTTTCTACCAAACGTCCAGCAATAGCTTCCAAACCAAAAGAGATAGTACTGAAAGACATAGCTGGCCTGAAACCTCCTCAGGGGAGACACAAACAGAAACTAGAAACTTTGGTGTAACTGCTTTCGTTTGCCTGGGAAACTCAAATGTACCTGCATGGTGCACCAAAAGTGTTTTTCTCGGCCAGAGCAGCTTTTTCTACCAAACGTCCAGCAATAGCTTCCAAACCAAAAGAGATAGTACTGAAAGACATAGCTGGCCTGAAACCTCCTCAGGGGAGACACAAACAGAAACTAGAAACTTTGGTGTAACTGCTTTCGTTTGCCTGGGAAACTCAAATGTACCTGCATGGTGCACCAAAAGTGTTTTTCTCGGCCGGAGCAACTTTTTCTACCAAACGTCCAGCAATAGCTTCCAAACCAAAAGAGATAGTACTGAAAGACATAGCTGGCCTGAAACCTCCTCAGGGGAGACACAAACAGAAACTAGAAACTTTGGTGTAACTGCTTTCGTTTGCCTGGGAAACTCAAATGTACCTGCATGGTGCACCAAAAGTGTTTTTCTCGGCCAGAGCAGCTTTTTCTACCAAACGTCCAGCAATAGCTTCCAAACCAAAAGAGATAGTACTGAAAGACATTGCTGGCCTGAAACCTCCTCAGGGGAGACACAAACAGAAACTAGAAACTTTGGTGTCACTGCTTTCGTTTGCCTGGGAAACTCAAATGTACCTGCATGGTGCACCAAAAGTGTTTTTCTCGGCCGGAGCAGCTTTTTCTACCAAACGTCCAGCAATAGCTTCCAAACCAAAAGAGATAGTACTGAAAGACATAGCTGGCCTGAAACCTCCTCAGGGGAGACACAAACAGAAACTAGAAACTTTGGTGTAACTGCTTTCGTTTGCCTGGGAAACTCAAATGTACCTGCATGGTGCACCAAAAGTGTTTTTCTCGGCCAGAGCAGCTTTTTCTACCAAACGTCCAGCAATAGCTTCCAAACCAAAAGAGATAGTACTGAAAGACATTGCTGGCCTGAAACCTCCTCAGGGGAGACACAAACAGAAACTAGAAACTTTGGTGTCACTGCTTTCGTTTGCCTGGGAAACTCAAATGTACCTGCATGGTGCACCAAAAGTGTTTTTCTCGGCCGGAGCAGCTTTTTCTACCAAACGTCCAGCAATAGCTTCCAAACCAAAAGAGATAGTACTGAAAGACATAGCTGGCCTGAAACCTCCTCAGGGGAGACACAAACAGAAACTAGAAACTTTGGTGTCACTGCTTTCGTTTGCCTGGGAAACTCAAATGTACCTGCATGGTGCACCAAAAGTGTTTTTCTCGGCCAGAGCAGCTTTTTCTACCAAACGTCCAGCAATAGCTTCCAAACCAAAAGAGATAGTACTGAAAGACATAGCTGGCCTGAAACCTCCTCAGGGGAGACACAAACAGAAACTAGAAACTTTGGTGTAACTGCTTTCGTTTGCCTGGGAAACTCAAATGTACCTGCATGGTGCTCCAAAAGTTTTTTTCTCGGCCAGAGAAGCTTTTTCTACCAAACGTCCAGCAATAGCTTCCAAACCAAAAGAGATAGTACTGAAAGACATAGCTGGCCTGAAACCTCCTCAGGGGAGACACAAACAGAAACTAGAAACTTTGGTGTAACTGCTTTCGTTTGCCTGGGAAACTCAAATGTACCTGCATGGTGCACCAAAAGTGTTTTTCTCGGCCAGAGCAGCTTTTTCTACCAAACGTCCAGCAATAGCTTCCAAACCAAAAGAGATAGTACTGAAAGACATAGCTGGCCTGAAACCTCCTCAGGGGAGACACAAACAGAAACTAGAAACTTTGGTGTAACTGCTTTCGTTTGCCTGGGAAACTCAAATGTACCTGCATGGTGCACCAAAAGTGTTTTTCTCGGCCAGAGCAGCTTTTTCTACCAAACGTCCAGCAATAGCTTCCAAACCAAAAGAGATAGTACTGAAAGACATAGCTGGCCTGAAACCTCCTCAGGGGAGACACAAACAGAAACTAGAAACTTTGGTGTAACTGCTTTCGTTTGCCTGGGAAACTCAAATGTACCTGCATGGTGCACCAAAAGTGTTTTTCTCGGCCAGAGCAGCTTTTTCTACCAAACGTCCAGCAATAGCTTCCAAACCAAAAGAGATAGTACTGAAAGACATAGCTGGCCTGAAACCTCCTCAGGGGAGACACAAACAGAAACTAGAAACTTTGGTGTAACTGCTTTCGTTTGCCTGGGAAACTCAAATGTACCTGCATGGTGCACCAAAAGTGTTTTTCTCGGCCAGAGCAGCTTTTTCTACCAAACGTCCAGCAATAGCTTCCAAACCAAAAGAGATAGTACTGAAAGACATAGCTGGCCTGAAACCTCCTCAGGGGAGACACAAACAGAAACTAGAAACTTTGGTGTAACTGCTTTCGTTTGCCTGGGAAACTCAAATGTACCTGCATGGTGCACCAAAAGTGTTTTTCTCGGCCGGAGCAACTTTTTCTACCAAACGTCCAGCAATAGCTTCCAAACCAAAAGAGATAGTACTGAAAGACATAGCTGGCCTGAAACCTCCTCAGGGGAGACACAAACAGAAACTAGAAACTTTGGTGTAACTGCTTTCGTTTGCCTGGGAAACTCAAATGTACCTGCATGGTGCACCAAAAGTGTTTTTCTCGGCCAGAGCAGCTTTTTCTACCAAACGTCCAGCAATAGCTTCCAAACCAAAAGAGATAGTACTGAAAGACATAGCTGGCCTGAAACCTCCTCAGGGGAGACACAAACAGAAACTAGAAACTTTGGTGTAACTGCTTTCGTTTGCCTGGGAAACTCAAATGTACCTGCATGGTGCTCCAAAAGTGTTTTTCTCGGCCAGAGCAGCTTTTTCTACCAAACGTCCAGCAATAGCTTCCAAACCAAAAGAGATAGTACTGAAAGACATAGCTGGCCTGAAACCTCCTCAGGGGAGACACAAACAGAAACTAGAAACTTTGGTGTAACTGCTTTCGTTTGCCTGGGAAACTCAAATGTACCTGCATGGTGCACCAAAAGTGTTTTTCTCGGCCAGAGCAGCTTTTTCTACCAAACGTCCAGCAATAGCTTCCAAACCAAAAGAGATAGTACTGAAAGACATAGCTGGCCTGAAACCTCCTCAGGGGAGACACAAACAGAAACTAGAAACTTTGGTGTAACTGCTTTCGTTTGCCTGGGAAACTCAAATGTACCTGCATGGTGCACCAAAAGTGTTTTTCTCGGCCAGAGCAGCTTTTTCTACCAAACGTCCAGCAATAGCTTCCAAACCAAAAGAGATAGTACTGAAAGACATAGCTGGCCTGAAACCTCCTCAGGGGAGACACAAACAGAAACTAGAAACTTTGGTGTAACTGCTTTCGTTTGCCTGGGAAACTCAAATGTACCTGCATGGTGCACCAAAAGTGTTTTTCTCGGCCAGAGCAGCTTTTTCTACCAAACGTCCAGCAATAGCTTCCAAACCAAAAGAGATAGTACTGAAAGACATAGCTGGCCTGAAACCTCCTCAGGGGAGACACAAACAGAAACTAGAAACTTTGGTGTAACTGCTTTCGTTTGCCTGGGAAACTCAAATGTACCTGCATGGTGCACCAAAAGTTTTTTTCTCGGCCGGAGAAGCTTTTTCTACCAAACATTCCAAACGTCCAGGAATAGCTTCCAAACCAAAAGAGATAGTACTGAAAGACATAGCTGGCCTGAAACCTCCTCAGGGGAGACACAAACAGAAACTAGAAACTTTGGTGTCACTGCTTTCGTTTGCCTGGGAAACTCAAATGTACCTGCATGGTGCACCAAAAGTGTTTTTCTCGGCCAGAGCAGCTTTTTCTACGAAACATCCAGCAATAGCTTCCAAACCAAAAGAGATAGTACTGAAAGACATAGCTGGCCTGAAACCTCCTCAGGGGAGACACAAACAGAAACTAGAAACTTCGGTGTAACTGCTTTCGTTTGCCTGGGAAACTCAAATGTACCTGCATGGTGCACCAAAAGTGTTTTTCTCGGCCAGAGCAGCTTTTTCTACCAAACGTCCAGCAATAGCTTCCAAACCAAAAGAGATAGTACTGAAAGACATAGCTGGCCTGAAACCTCCTCAGGGGAGACACAAACAGAAACTAGAAACTTTGGTGTAACTGCTTTCGTTTGCCTGGGAAACTCAAATGTACCTGCATGGTGCACCAAAAGTGTTTTTCTCGGCCAGAGCAGCTTTTTCTACCAAAAATGCCATACGTCCAGCAATAGCTTCCAAACCAAAAGAGATAGTACTGAAAGACATTGCTGGCCTGAAACCTCCTCAGGGGAGACACAAACAGAAACTAGAAACTTTAGTGTCACTGCTTTCGTTTGCCTGGGAAACTCAAATGTACCTGCATGGTGCACCAAAAGTGTTTTTCTCGGCCAGCGAAGCTTTTTCTACCAAACGTCCAGCAATAGCTTCCAAACCAAAAGAGATAGTACTGAAAGACATAGCTGGCCTGAAACCTCCTCAGGGGAGACACAAACAGAAACTAGAAACTTTGGTGTAACTGCTTTCGTTTGCCTGGGAAACTCAAATGTACCTGCATGGTGCACCAAAAGTGTTTTTCTCGGCCAGAGCAGCTTTTTCTACCAAACGTCCAGCAATAGCTTCCAAACCAAAAGAGATAGTACTGAAAGACATAGCTGGCCTGAAACCTCCTCAGGGGAGACACAAACAGAAACTAGAAACTTTGGTGTAACTGCTTTCCTTTGCCTGGGAAACTCAAATGTACCTGCATGGTGCACCAAAAGTGTTTTTCTCGGCCGGAGCAGCTTTTTCTACCAAACGTCCAGCAATAGCTTCCAAACCAAAAGAGATAGTACTGAAAGACATAGCTGGCCTGAAACCTCCTCAGGGGAGACACAAACAGAAACTAGAAACTTTGGTGTAACTGCTTTCGTTTGCCTGGGAAACTCAAATGTACCTGCATGGTGCACCAAAAGTGTTTTTCTCGGCCAGAGCAGCTTTTTCTACCAAACGTCCAGCAATAGCTTCCAAACCAAAAGAGATAGTACTGAAAGACATAGCTGGCCTGAAACCTCCTCAGGGGAGACACAAACAGAAACTAGAAACTTTGGTGTAACTGCTTTCGTTTGCCTGGGAAACTCAAATGTACCTGCATGGTGCACCAAAAGTGTTTTTCTCGGCCGGAGCAGCTTTTTCTACCAAACGTCCAGCAATAGCTTCCAAACCAAAAGAGATAGTACTGAAAGACATAGCTGGCCTGAAACCTCCTCAGGGGAGACACAAACAGAAACTAGAAACTTTGGTGTAACTGCTTTCGTTTGCTTGGGAAAGTCAAATGTACCTGCATGGTGCACCAAAAGTGTTTTTCTCGGCCAGAGCAGCTTTTTCTACCAAACGTCCAGCAATAGCTTCCAAACCAAAAGAGATAGTACTGAAAGACATAGCTGGCCTGAAACCTCCTCAGGGGAGACACAAAAAGAAACTAGAAACTTTGGTGTAACTGCTTTCGTTTGCCTGGGAAACTCAAATGTACCTGCATGGTGCACCAAAAGTGTTTTTCTCGGCCAGAGCAGCTTTTTCTACCAAACGTCCAGCAATAGCTTCCAAACCAAAAGAGATAGTACTGAAAGACATAGCTGGCCTGAAACCTCCTCAGGGGAGACACAAACAGAAACTAGAAACTTTGGTGTAACTGCTTTCGTTTGCCTGGGAAACTCAAATGTACCTGCATGGTGCACCAAAAGTGTTTTTCTCGGCCAGAGCAGCTTTTTCTACCAAACGTCCAGCAATAGCTTCTAAACCAAAAGAGATAGTACTGAAAGACATAGCTGGCCTGAAACCTCCTCAGGGGAGACACAAACAGAAACTAGAAACTTTGGTGTAACTGCTTTCGTTTGCCTGGGAAACTCAAATGTACCTGCATGGTGCACCAAAAGTGTTTTTCTCGGCCAGAGCAGCTTTTTCTACCAAACGTCCAGCAATAGCTTCCAAACCAAAAGAGATAGTACTGAAAGACATAGCTGGCCTGAAACCTCCTCAGGGGAGACACAAACAGAAACTAGAAACTTTGGTGTAACTGCTTTCGTTTGCCTGGGAAACTCAAATGTACCTGCATGGTGCACCAAAAGTGTTTTTCTCGGCCAGAGCAGCTTTTTCTACCAAACGTCCAGCAATAGCTTCCAAACCAAAAGAGATAGTACTGAAAGACATAGCTGGCCTGAAACCTCCTCAGGGGAGACACAAACAGAAACTAGAAACTTTGGTGTAACTGCTTTCGTTTGCCTGGGAAACTCAAATGTACCTGCATGGTGCACCAAAAGTGTTTTTCTCGGCCAGAGCAGCTTTTTCTACCAAACGTCCAGCAATAGCTTCCAAACCAAAAGAGATAGTACTGAAAGACATAGCTGGCCTGAAACCTCCTCAGGGGAGACACAAACAGAAACTAGAAACTTTGGTGTAACTGCTTTCGTTTGCCTGGGAAACTCAAATGTACCTGCATGGTGCACCAAAAGTGTTTTTCTCGGCCAGAGCAGCTTTTTCTACCAAACGTCCAGCAATAGCTTCCAAACCAAAAGAGATAGTACTGAAAGACATAGCTGGCCTGAAACCTCCTCAGGGGAGACACAAACAGAAACTAGAAACTTTGGTGTAACTGCTTTCCTTTGCCTGGGAAACTCAAATGTACCTGCATGGTGCACCAAAAGTGTTTTTCTCGGCCAGAGCAGCTTTTTCTACCAAACGTCCAGCAATAGCTTCCAAACCAAAAGAGATAGTACTGAAAGACATAGCTGGCCTGAAACCTCCTCAGGGGAGACACAAACAGAAACTAGAAACTTTGGTGTAACTGCTTTCGTTTGCCTGGGAAACTCAAATGTACCTGCATGGTGCACCAAAAGTGTTTTTCTCGGCCAGAGCAGCTTTTTCTACCAAACGTCCAGCAATAGCTTCCAAACCAAAAGAGATAGTACTGAAAGACATAGCTGGCCTGAAACCTCCTCAGGGGAGACACAAACAGAAACTAGAAACTTTGGTGTAACTGCTTTCGTTTGCCTGGGAAACTCAAATGTACCTGCATGGTGCACCAAAAGTGTTTTTCTCGGCCAGAGCAGCTTTTTCTACCAAACGTCCAGCAATAGCTTCCAAACCAAAAGAGATAGTACTGAAAGACATAGCTGGCCTGAAACCTCCTCAGGGGAGACACAAACAGAAACTAGAAACTTTGGTGTAACTGCTTTCGTTTGCCTGGGAAACTCAAATGTACCTGCATGGTGCACCAAAAGTGTTTTTCTCGGCCGGAGAAGCTTTTTCTACCAAAAATGCCAAACGTCCAGGAATAGCTTCCAAACCAAAAGAGATAGTACTGAAAGACATTGCTGGCCTGAAACCTCCTCAGGGGAGACACAAACAGAAACTAGAAACTTTGGTGTCACTGCTTTCGTTTGCCTGGGAAACTCAAATGTACCTGCATGGTGCACCAAAAGTGTTTTTCTCGGCCAGCGAAGCTTTTTCTACCAAACGTCCAGCAATAGCTTCCAAACCAAAAGAGATAGTACTGAAAGACATAGCTGGCCTGAAACCTCCTCAGGGGAGACACAAACAGAAACTAGAAACTTTGGTGTAACTGCTTTCGTTTGCCTGGGAAACTCAAATGTACCTGCATGGTGCACCAAAAGTGTTTTTCTCGGCCAGAGCAGCTTTTTCTACCAAACGTCCAGCAATAGCTTCCAAACCAAAAGAGATAGTACTGAAAGACATAGCTGGCCTGAAACCTCCTCAGGGGAGACACAAACAGAAACTAGAAACTTTGGTGTAACTGCTTTCGTTTGCCTGGGAAACTCAAATGTACCTGCATGGTGCACCAAAAGTGTTTTTCTCGGCCGGCGAAGCTTTTTCTACCAAACGTCCAGCAATAGCTTCCAAACCAAAAGAGATAGTACTGAAAGACATAGCTGGCCTGAAACCTCCTCAGGGGAGACACAAACAGAAACTAGAAACTTTGGTGTAACTGCTTTCGTTTGCCTGGGAAACTCAAATGTACCTGCATGGTGCACCAAAAGTGTTTTTCTCGGCCAGAGCAGCTTTTTCTACCAAACGTCCAGCAATAGCTTCCAAACCAAAAGAGATAGTACTGAAAGACATAGCTGGCCTGAAACCTCCTCAGGGGAGACACAAACAGAAACTAGAAACTTTGGTGTAACTGCTTTCGTTTGCCTGGGAAACTCAAATGTACCTGCATGGTGCACCAAAAGTGTTTTTCTCGGCCAGAGCAGCTTTTTCTACCAAACGTCCAGCAATAGCTTCCAAACCAAAAGAGATAGTACTGAAAGACATAGCTGGCCTGAAACCTCCTCAGGGGAGACACAAACAGAAACTAGAAACTTTGGTGTAACTGCTTTCGTTTGCCTGGGAAACTCAAATGTACCTGCATGGTGCACCAAAAGTGTTTTTCTCGGCCAGAGCAGCTTTTTCTACCAAACGTCCAGCAATAGCTTCCAAACCAAAAGAGATAGTACTGAAAGACATAGCTGGCCTGAAACCTCCTCAGGGGAGACACAAACAGAAACTAGAAACTTTGGTGTAACTGCTTTCGTTTGCCTGGGAAACTCAAATGTACCTGCATGGTGCACCAAAAGTGTTTTTCTCGGCCAGAGCAGCTTTTTCTACCAAACGTCCAGCAATAGCTTCCAAACCAAAAGAGATAGTACTGAAAGACATAGCTGGCCTGAAACCTCCTCAGGGGAGACACAAACAGAAACTAGAAACTTTGGTGTAACTGCTTTCGTTTGCCTGGGAAACTCAAATGTACCTGCATGGTGCACCAAAAGTGTTTTTCTCGGCCAGAGCAGCTTTTTCTACCAAACGTCCAGCAATAGCTTCCAAACCAAAAGAGATAGTACTGAAAGACATAGCTGGCCTGAAACCTCCTCAGGGGAGACACAAACAGAAACTAGAAACTTTGGTGTAACTGCTTTCGTTTGCCTGGGAAACTCAAATGTACCTGCATGGTGCACCAAAAGTGTTTTTCTCGGCCAGAGCAGCTTTTTCTACCAAACGTCCAGCAATAGCTTCCAAACCAAAAGAGATAGTACTGAAAGACATAGCTGGCCTGAAACCTCCTCAGGGGAGACACAAACAGAAACTAGAAACTTTGGTGTAACTGCTTTCGTTTGCCTGGGAAACTCAAATGTACCTGCATGGTGCACCAAAAGTGTTTTTCTCGGCCAGAGCAGCTTTTTCTACCAAACGTCCAGCAATAGCTTCCAAACCAAAAGAGATAGTACTGAAAGACATAGCTGGCCTGAAACCTCCTCAGGGGAGACACAAACAGAAACTAGAAACTTTGGTGTAACTGCTTTCGTTTGCCTGGGAAACTCAAATGTACCTGCATGGTGCACCAAAAGTGTTTTTCTCGGCCAGAGCAGCTTTTTCTACCAAACGTCCAGCAATAGCTTCCAAACCAAAAGAGATAGTACTGAAAGACATAGCTGGCCTGAAACCTCCTCAGGGGAGACACAAACAGAAACTAGAAACTTTGGTGTAACTGCTTTCCTTTGCCTGGGAAACTCAAATGTACCTGCATGGTGCACCAAAAGTGTTTTTCTCGGCCAGAGCAGCTTTTTCTACCAAACGTCCAGCAATAGCTTCCAAACCAAAAGAGATAGTACTGAAAGACATAGCTGGCCTGAAACCTCCTCAGGGGAGACACAAACAGAAACTAGAAACTTTGGTGTAACTGCTTTCGTTTGCCTGGGAAACTCAAATGTACCTGCATGGTGCACCAAAAGTGTTTTTCTCGGCCAGAGCAGCTTTTTCTACCAAACGTCCAGCAATAGCTTCCAAACCAAAAGAGATAGTACTGAAAGACATAGCTGGCCTGAAACCTCCTCAGGGGAGACACAAACAGAAACTAGAAACTTTGGTGTAACTGCTTTCGTTTGCCTGGGAAACTCAAATGTACCTGCATGGTGCACCAAAAGTGTTTTTCTCGGCCAGAGCAGCTTTTTCTACCAAACGTCCAGCAATAGCTTCCAAACCAAAAGAGATAGTACTGAAAGACATAGCTGGCCTGAAACCTCCTCAGGGGAGACACAAACAGAAACTAGAAACTTTGGTGTAACTGCTTTCGTTTGCCTGGGAAACTCAAATGTACCTGCATGGTGCACCAAAAGTGTTTTTCTCGGCCGGAGAAGCTTTTTCTACCAAACGTCCAGCAATAGCTTCCAAACCAAAAGAGATAGTACTGAAAGACATAGCTGGCCTGAAACCTCCTCAGGGGAGACACAAACAGAAACTAGAAACTTTGGTGTAACTGCTTTCGTTTGCCTGGGAAACTCAAATGTACCTGCATGGTGCACCAAAAGTGTTTTTCTCGGCCAGAGCAGCTTTTTCTACCAAACGTCCAGCAATAGCATCCAAACCAAAAGAGATAGTACTGAAAGACATAGCTGTCCTGAAACCTCCTCAGGGGAGACACAAACAGAAACTAGAAACTTTGGTGTAACTGCTTTCGTTTGCCTGGGAAACTCAAATGTACCTGCATGGTGCACCAAAAGTGTTTTTCTCGGCCAGAGCAGCTTTTTCTACCAAACGTCCAGCAATAGCTTCCAAACCAAAAGAGATAGTACTGAAAGACATAGCTGGCCTGAAACCTCCTCAGGGGAGACACAAACAGAAACTAGAAACTTTGGTGTAACTGCTTTCGTTTGCCTGGGAAACTCAAATGTACCTGCATGGTGCACCAAAAGTGTTTTTCTCGGCCGGCGAAGCTTTTTCTACCAAACGTCCAGCAATAGCTTCCAAACCAAAAGAGATAGTACTGAAAGACATAGCTGGCCTGAAACCTCCTCAGGGGAGACACAAACAGAAACTAGAAACTTTGGTGTAACTGCTTTCGTTTGCCTGGGAAACTCAAATGTACCTGCATGGTGCACCAAAAGTGTTTTTCTCGGCCAGCGAAGCTTTTTCTACCAAACGTCCAGCAATAGCTTCCAAACCAAAAGAGATAGTACTGAAAGACATAGCTGGCCTGAAACCTCCTCAGGGGAGACACAAACAGAAACTAGAAACTTTGGTGTAACTGCTTTCGTTTGCCTGGGAAACTCAAATGTACCTGCATGGTGCACCAAAAGTGTTTTTCTCGGCCAGAGCAGCTTTTTCTACCAAACGTCCAGCAATAGCTTCCAAACCAAAAGAGATAGTACTGAAAGACATAGCTGGCCTGAAACCTCCTCAGGGGAGACACAAACAGAAACTAGAAACTTTGGTGTAACTGCTTTCGTTTGCCTGGGAAACTCAAATGTACCTGCATGGTGCACCAAAAGTGTTTTTCTCGGCCGGAGCAACTTTCTCTACCAAACGTCCAGCAATAGCTTCCAAACCAAAAGAGATAGTACTGAAAGACATAGCTGGCCTGAAACCTCCTCAGGGGAGACACAAACGGAAACTAGAAACTTTGGTGTAACTGCTTTCGTTTGCCTGGGAAACTCAAATGTACCTGCATGGTGCACCAAAAGTGTTTTTCTCGGCCAGAGCAGCTTTTTCTACCAAACGTCCAGCAATAGCTTCCAAACCAAAAGAGATAGTACTGAAAGACATTGCTAGCCTGAAACCTCCTCAGGGGAGACACAAACAGAAACTAGAAACTTTGGTGTCACTGCTTTCGTTTGCCTGGGAAACTCAAATGTACCTGCATGGTGCACCAAAAGTGTTTTTCTCGGCCAGAGCAGCTTTTTCTACCAAACGTCCAGCAATAGCTTCCAAACCAAAAGAGATAGTACTGAAAGACATAGCTGGCCTGAAACCTCCTCAGGGGAGACACAAACAGAAACTAGAAACTTTGGTGTAACTGCTTTCGTTTGCCTGGGAAACTCAAATGTACCTGCATGGTGCACCAAAAGTGTTTTTCTCGGCCAGAGCAGCTTTTTCTACCAAACGTCCAGCAATAGCTTCCAAACCAAAAGAGATAGTACTGAAAGACATAGCTGGCCTGAAACCTCCTCAGGGGAGACACAAACAGAAACTAGAAACTTTGGTGTAACTGCTTTCGTTTGCCTGGGAAACTCAAATGTACCTGCATGGTGCACCAAAAGTGTTTTTCTTGGCCAGAGCAGCTTTTTCTACCAAACGTCCAGCAATAGCTTCCAAACCAAAAGAGATAGTACTGAAAGACATAGCTGGCCTGAAACCTCCTCAGGGGAGACACAAACAGAAACTAGAAACTTTGGTGTAACTGCTTTCGTTTGCCTGGGAAACTCAAATGTACCTGCATGGTGCACCAAAAGTGTTTTTCTCGGCCAGAGCAGCTTTTTCTACCAAACGTCCAGCAATAGCTTCCAAACCAAAAGAGATAGTACTGAAAGACATAGCTGGCCTGAAACCTCCTCAGGGGAGACACAAACAGAAACTAGAAACTTTGGTGTAACTGCTTTCGTTTGCCTGGGAAACTCAAATGTACCTGCATGGTGCACCAAAAGTGTTTTTCTCGGCCAGAGCAGCTTTTTCTACCAAACGTCCAGCAATAGCTTCTAAACCAAAAGAGATAGTACTGAAAGACATAGCTGGCCTGAAACCTCCTCAGGGGAGACACAAACAGAAACTAGAAACTTTGGTGTAACTGCTTTCGTTTGCCTGGGAAACTCAAATGTACCTGCATGGTGCACCAAAAGTGTTTTTCTCGGCCAGAGCAGCTTTTTCTACCAAACGTCCAGCAATAGCTTCCAAACCAAAAGAGATAGTACTGAAAGACATAGCTGGCCTGAAACCTCCTCAGGGGAGACACAAACAGAAACTAGAAACTTTGGTGTAACTGCTTTCGTTTGCCTGGGAAACTCAAATGTACCTGCATGGTGCACCAAAAGTGTTTTTCTCGGCCAGAGCAGCTTTTTCTACCAAACGTCCAGCAATAGCTTCCAAACCAAAAGAGATAGTACTGAAAGACATAGCTGGCCTGAAACCTCCTCAGGGGAGACACAAACAGAAACTAGAAACTTTGGTGTAACTGCTTTCCTTTGCCTGGGAAACTCAAATGTACCTGCATGGTGCACCAAAAGTGTTTTTCTCGGCCAGAGCAGCTTTTTCTACCAAACGTCCAGCAATAGCTTCCAAACCAAAAGAGATAGTACTGAAAGACATAGCTGGCCTGAAACCTCCTCAGGGGAGACACAAACAGAAACTAGAAACTTTGGTGTAACTGCTTTCGTTTGCCTGGGAAACTCAAATGTACCTGCATGGTGCACCAAAAGTGTTTTTCTCGGCCGGAGAAGCTTTTTCTACCAAACGTCCAGCAATAGCTTCCAAACCAAAAGAGATAGTACTGAAAGACATAGCTGGCCTGAAACCTCCTCAGGGGAGACACAAACAGAAACTAGAAACTTTGGTGTAACTGCTTTCGTTTGCCTGGGAAACTCAAATGTACCTGCATGGTGCACCAAAAGTGTTTTTCTCGGCCAGAGCAGCTTTTTCTACCAAACGTCCAGCAATAGCTTCCAAACCAAAAGAGATAGTACTGAAAGACATAGCTGGCCTGAAACCTCCTCAGGGGAGACACAAACAGAAACTAGAAACTTTGGTGTAACTGCTTTCGTTTGCCTGGGAAACTCAAATGTACCTGCATGGTGCACCAAAAGTGTTTTTCTCGGCCAGAGCAGCTTTTTCTACCAAAAATGCCATACGTCCAGCAATAGCTTCCAAACCAAAAGAGATAGTACTGAAAGACATTGCTGGCCTGAAACCTCCTCAGGGGAGACACAAACAGAAACTAGAAACTTTAGTGTCACTGCTTTCGTTTGCCTGGGAAACTCAAATGTACCTGCATGGTGCACCAAAAGTGTTTTTCTCGGCCAGCGAAGCTTTTTCTACCAAACGTCCAGCAATAGCTTCCAAACCAAAAGAGATAGTACTGAAAGACATAGCTGGCCTGAAACCTCCTCAGGGGAGACACAAACAGAAACTAGAAACTTTGGTGTAACTGCTTTCGTTTGCCTGGGAAACTCAAATGTACCTGCATGGTGCACCAAAAGTGTTTTTCTCGCCGGAGCAGCTTTTTCTACCAAACGTCCAGCAATAGCTTCCAAACCAAAAGAGATAGTACTGAAAGACATAGCTGGCCTGAAACCTCCTCAGGGGAGACACAAACAGAAACTAGAAACTTTGGTGTAACTGCTTTCGTTTGCCTGGGAAACTCAAATGTACCTGCATGGTGCACCAAAAGTGTTTTTCTCGGCCGGAGCAGCTTTTTCTACCAAACGTCCAGCAATAGCTTCCAAACCAAAAGAGATAGTACTGAAAGACATAGCTGGCCTGAAACCTCCTCAGGGGAGACACAAACAGAAACTAGAAACTTTGGTGTAACTGCTTTCCTTTGCCTGGGAAACTCAAATGTACCTGCATGGTGCACCAAAAGTGTTTTTCTCGGCCAGAGCAGCTTTTTCTACCAAACGTCCAGCAATAGCTTCCAAACCAAAAGAGATAGTACTGAAAGACATAGCTGGCCTGAAACCTCCTCAGGGGAGACACAAACAGAAACTAGAAACTTTGGTGTAACTGCTTTCGTTTGCCTGGGAAACTCAAATGTACCTGCATGGTGCACCAAAAGTGTTTTTCTCGGCCGGAGAAGCTTTTTCTACCAAACGTCCAGCAATAGCTTCCAAACCAAAAGAGATAGTACTGAAAGACATAGCTGGCCTGAAACCTCCTCAGGGGAGACACAAACAGAAACTAGAAACTTTGGTGTAACTGCTTTCGTTTGCCTGGGAAACTCAAATGTACCTGCATGGTGCACCAAAAGTGTTTTTCTCGGCCAGAGCAGCTTTTTCTACCAAACGTCCAGCAATAGCTTCCAAACCAAAAGAGATAGTACTGAAAGACATAGCTGGCCTGAAACCTCCTCAGGGGAGACACAAACAGAAACTAGAAACTTTGGTGTAACTGCTTTCGTTTGCCTGGGAAACTCAAATGTACCTGCATGGTGCACCAAAAGTGTTTTTCTCGGCCGGAGAAGCTTTTTCTACCAAAAATGCCATACGTCCAGCAATAGCTTCCAAACCAAAAGAGATAGTACTGAAAGACATTGCTGGCCTGAAACCTCCTCAGGGGAGACACAAACAGAAACTAGAAACTTTAGTGTCACTGCTTTCGTTTGCCTGGGAAACTCAAATGTACCTGCATGGTGCACCAAAAGTGTTTTTCTCGGCCAGCGAAGCTTTTTCTACCAAACGTCCAGCAATAGCTTCCAAACCAAAAGAGATAGTACTGAAAGACATAGCTGGCCTGAAACCTCCTCAGGGGAGACACAAACAGAAACTAGAAACTTTGGTGTAACTGCTTTCGTTTGCCTGGGAAACTCAAATGTACCTGCATGGTGCACCAAAAGTGTTTTTCTCGGCCAGAGCAGCTTTTTCTACCAAACGTCCAGCAATAGCTTCCAAACCAAAAGAGATAGTACTGAAAGACATAGCTGGCCTGAAACCTCCTCAGGGGAGACACAAACAGAAACTAGAAACTTTGGTGTAACTGCTTTCGTTTGCCTGGGAAACTCAAATGTACCTGCATGGTGCACCAAAAGTGTTTTTCTCGGCCGGAGCAGCTTTTTCTACCAAACGTCCAGCAATAGCTTCCAAACCAAAAGAGATAGTACTGAAAGACATAGCTGGCCTGAAACCTCCTCAGGGGAGACACAAACAGAAACTAGAAACTTTGGTGTAACTGCTTTCATTTGCCTGGGAAACTCAAATGTACCTGCATGGTGCACCAAAAGTGTTTTTCTCGGCCAGAGCAGCTTTTTCTACCAAACGTCCAGCAATAGCATCCAAACCAAAAGAGATAGTACTGAAAGACATAGCTGTCCTGAAACCTCCTCAGGGGAGACACAAACAGAAACTAGAAACTTTGGTGTAACTGCTTTCGTTTGCCTGGGAAACTCAAATGTACCTGCATGGTGCACCAAAAGTGTTTTTCTCGGCCAGAGCAGCTTTTTCTACCAAACGTCCAGCAATAGCTTCCAAACCAAAAGAGATAGTACTGAAAGACATAGCTGGCCTGAAACCTCCTCAGGGGAGACACAAACAGAAACTAGAAACTTTGGTGTAACTGCTTTCGTTTGCCTGGGAAACTCAAATGTACCTGCATGGTGCACCAAAAGTGTTTTTCTCGGCCGGCGAAGCTTTTTCTACCAAACGTCCAGCAATAGCTTCCAAACCAAAAGAGATAGTACTGAAAGACATAGCTGGCCTGAAACCTCCTCAGGGGAGACACAAACAGAAACTAGAAACTTTGGTGTAACTGCTTTCGTTTGCCTGGGAAACTCAAATGTACCTGCATGGTGCACCAAAAGTGTTTTTCTCGGCCAGAGCAGCTTTTTCTACCAAACGTCCAGCAATAGCTTCCAAACCAAAAGAGATAGTACTGAAAGACATAGCTGGCCTGAAACCTCCTCAGGGGAGACACAAACAGAAACTAGAAACTTTGGTGTAACTGCTTTCGTTTGCCTGGGAAACTCAAATGTACCTGCATGGTGCACCAAAAGTGTTTTTCTCGGCCAGAGCAGCTTTTTCTACCAAACGTCCAGCAATAGCTTCCAAACCAAAAGAGATAGTACTGAAAGACATAGCTGGCCTGAAACCTCCTCAGGGGAGACACAAACAGAAACTAGAAACTTTGGTGTAACTGCTTTCGTTTGCCTGGGAAACTCAAATGTACCTGCATGGTGCACCAAAAGCGTTTTTCTCGGCCGGAGAAGCTTTTTCTACCAAACGTCCAGCAATAGCTTCCAAACCAAAAGAGATAGTACTGAAAGACATAGCTGGCCTGAAACCTCCTCAGGGGAGACACAAACAGAAACTAGAAACTTTGGTGTAACTGCTTTCGTTTGCCTGGGAAACTCAAATGTACCTGCATGGTGCACCAAAAGTGTTTTTCTCGGCCAGAGCAGCTTTTTCTACCAAACGTCCAGCAATAGCTTCCAAACCAAAAGAGATAGTACTGAAAGACATAGCTGGCCTGAAACCTCCTCAGGGGAGACACAAACAGAAACTAGAAACTTTGGTGTAACTGCTTTCGTTTGCCTGGGAAACTCAAATGTACCTGCATGGTGCACCAAAAGTGTTTTTCTCGGCCAGAGCAGCTTTTTCTACCAAACGTCCAGCAATAGCTTCCAAACCAAAAGAGATAGTACTGAAAGACATAGCTGGCCTGAAACCTCCTCAGGGGAGACACAAACAGAAACTAGAAACTTTGGTGTAACTGCTTTCGTTTGCCTGGGAAACTCAAATGTACCTGCATGGTGCACCAAAAGCGTTTTTCTCGGCCGGAGAAGCTTTTTCTACCAAAAATGCCAAACGTCCAGGAATAGCTTCCAAACCAAAAGAGATAGTACTGAAAGACATAGCTGGCCTGAAACCTCCTCAGGGGAGACACAAACAGAAACTAGAAACTTTGGTGTAACTGCTTTCGTTTGCCTGGGAAACTCAAATGTACCTGCATGGTGCACCAAAAGTGTTTTTCTCGGCCAGCGAAGCTTTTTCTACCAAACGTCCAGCAATAGCTTCCAAACCAAAAGAGATAGTACTGAAAGACATAGCTGGCCTGAAACCTCCTCAGGGGAGACACAAACAGAAACTAGAAACTTTGGTGTAACTGCTTTCGTTTGCCTGGGAAACTCAAATGTACCTGCATGGTGCACCAAAAGTGTTTTTCTCGGCCAGAGCAGCTTTTTCTACCAAACGTCCAGCAATAGCTTCCAAACCAAAAGAGATAGTACTGAAAGACATAGCTGGCCTGAAACCTCCTCAGGGGAGACACAAACAGAAACTAGAAACTTTGGTGTAACTGCTTTCGTTTGCCTGGGAAACTCAAATGTACCTGCATGGTGCACCAAAAGTGTTTTTCTCGGCCGGAGCAGCTTTTTCTACCAAACGTCCAGCAATAGCTTCCAAACCAAAAGAGATAGTACTGAAAGACATAGCTGGCCTGAAACCTCCTCAGGGGAGACACAAACAGAAACTAGAAACTTTGGTGTAACTGCTTTCCTTTGCCTGGGAAACTCAAATGTACCTGCATGGTGCACCAAAAGTGTTTTTCTCGGCCAGAGCAGCTTTTTCTACCAAACGTCCAGCAATAGCTTCCAAACCAAAAGAGATAGTACTGAAAGACATAGCTGGCCTGAAACCTCCTCAGGGGAGACACAAACAGAAACTAGAAACTTTGGTGTAACTGCTTTCGTTTGCCTGGGAAACTCAAATGTACCTGCATGGTGCACCAAAACTGTTTTTCTCGGCCGGAGAAGCTTTTTCTACCAAACGTCCAGCAATAGCTTCCAAACCAAAAGAGATAGTACTGAAAGACATAGCTGGCCTGAAACCTCCTCAGGGGAGACACAAACAGAAACTAGAAACTTTGGTGTAACTGCTTTCGTTTGCCTGGGAAACTCAAATGTACCTGCATGGTGCACCAAAAGTGTTTTTCTCGGCCAGAGCAGCTTTTTCTACCAAACGTCCAGCAATAGCTTCCAAACCAAAAGAGATAGTACTGAAAGACATAGCTGGCCTGAAACCTCCTCAGGGGAGACACAAACAGAAACTAGAAACTTTGGTGTAACTGCTTTCGTTTGCCTGGGAAACTCAAATGTACCTGCATGGTGCACCAAAAGTGTTTTTCTCGGCCGGAGAAGCTTTTTCTACCAAAAATGCCATACGTCCAGCAATAGCTTCCAAACCAAAAGAGATAGTACTGAAAGACATTGCTGGCCTGAAACCTCCTCAGGGGAGACACAAACAGAAACTAGAAACTTTAGTGTCACTGCTTTCGTTTGCCTGGGAAACTCAAATGTACCTGCATGGTGCACCAAAAGTGTTTTTCTCGGCCAGCGAAGCTTTTTCTACCAAACGTCCAGCAATAGCTTCCAAACCAAAAGAGATAGTACTGAAAGACATAGCTGGCCTGAAACCTCCTCAGGGGAGACACAAACAGAAACTAGAAACTTTGGTGTAACTGCTTTCGTTTGCCTGGGAAACTCAAATGTACCTGCATGGTGCACCAAAAGTGTTTTTCTCGGCCAGAGCAGCTTTTTCTACCAAACGTCCAGCAATAGCTTCCAAACCAAAAGAGATAGTACTGAAAGACATAGCTGGCCTGAAACCTCCTCAGGGGAGACACAAACAGAAACTAGAAACTTTGGTGTAACTGCTTTCGTTTGCCTGGGAAACTCAAATGTACCTGCATGGTGCACCAAAAGTGTTTTTCTCGGCCGGAGCAGCTTTTTCTACCAAACGTCCAGCAATAGCTTCCAAACCAAAAGAGATAGTACTGAAAGACATAGCTGGCCTGAAACCTCCTCAGGGGAGACACAAACAGAAACTAGAAACTTTGGTGTAACTGCTTTCGTTTGCCTGGGAAACTCAAATGTACCTGCATGGTGCACCAAAAGTGTTTTTCTCGGCCAGAGCAGCTTTTTCTACCAAACGTCCAGCAATAGCATCCAAACCAAAAGAGATAGTACTGAAAGACATAGCTGTCCTGAAACCTCCTCAGGGGAGACACAAACAGAAACTAGAAACTTTGGTGTAACTGCTTTCGTTTGCCTGGGAAACTCAAATGTACCTGCATGGTGCACCAAAAGTGTTTTTCTCGGCCAGAGCAGCTTTTTCTACCAAACGTCCAGCAATAGCTTCCAAACCAAAAGAGATAGTACTGAAAGACATAGCTGGCCTGAAACCTCCTCAGGGGAGACACAAACAGAAACTAGAAACTTTGGTGTAACTGCTTTCGTTTGCCTGGGAAACTCAAATGTACCTGCATGGTGCACCAAAAGTGTTTTTCTCGGCCGGCGAAGCTTTTTCTACCAAACGTCCAGCAATAGCTTCCAAACCAAAAGAGATAGTACTGAAAGACATAGCTGGCCTGAAACCTCCTCAGGGGAGACACAAACAGAAACTAGAAACTTTGGTGTAACTGCTTTCGTTTGCCTGGGAAACTCAAATGTACCTGCATGGTGCACCAAAAGTGTTTTTCTCGGCCAGAGCAGCTTTTTCTACCAAACGTCCAGCAATAGCTTCCAAACCAAAAGAGATAGTACTGAAAGACATAGCTGGCCTGAAACCTCCTCAGGGGAGACACAAACAGAAACTAGAAACTTTGGTGTAACTGCTTTCGTTTGCCTGGGAAACTCAAATGTACCTGCATGGTGCACCAAAAGTGTTTTTCTCGGCCAGAGCAGCTTTTTCTACCAAACGTCCAGCAATAGCTTCCAAACCAAAAGAGATAGTACTGAAAGACATAGCTGGCCTGAAACCTCCTCAGGGGAGACACAAACAGAAACTAGAAACTTTGGTGTAACTGCTTTCGTTTGCCTGGGAAACTCAAATGTACCTGCATGGTGCACCAAAAGCGTTTTTCTCGGCCGGAGAAGCTTTTTCTACCAAAAATGCCAAACGTCCAGGAATAGCTTCCAAACCAAAAGAGATAGTACTGAAAGACATAGCTGGCCTGAAACCTCCTCAGGGGAGACACAAACAGAAACTAGAAACTTTGGTGTAACTGCTTTCGTTTGCCTGGGAAACTCAAATGTACCTGCATGGTGCACCAAAAGTGTTTTTCTCGGCCAGCGAAGCTTTTTCTACCAAACGTCCAGCAATAGCTTCCAAACCAAAAGAGATAGTACTGAAAGACATAGCTGGCCTGAAACCTCCTCAGGGGAGACACAAACAGAAACTAGAAACTTTGGTGTAACTGCTTTCGTTTGCCTGGGAAACTCAAATGTACCTGCATGGTGCACCAAAAGTGTTTTTCTCGGCCAGAGCAGCTTTTTCTACCAAACGTCCAGCAATAGCTTCCAAACCAAAAGAGATAGTACTGAAAGACATAGCTGGCCTGAAACCTCCTCAGGGGAGACACAAACAGAAACTAGAAACTTTGGTGTAACTGCTTTCGTTTGCCTGGGAAACTCAAATGTACCTGCATGGTGCACCAAAAGTGTTTTTCTCGGCCGGAGCAACTTTCTCTACCAAACGTCCAGCAATAGCTTCCAAACCAAAAGAGATAGTACTGAAAGACATAGCTGGCCTGAAACCTCCTCAGGGGAGACACAAACGGAAACTAGAAACTTTGGTGTAACTGCTTTCGTTTGCCTGGGAAACTCAAATGTACCTGCATGGTGCACCAAAAGTGTTTTTCTCGGCCAGAGCAGCTTTTTCTACCAAACGTCCAGCAATAGCTTCCAAACCAAAAGAGATAGTACTGAAAGACATTGCTAGCCTGAAACCTCCTCAGGGGAGACACAAACAGAAACTAGAAACTTTGGTGTCACTGCTTTCGTTTGCCTGGGAAACTCAAATGTACCTGCATGGTGCACCAAAAGTGTTTTTCTCGGCCAGAGCAGCTTTTTCTACCAAACGTCCAGCAATAGCTTCCAAACCAAAAGAGATAGTACTGAAAGACATAGCTGGCCTGAAACCTCCTCAGGGGAGACACAAACAGAAACTAGAAACTTTGGTGTAACTGCTTTCGTTTGCCTGGGAAACTCAAATGTACCTGCATGGTGCACCAAAAGTGTTTTTCTCGGCCAGAGCAGCTTTTTCTACCAAACGTCCAGCAATAGCTTCCAAACCAAAAGAGATAGTACTGAAAGACATAGCTGGCCTGAAACCTCCTCAGGGGAGACACAAACAGAAACTAGAAACTTTGGTGTAACTGCTTTCGTTTGCCTGGGAAACTCAAATGTACCTGCATGGTGCACCAAAAGTGTTTTTCTCGGCCAGAGCAGCTTTTTCTACCAAACGTCCAGCAATAGCTTCCAAACCAAAAGAGATAGTACTGAAAGACATAGCTGGCCTGAAACCTCCTCAGGGGAGACACAAACAGAAACTAGAAACTTTGGTGTAACTGCTTTCGTTTGCCTGGGAAACTCAAATGTACCTGCATGGTGCACCAAAAGTGTTTTTCTCGGCCAGAGCAGCTTTTTCTACCAAACGTCCAGCAATAGCTTCCAAACCAAAAGAGATAGTACTGAAAGACATAGCTGGCCTGAAACCTCCTCAGGGGAGACACAAACAGAAACTAGAAACTTTGGTGTAACTGCTTTCGTTTGCCTGGGAAACTCAAATGTACCTGCATGGTGCACCAAAAGTGTTTTTCTCGGCCAGAGCAGCTTTTTCTACCAAACGTCCAGCAATAGCTTCTAAACCAAAAGAGATAGTACTGAAAGACATAGCTGGCCTGAAACCTCCTCAGGGGAGACACAAACAGAAACTAGAAACTTTGGTGTCACTGCTTTCGTTTGCCTGGGAAACTCAAATGTACCTGCATGGTGCACCAAAAGTGTTTTTCTCGGCCAGAGCAGCTTTTTCTACCAAACGTCCAGCAATAGCTTCCAAACCAAAAGAGATAGTACTGAAAGACATAGCTGGCCTGAAACCTCCTCAGGGGAGACACAAACAGAAACTAGAAACTTTGGTGTAACTGCTTTCGTTTGCCTGGGAAACTCAAATGTACCTGCATGGTGCACCAAAAGTGTTTTTCTCGGCCAGAGCAGCTTTTTCTACCAAACGTCCAGCAATAGCTTCCAAACCAAAAGAGATAGTACTGAAAGACATAGCTGGCCTGAAACCTCCTCAGGGGAGACACAAACAGAAACTAGAAACTTTGGTGTAACTGCTTTCCTTTGCCTGGGAAAATCAAATGTACCTGCATGGTGCACCAAAAGTGTTTTTCTCGGCCAGAGCAGCTTTTTCTACCAAACGTCCAGCAATAGCTTCCAAACCAAAAGAGATAGTACTGAAAGACATAGCTGGCCTGAAACCTCCTCAGGGGAGACACAAACAGAAACTAGAAACTTTGGTGTAACTGCTTTCGTTTGCCTGGGAAACTCAAATGTACCTGCATGGTGCACCAAAAGTGTTTTTCTCGGCCGGAGAAGCTTTTTCTACCAAACGTCCAGCAATAGCTTCCAAACCAAAAGAGATAGTACTGAAAGACATAGCTGGCCTGAAACCTCCTCAGGGGAGACACAAACAGAAACTAGAAACTTTGGTGTAACTGCTTTCGTTTGCCTGGGAAACTCAAATGTACCTGCATGGTGCACCAAAAGTGTTTTTCTCGGCCAGAGCAGCTTTTTCTACCAAACGTCCAGCAATAGCTTCCAAACCAAAAGAGATAGTACTGAAAGACATAGCTGGCCTGAAACCTCCTCAGGGGAGACACAAACAGAAACTAGAAACTTTGGTGTAACTGCTTTCGTTTGCCTGGGAAACTCAAATGTACCTGCATGGTGCACCAAAAGTGTTTTTCTCGGCCGGAGAAGCTTTTTCTACCAAAAATGCCATACGTCCAGCAATAGCTTCCAAACCAAAAGAGATAGTACTGAAAGACATTGCTGGCCTGAAACCTCCTCAGGGGAGACACAAACAGAAACTAGAAACTTTAGTGTCACTGCTTTCGTTTGCCTGGGAAACTCAAATGTACCTGCATGGTGCACCAAAAGTGTTTTTCTCGGCCAGCGAAGCTTTTTCTACCAAACGTCCAGCAATAGCTTCCAAACCAAAAGAGATAGTACTGAAAGACATAGCTGGCCTGAAACCTCCTCAGGGGAGACACAAACAGAAACTAGAAACTTTGGTGTAACTGCTTTCGTTTGCCTGGGAAACTCAAATGTACCTGCATGGTGCACCAAAAGTGTTTTTCTCGGCCAGAGCAGCTTTTTCTACCAAACGTCCAGCAATAGCTTCCAAACCAAAAGAGATAGTACTGAAAGACATAGCTGGCCTGAAACCTCCTCAGGGGAGACACAAACAGAAACTAGAAACTTTGGTGTAACTGCTTTCGTTTGCCTGGGAAACTCAAATGTACCTGCATGGTGCACCAAAAGTGTTTTTCTCGGCCGGAGCAGCTTTTTCTACCAAACGTCCAGCAATAGCTTCCAAACCAAAAGAGATAGTACTGAAAGACATAGCTGGCCTGAAACCTCCTCAGGGGAGACACAAACAGAAACTAGAAACTTTGGTGTAACTGCTTTCCTTTGCCTGGGAAACTCAAATGTACCTGCATGGTGCACCAAAAGTGTTTTTCTCGGCCGGAGCAGCTTTTTCTACCAAACGTCCAGCAATAGCTTCCAAACCAAAAGAGATAGTACTGAAAGACATAGCTGGCCTGAAACCTCCTCAGGGGAGACACAAACAGAAACTAGAAACTTTGGTGTAACTGCTTTCCTTTGCCTGGGAAACTCAAATGTACCTGCATGGTGCACCAAAAGTGTTTTTCTCGGCCAGAGCAGCTTTTTCTACCAAACGTCCAGCAATAGCTTCCAAACCAAAAGAGATAGTACTGAAAGACATAGCTGGCCTGAAACCTCCTCAGGGGAGACACAAACAGAAACTAGAAACTTTGGTGTAACTGCTTTCGTTTGCCTGGGAAACTCAAATGTACCTGCATGGTGCACCAAAGGTGTTTTTCTCGGCCGGAGAAGCTTTTTCTACCAAACGTCCAGCAATAGCTTCCAAACCAAAAGAGATAGTACTGAAAGACATAGCTGGCCTGAAACCTCCTCAGGGGAGACACAAACAGAAACTAGAAACTTTGGTGTAACTGCTTTCGTTTGCCTGGGAAACTCAAATGTACCTGCATGGTGCACCAAAAGTGTTTTTCTCGGCCGGAGAAGCTTTTTCTACCAAACGTCCAGCAATAGCTTCCAAACCAAAAGAGATAGTACTGAAAGACATAGCTGGCCTGAAACCTCCTCAGGGGAGACACAAACAGAAACTAGAAACTTTGGTGTAACTGCTTTCGTTTGCCTGGGAAACTCAAATGTACCTGCATGGTGCACCAAAAGTGTTTTTCTCGGCCAGAGCAGCTTTTTCTACCAAACGTCCAGCAATAGCTTCCAAACCAAAAGAGATAGTACTGAAAGACATAGCTGGCCTGAAACCTCCTCAGGGGAGACACAAACAGAAACTAGAAACTTTGGTGTAACTGCTTTCGTTTGCCTGGGAAACTCAAATGTACCTGCATGGTGCACCAAAAGTGTTTTTCTCGGCCAGAGCAGCTTTTTCTACCAAACGTCCAGCAATAGCTTCCAAACCAAAAGAGATAGTACTGAAAGACATAGCTGGCCTGAAACCTCCTCAGGGGAGACACAAACAGAAACTAGAAACTTTGGTGTAACTGCTTTCGTTTGCCTGGGAAACTCAAATGTACCTGCATGGTGCACCAAAAGTGTTTTTCTCGGCCAGAGCAGCTTTTTCTACCAAACGTCCAGCAATAGCTTCTAAACCAAAAGAGATAGTACTGAAAGACATAGCTGGCCTGAAACCTCCTCAGGGGAGACACAAACAGAAACTAGAAACTTTGGTGTCACTGCTTTCGTTTGCCTGGGAAACTCAAATGTACCTGCATGGTGCACCAAAAGTGTTTTTCTCGGCCAGAGCAGCTTTTTCTACCAAACGTCCAGCAATAGCTTCCAAACCAAAAGAGATAGTACTGAAAGACATAGCTGGCCTGAAACCTCCTCAGGGGAGACACAAACAGAAACTAGAAACTTTGGTGTAACTGCTTTCGTTTGCCTGGGAAACTCAAATGTACCTGCATGGTGCACCAAAAGTGTTTTTCTCGGCCAGAGCAGCTTTTTCTACCAAACGTCCAGCAATAGCTTCCAAACCAAAAGAGATAGTACTGAAAGACATAGCTGGCCTGAAACCTCCTCAGGGGAGACACAAACAGAAACTAGAAACTTTGGTGTAACTGCTTTCGTTTGCCTGGGAAACTCAAATGTACCTGCATGGTGCACCAAAAGTGTTTTTCTCGGCCAGAGCAGCTTTTTCTACCAAACGTCCAGCAATAGCTTCCAAACCAAAAGAGATAGTACTGAAAGACATAGCTGGCCTGAAACCTCCTCAGGGGAGACACAAACAGAAACTAGAAACTTTGGTGTAACTGCTTTCGTTTGCCTGGGAAACTCAAATGTACCTGCATGGTGCACCAAAAGTGTTTTTCTCGGCCGGAGAAGCTTTTTCTACCAAACGTCCAGCAATAGCTTCCAAACCAAAAGAGATAGTACTGAAAGACATAGCTGGCCTGAAACCTCCTCAGGGGAGACACAAACAGAAACTAGAAACTTTGGTGTAACTGCTTTCGTTTGCCTGGGAAACTCAAATGTACCTGCATGGTGCACCAAAAGTGTTTTTCTCGGCCAGAGCAGCTTTTTCTACCAAACGTCCAGCAATAGCTTCCAAACCAAAAGAGATAGTACTGAAAGACATAGCTGGCCTGAAACCTCCTCAGGGGAGACACAAACAGAAACTAGAAACTTTGGTGTAACTGCTTTCGTTTGCCTGGGAAACTCAAATGTACCTGCATGGTGCACCAAAAGTGTTTTTCTCGGCCGGAGAAGCTTTTTCTACCAAAAATGCCATACGTCCAGCAATAGCTTCCAAACCAAAAGAGATAGTACTGAAAGACATTGCTGGCCTGAAACCTCCTCAGGGGAGACACAAACAGAAACTAGAAACTTTAGTGTCACTGCTTTCGTTTGCCTGGGAAACTCAAATGTACCTGCATGGTGCACCAAAAGTGTTTTTCTCGGCCAGCGAAGCTTTTTCTACCAAACGTCCAGCAATAGCTTCCAAACCAAAAGAGATAGTACTGAAAGACATAGCTGGCCTGAAACCTCCTCAGGGGAGACACAAACAGAAACTAGAAACTTTGGTGTAACTGCTTTCGTTTGCCTGGGAAACTCAAATGTACCTGCATGGTGCACCAAAAGTGTTTTTCTCGGCCAGAGCAGCTTTTTCTACCAAACGTCCAGCAATAGCTTCCAAACCAAAAGAGATAGTACTGAAAGACATAGCTGGCCTGAAACCTCCTCAGGGGAGACACAAACAGAAACTAGAAACTTTGGTGTAACTGCTTTCGTTTGCCTGGGAAACTCAAATGTACCTGCATGGTGCACCAAAAGTGTTTTTCTCGGCCGGAGCAGCTTTTTCTACCAAACGTCCAGCAATAGCTTCCAAACCAAAAGAGATAGTACTGAAAGACATAGCTGGCCTGAAACCTCCTCAGGGGAGACACAAACAGAAACTAGAAACTTTGGTGTAACTGCTTTCCTTTGCCTGGGAAACTCAAATGTACCTGCATGGTGCACCAAAAGTGTTTTTCTCGGCCAGAGCAGCTTTTTCTACCAAACGTCCAGCAATAGCTTCCAAACCAAAAGAGATAGTACTGAAAGACATAGCTGGCCTGAAACCTCCTCAGGGGAGACACAAACAGAAACTAGAAACTTTGGTGTAACTGCTTTCGTTTGCCTGGGAAACTCAAATGTACCTGCATGGTGCACCAAAGGTGTTTTTCTCGGCCGGAGAAGCTTTTTCTACCAAACGTCCAGCAATAGCTTCCAAACCAAAAGAGATAGTACTGAAAGACATAGCTGGCCTGAAACCTCCTCAGGGGAGACACAAACAGAAACTAGAAACTTTGGTGTAACTGCTTTCGTTTGCCTGGGAAACTCAAATGTACCTGCATGGTGCACCAAAAGTGTTTTTCTCGGCCGGAGAAGCTTTTTCTACCAAACGTCCAGCAATAGCTTCCAAACCAAAAGAGATAGTACTGAAAGACATAGCTGGCCTGAAACCTCCTCAGGGGAGACACAAACAGAAACTAGAAACTTTGGTGTAACTGCTTTCGTTTGCCTGGGAAACTCAAATGTACCTGCATGGTGCACCAAAAGTGTTTTTCTCGGCCGGCGAAGCTTTTTCTACCAAACGTCCAGCAATAGCTTCCAAACCAAAAGAGATAGTACTGAAAGACATAGCTGGCCTGAAACCTCCTCAGGGGAGACACAAACAGAAACTAGAAACTTTGGTGTAACTGCTTTCGTTTGCCTGGGAAACTCAAATGTACCTGCATGGTGCACCAAAAGTGTTTTTCTCGGCCAGAGCAGCTTTTTCTACCAAACGTCCAGCAATAGCTTCCAAACCAAAAGAGATAGTACTGAAAGACATAGCTGGCCTGAAACCTCCTCAGGGGAGACACAAACAGAAACTAGAAACTTTGGTGTAACTGCTTTCGTTTGCCTGGGAAACTCAAATGTACCTGCATGGTGCACCAAAAGTGTTTTTCTCGGCCAGAGCAGCTTTTTCTACCAAACGTCCAGCAATAGCTTCCAAACCAAAAGAGATAGTACTGAAAGACATAGCTGGCCTGAAACCTCCTCAGGGGAGACACAAACAGAAACTAGAAACTTTGGTGTAACTGCTTTCGTTTGCCTGGGAAACTCAAATGTACCTGCATGGTGCACCAAAAGCGTTTTTCTCGGCCAGAGAAGCTTTTTCTACCAAAAATGCCAAACGTCCAGGAATAGCTTCCAAACCAAAAGAGATAGTACTGAAAGACATAGCTGGCCTGAAACCTCCTCAGGGGAGACACAAACAGAAACTAGAAACTTTGGTGTAACTGCTTTCGTTTGCCTGGGAAACTCAAATGTACCTGCATGGTGCACCAAAAGTGTTTTTCTCGGCCAGCGAAGCTTTTTCTACCAAACGTCCAGCAATAGCTTCCAAACCAAAAGAGATAGTACTGAAAGACATAGCTGGCCTGAAACCTCCTCAGGGGAGACACAAACAGAAACTAGAAACTTTGGTGTAACTGCTTTCGTTTGCCTGGGAAACTCAAATGTACCTGCATGGTGCACCAAAAGTGTTTTTCTCGGCCAGAGCAGCTTTTTCTACCAAACGTCCAGCAATAGCTTCCAAACCAAAAGAGATAGTACTGAAAGACATAGCTGGCCTGAAACCTCCTCAGGGGAGACACAAACAGAAACTAGAAACTTTGGTGTAACTGCTTTCGTTTGCCTGGGAAACTCAAATGTACCTGCATGGTGCACCAAAAGTGTTTTTCTCGGCCGGAGCAACTTTCTCTACCAAACGTCCAGCAATAGCTTCCAAACCAAAAGAGATAGTACTGAAAGACATAGCTGGCCTGAAACCTCCTCAGGGGAGACACAAACGGAAACTAGAAACTTTGGTGTAACTGCTTTCGTTTGCCTGGGAAACTCAAATGTACCTGCATGGTGCACCAAAAGTGTTTTTCTCGGCCAGAGCAGCTTTTTCTACCAAACGTCCAGCAATAGCTTCCAAACCAAAAGAGATAGTACTGAAAGACATTGCTAGCCTGAAACCTCCTCAGGGGAGACACAAACAGAAACTAGAAACTTTGGTGTCACTGCTTTCGTTTGCCTGGGAAACTCAAATGTACCTGCATGGTGCACCAAAAGTGTTTTTCTCGGCCAGAGCAGCTTTTTCTACCAAACGTCCAGCAATAGCTTCCAAACCAAAAGAGATAGTACTGAAAGACATAGCTGGCCTGAAACCTCCTCAGGGGAGACACAAACAGAAACTAGAAACTTTGGTGTAACTGCTTTCGTTTGCCTGGGAAACTCAAATGTACCTGCATGGTGCACCAAAAGTGTTTTTCTCGGCCAGAGCAGCTTTTTCTACCAAACGTCCAGCAATAGCTTCCAAACCAAAAGAGATAGTACTGAAAGACATAGCTGGCCTGAAACCTCCTCAGGGGAGACACAAACAGAAACTAGAAACTTTGGTGTAACTGCTTTCGTTTGCCTGGGAAACTCAAATGTACCTGCATGGTGCACCAAAAGTGTTTTTCTCGGCCAGAGCAGCTTTTTCTACCAAACGTCCAGCAATAGCTTCCAAACCAAAAGAGATAGTACTGAAAGACATAGCTGGCCTGAAACCTCCTCAGGGGAGACACAAACAGAAACTAGAAACTTTGGTGTAACTGCTTTCGTTTGCCTGGGAAACTCAAATGTACCTGCATGGTGCACCAAAAGTGTTTTTCTCGGCCAGAGCAGCTTTTTCTACCAAACGTCCAGCAATAGCTTCCAAACCAAAAGAGATAGTACTGAAAGACATAGCTGGCCTGAAACCTCCTCAGGGGAGACACAAACAGAAACTAGAAACTTTGGTGTAACTGCTTTCGTTTGCCTGGGAAACTCAAATGTACCTGCATGGTGCACCAAAAGTGTTTTTCTCGGCCAGAGCAGCTTTTTCTACCAAACGTCCAGCAATAGCTTTTAAACCAAAAGAGATAGTACTGAAAGACATAGCTGGCCTGAAACCTCCTCAGGGGAGACACAAACAGAAACTAGAAACTTTGGTGTAACTGCTTTCGTTTGCCTGGGAAACTCAAATGTACCTGCATGGTGCACCAAAAGTGTTTTTCTCGGCCAGAGCAGCTTTTTCTACCAAACGTCCAGCAATAGCTTCCAAACCAAAAGAGATAGTACTGAAAGACATAGCTGGCCTGAAACCTCCTCAGGGGAGACACAAACAGAAACTAGAAACTTTGGTGTAACTGCTTTCGTTTGCCTGGGAAACTCAAATGTACCTGCATGGTGCACCAAAAGTGTTTTTCTCGGCCAGAGCAGCTTTTTCTACCAAACGTCCAGCAATAGCTTCCAAACCAAAAGAGATAGTACTGAAAGACATAGCTGGCCTGAAACCTCCTCAGGGGAGACACAAACAGAAACTAGAAACTTTGGTGTAACTGCTTTCCTTTGCCTGGGAAACTCAAATGTACCTGCATGGTGCACCAAAAGTGTTTTTCTCGGCCAGAGCAGCTTTTTCTACCAAACGTCCAGCAATAGCTTCCAAACCAAAAGAGATAGTACTGAAAGACATAGCTGGCCTGAAACCTCCTCAGGGGAGACACAAACAGAAACTAGAAACTTTGGTGTAACTGCTTTCGTTTGCCTGGGAAACTCAAATGTACCTGCATGGTGCACCAAAAGTGTTTTTCTCGGCCGGAGAAGCTTTTTCTACCAAACGTCCAGCAATAGCTTCCAAACCAAAAGAGATAGTACTGAAAGACATAGCTGGCCTGAAACCTCCTCAGGGGAGACACAAACAGAAACTAGAAACTTTGGTGTAACTGCTTTCGTTTGCCTGGGAAACTCAAATGTACCTGCATGGTGCACCAAAAGTGTTTTTCTCGGCCAGAGCAGCTTTTTCTACCAAACGTCCAGCAATAGCTTCCAAACCAAAAGAGATAGTACTGAAAGACATAGCTGGCCTGAAACCTCCTCAGGGGAGACACAAACAGAAACTAGAAACTTTGGTGTAACTGCTTTCGTTTGCCTGGGAAACTCAAATGTACCTGCATGGTGCACCAAAAGTGTTTTTCTCGGCCGGAGAAGCTTTTTCTACCAAAAATGCCATACGTCCAGCAATAGCTTCCAAACCAAAAGAGATAGTACTGAAAGACATTGCTGGCCTGAAACCTCCTCAGGGGAGACACAAACAGAAACTAGAAACTTTAGTGTCACTGCTTTCGTTTGCCTGGGAAACTCAAATGTACCTGCATGGTGCACCAAAAGTGTTTTTCTCGGCCAGCGAAGCTTTTTCTACCAAACGTCCAGCAATAGCTTCCAAACCAAAAGAGATAGTACTGAAAGACATAGCTGGCCTGAAACCTCCTCAGGGGAGACACAAACAGAAACTAGAAACTTTGGTGTAACTGCTTTCGTTTGCCTGGGAAACTCAAATGTACCTGCATGGTGCACCAAAAGTGTTTTTCTCGGCCAGAGCAGCTTTTTCTACCAAACGTCCAGCAATAGCTTCCAAACCAAAAGAGATAGTACTGAAAGACATAGCTGGCCTGAAACCTCCTCAGGGGAGACACAAACAGAAACTAGAAACTTTGGTGTAACTGCTTTCGTTTGCCTGGGAAACTCAAATGTACCTGCATGGTGCACCAAAAGTGTTTTTCTCGGCCGGAGCAGCTTTTTCTACCAAACGTCCAGCAATAGCTTCCAAACCAAAAGAGATAGTACTGAAAGACATAGCTGGCCTGAAACCTCCTCAGGGGAGACACAAACAGAAACTAGAAACTTTGGTGTAACTGCTTTCCTTTGCCTGGGAAACTCAAATGTACCTGCATGGTGCACCAAAAGTGTTTTTCTCGGCCAGAGCAGCTTTTTCTACCAAACGTCCAGCAATAGCTTCCAAACCAAAAGAGATAGTACTGAAAGACATAGCTGGCCTGAAACCTCCTCAGGGGAGACACAAACAGAAACTAGAAACTTTGGTGTAACTGCTTTCGTTTGCCTGGGAAACTCAAATGTACCTGCATGGTGCACCAAAAGTGTTTTTCTCGGCCGGAGAAGCTTTTTCTACCAAACGTCCAGCAATAGCTTCCAAACCAAAAGAGATAGTACTGAAAGACATAGCTGGCCTGAAACCTCCTCAGGGGAGACACAAACAGAAACTAGAAACTTTGGTGTAACTGCTTTCGTTTGCCTGGGAAACTCAAATGTACCTGCATGGTGCACCAAAAGTGTTTTTCTCGGCCAGAGCAGCTTTTTCTACCAAACGTCCAGCAATAGCTTCCAAACCAAAAGAGATAGTACTGAAAGACATAGCTGGCCTGAAACCTCCTCAGGGGAGACACAAACAGAAACTAGAAACTTTGGTGTAACTGCTTTCGTTTGCCTGGGAAACTCAAATGTACCTGCATGGTGCACCAAAAGTGTTTTTCTCGGCCGGAGAAGCTTTTTCTACCAAAAATGCCATACGTCCAGCAATAGCTTCCAAACCAAAAGAGATAGTACTGAAAGACATTGCTGGCCTGAAACCTCCTCAGGGGAGACACAAACAGAAACTAGAAACTTTAGTGTCACTGCTTTCGTTTGCCTGGGAAACTCAAATGTACCTGCATGGTGCACCAAAAGTGTTTTTCTCGGCCAGCGAAGCTTTTTCTACCAAACGTCCAGCAATAGCTTCCAAACCAAAAGAGATAGTACTGAAAGACATAGCTGGCCTGAAACCTCCTCAGGGGAGACACAAACAGAAACTAGAAACTTTGGTGTAACTGCTTTCGTTTGCCTGGGAAACTCAAATGTACCTGCATGGTGCACCAAAAGTGTTTTTCTCGGCCAGAGCAGCTTTTTCTACCAAACGTCCAGCAATAGCTTCCAAACCAAAAGAGATAGTACTGAAAGACATAGCTGGCCTGAAACCTCCTCAGGGGAGACACAAACAGAAACTAGAAACTTTGGTGTAACTGCTTTCGTTTGCCTGGGAAACTCAAATGTACCTGCATGGTGCACCAAAAGTGTTTTTCTCGGCCGGAGCAGCTTTTTCTACCAAACGTCCAGCAATAGCTTCCAAACCAAAAGAGATAGTACTGAAAGACATAGCTGGCCTGAAACCTCCTCAGGGGAGACACAAACAGAAACTAGAAACTTTGGTGTAACTGCTTTCGTTTGCCTGGGAAACTCAAATGTACCTGCATGGTGCACCAAAAGTGTTTTTCTCGGCCAGAGCAGCTTTTTCTACCAAACGTCCAGCAATAGCATCCAAACCAAAAGAGATAGTACTGAAAGACATAGCTGTCCTGAAACCTCCTCAGGGGAGACACAAACAGAAACTAGAAACTTTGGTGTAACTGCTTTCGTTTGCCTGGGAAACTCAAATGTACCTGCATGGTGCACCAAAAGTGTTTTTCTCGGCCAGAGCAGCTTTTTCTACCAAACGTCCAGCAATAGCTTCCAAACCAAAAGAGATAGTACTGAAAGACATAGCTGGCCTGAAACCTCCTCAGGGGAGACACAAACAGAAACTAGAAACTTTGGTGTAACTGCTTTCGTTTGCCTGGGAAACTCAAATGTACCTGCATGGTGCACCAAAAGCGTTTTTCTCGGCCGGAGAAGCTTTTTCTACCAAAAATGCCAAACGTCCAGGAATAGCTTCCAAACCAAAAGAGATAGTACTGAAAGACATAGCTGGCCTGAAACCTCCTCAGGGGAGACACAAACAGAAACTAGAAACTTTGGTGTAACTGCTTTCGTTTGCCTGGGAAACTCAAATGTACCTGCATGGTGCACCAAAAGTGTTTTTCTCGGCCAGAGCAGCTTTTTCTACCAAACGTCCAGCAATAGCTTCCAAACCAAAAGAGATAGTACTGAAAGACATAGCTGGCCTGAAACCTCCTCAGGGGAGACACAAACAGAAACTAGAAACTTTGGTGTAACTGCTTTCGTTTGCCTGGGAAACTCAAATGTACCTGCATGGTGCACCAAAAGTGTTTTTCTCGGCCGGAGCAGCTTTTTCTACCAAACGTCCAGCAATAGCTTCCAAACCAAAAGAGATAGTACTGAAAGACATAGCTGGCCTGAAACCTCCTCAGGGGAGACACAAACAGAAACTAGAAACTTTGGTGTAACTGCTTTCGTTTGCCTGGGAAACTCAAATGTACCTGCATGGTGCACCAAAAGTGTTTTTCTCGGCCAGAGCAGCTTTTTCTACCAAACGTCCAGCAATAGCATCCAAACCAAAAGAGATAGTACTGAAAGACATAGCTGTCCTGAAACCTCCTCAGGGGAGACACAAACAGAAACTAGAAACTTTGGTGTAACTGCTTTCGTTTGCCTGGGAAACTCAAATGTACCTGCATGGTGCACCAAAAGTGTTTTTCTCGGCCAGAGCAGCTTTTTCTACCAAACGTCCAGCAATAGCTTCCAAACCAAAAGAGATAGTACTGAAAGACATAGCTGGCCTGAAACCTCCTCAGGGGAGACACAAACAGAAACTAGAAACTTTGGTGTAACTGCTTTCGTTTGCCTGGGAAACTCAAATGTACCTGCATGGTGCACCAAAAGCGTTTTTCTCGGCCGGAGAAGCTTTTTCTACCAAAAATGCCAAACGTCCAGGAATAGCTTCCAAACCAAAAGAGATAGTACTGAAAGACATAGCTGGCCTGAAACCTCCTCAGGGGAGACACAAACAGAAACTAGAAACTTTGGTGTAACTGCTTTCGTTTGCCTGGGAAACTCAAATGTACCTGCATGGTGCACCAAAAGTGTTTTTCTCGGCCAGCGAAGCTTTTTCTACCAAACGTCCAGCAATAGCTTCCAAACCAAAAGAGATAGTACTGAAAGACATAGCTGGCCTGAAACCTCCTCAGGGGAGACACAAACAGAAACTAGAAACTTTGGTGTAACTGCTTTCGTTTGCCTGGGAAACTCAAATGTACCTGCATGGTGCACCAAAAGTGTTTTTCTCGGCCAGAGCAGCTTTTTCTACCAAACGTCCAGCAATAGCTTCCAAACCAAAAGAGATAGTACTGAAAGACATAGCTGGCCTGAAACCTCCTCAGGGGAGACACAAACAGAAACTAGAAACTTTGGTGTAACTGCTTTCGTTTGCCTGGGAAACTCAAATGTACCTGCATGGTGCACCAAAAGTGTTTTTCTCGGCCGGAGCAACTTTCTCTACCAAACGTCCAGCAATAGCTTCCAAACCAAAAGAGATAGTACTGAAAGACATAGCTGGCCTGAAACCTCCTCAGGGGAGACACAAACGGAAACTAGAAACTTTGGTGTAACTGCTTTCGTTTGCCTGGGAAACTCAAATGTACCTGCATGGTGCACCAAAAGTGTTTTTCTCGGCCAGAGCAGCTTTTTCTACCAAACGTCCAGCAATAGCTTCCAAACCAAAAGAGATAGTACTGAAAGACATTGCTAGCCTGAAACCTCCTCAGGGGAGACACAAACAGAAACTAGAAACTTTGGTGTCACTGCTTTCGTTTGCCTGGGAAACTCAAATGTACCTGCATGGTGCACCAAAAGTGTTTTTCTCGGCCAGAGCAGCTTTTTCTACCAAACGTCCAGCAATAGCTTCCAAACCAAAAGAGATAGTACTGAAAGACATAGCTGGCCTGAAACCTCCTCAGGGGAGACACAAACAGAAACTAGAAACTTTGGTGTAACTGCTTTCGTTTGCCTGGGAAACTCAAATGTACCTGCATGGTGCACCAAAAGTGTTTTTCTCGGCCAGAGCAGCTTTTTCTACCAAACGTCCAGCAATAGCTTCCAAACCAAAAGAGATAGTACTGAAAGACATAGCTGGCCTGAAACCTCCTCAGGGGAGACACAAACAGAAACTAGAAACTTTGGTGTAACTGCTTTCGTTTGCCTGGGAAACTCAAATGTACCTGCATGGTGCACCAAAAGTGTTTTTCTCGGCCAGAGCAGCTTTTTCTACCAAACGTCCAGCAATAGCTTCCAAACCAAAAGAGATAGGACTGAAAGACATAGCTGGCCTGAAACCTCCTCAGGGGAGACACAAACAGAAACTAGAAACTTTGGTGTAACTGCTTTCGTTTGCCTGGGAAACTCAAATGTACCTGCATGGTGCACCAAAAGTGTTTTTCTCGGCCAGAGCAGCTTTTTCTACCAAACGTCCAGCAATAGCTTCCAAACCAAAAGAGATAGTACTGAAAGACATAGCTGGCCTGAAACCTCCTCAGGGGAGACACAAACAGAAACTAGAAACTTTGGTGTAACTGCTTTCGTTTGCCTGGGAAACTCAAATGTACCTGCATGGTGCACCAAAAGTGTTTTTCTCGGCCAGAGCAGCTTTTTCTACCAAACGTCCAGCAATAGCTTCTAAACCAAAAGAGATAGTACTGAAAGACATAGCTGGCCTGAAACCTCCTCAGGGGAGACACAAACAGAAACTAGAAACTTTGGTGTAACTGCTTTCGTTTGCCTGGGAAACTCAAATGTACCTGCATGGTGCACCAAAAGTGTTTTTCTCGGCCAGAGCAGCTTTTTCTACCAAACGTCCAGCAATAGCTTCCAAACCAAAAGAGATAGTACTGAAAGACATAGCTGGCCTGAAACCTCCTCAGGGGAGACACAAACAGAAACTAGAAACTTTGGTGTAACTGCTTTCGTTTGCCTGGGAAACTCAAATGTACCTGCATGGTGCACCAAAAGTGTTTTTCTCGGCCAGAGCAGCTTTTTCTACCAAACGTCCAGCAATAGCTTCCAAACCAAAAGAGATAGTACTGAAAGACATAGCTGGCCTGAAACCTCCTCAGGGGAGACACAAACAGAAACTAGAAACTTTGGTGTAACTGCTTTCCTTTGCCTGGGAAACTCAAATGTACCTGCATGGTGCACCAAAAGTGTTTTTCTCGGCCAGAGCAGCTTTTTCTACCAAACGTCCAGCAATAGCTTCCAAACCAAAAGAGATAGTACTGAAAGACATAGCTGGCCTGAAACCTCCTCAGGGGAGACACAAACAGAAACTAGAAACTTTGGTGTAACTGCTTTCGTTTGCCTGGGAAACTCAAATGTACCTGCATGGTGCACCAAATGTGTTTTTCTCGGCCGGAGAAGCTTTTTCTACCAAACGTCCAGCAATAGCTTCCAAACCAAAAGAGATAGTACTGAAAGACATAGCTGGCCTGAAACCTCCTCAGGGGAGACACAAACAGAAACTAGAAACTTTGGTGTAACTGCTTTCGTTTGCCTGGGAAACTCAAATGTACCTGCATGGTGCACCAAAAGTGTTTTTCTCGGCCAGAGCAGCTTTTTCTACCAAACGTCCAGCAATAGCTTCCAAACCAAAAGAGATAGTACTGAAAGACATAGCTGGCCTGAAACCTCCTCAGGGGAGACACAAACAGAAACTAGAAACTTTGGTGTAACTGCTTTCGTTTGCCTGGGAAACTCAAATGTACCTGCATGGTGCACCAAAAGTGTTTTTCTCGGCCGGAGAAGCTTTTTCTACCAAAAATGCCATACGTCCAGCAATAGCTTCCAAACCAAAAGAGATAGTACTGAAAGACATTGCTGGCCTGAAACCTCCTCAGGGGAGACACAAACAGAAACTAGAAACTTTAGTGTCACTGCTTTCGTTTGCCTGGGAAACTCAAATGTACCTGCATGGTGCACCAAAAGTGTTTTTCTCGGCCAGCGAAGCTTTTTCTACCAAACGTCCAGCAATAGCTTCCAAACCAAAAGAGATAGTACTGAAAGACATAGCTGGCCTGAAACCTCCTCAGGGGAGACACAAACAGAAACTAGAAACTTTGGTGTAACTGCTTTCGTTTGCCTGGGAAACTCAAATGTACCTGCATGGTGCACCAAAAGTGTTTTTCTCGGCCAGAGCAGCTTTTTCTACCAAACGTCCAGCAATAGCTTCCAAACCAAAAGAGATAGTACTGAAAGACATAGCTGGCCTGAAACCTCCTCAGGGGAGACACAAACAGAAACTAGAAACTTTGGTGTAACTGCTTTCGTTTGCCTGGGAAACTCAAATGTACCTGCATGGTGCACCAAAAGCGTTTTTCTCGGCCAGAGAAGCTTTTTCTACCAAAAATGCCAAACGTCCAGGAATAGCTTCCAAACCAAAAGAGATAGTACTGAAAGACATAGCTGGCCTGAAACCTCCTCAGGGGAGACACAAACAGAAACTAGAAACTTTGGTGTAACTGCTTTCGTTTGCCTGGGAAACTCAAATGTACCTGCATGGTGCACCAAAAGTGTTTTTCTCGGCCAGCGAAGCTTTTTCTACCAAACGTCCAGCAATAGCTTCCAAACCAAAAGAGATAGTACTGAAAGACATAGCTGGCCTGAAACCTCCTCAGGGGAGACACAAACAGAAACTAGAAACTTTGGTGTAACTGCTTTCGTTTGCCTGGGAAACTCAAATGTACCTGCATGGTGCACCAAAAGTGTTTTTCTCGGCCAGAGCAGCTTTTTCTACCAAACGTCCAGCAATAGCTTCCAAACCAAAAGAGATAGTACTGAAAGACATAGCTGGCCTGAAACCTCCTCAGGGGAGACACAAACAGAAACTAGAAACTTTGGTGTAACTGCTTTCGTTTGCCTGGGAAACTCAAATGTACCTGCATGGTGCACCAAAAGTGTTTTTCTCGGCCGGAGCAACTTTCTCTACCAAACGTCCAGCAATAGCTTCCAAACCAAAAGAGATAGTACTGAAAGACATAGCTGGCCTGAAACCTCCTCAGGGGAGACACAAACGGAAACTAGAAACTTTGGTGTAACTGCTTTCGTTTGCCTGGGAAACTCAAATGTACCTGCATGGTGCACCAAAAGTGTTTTTCTCGGCCAGAGCAGCTTTTTCTACCAAACGTCCAGCAATAGCTTCCAAACCAAAAGAGATAGTACTGAAAGACATTGCTAGCCTGAAACCTCCTCAGGGGAGACACAAACAGAAACTAGAAACTTTGGTGTCACTGCTTTCGTTTGCCTGGGAAACTCAAATGTACCTGCATGGTGCACCAAAAGTGTTTTTCTCGGCCAGAGCAGCTTTTTCTACCAAACGTCCAGCAATAGCTTCCAAACCAAAAGAGATAGTACTGAAAGACATAGCTGGCCTGAAACCTCCTCAGGGGAGACACAAACAGAAACTAGAAACTTTGGTGTAACTGCTTTCGTTTGCCTGGGAAACTCAAATGTACCTGCATGGTGCACCAAAAGTGTTTTTCTCGGCCAGAGCAGCTTTTTCTACCAAACGTCCAGCAATAGCTTCCAAACCAAAAGAGATAGTACTGAAAGACATAGCTGGCCTGAAACCTCCTCAGGGGAGACACAAACAGAAACTAGAAACTTTGGTGTAACTGCTTTCGTTTGCCTGGGAAACTCAAATGTACCTGCATGGTGCACCAAAAGTGTTTTTCTCGGCCAGAGCAGCTTTTTCTACCAAACGTCCAGCAATAGCTTCCAAACCAAAAGAGATAGTACTGAAAGACATAGCTGGCCTGAAACCTCCTCAGGGGAGACACAAACAGAAACTAGAAACTTTGGTGTAACTGCTTTCGTTTGCCTGGGAAACTCAAATGTACCTGCATGGTGCACCAAAAGTGTTTTTCTCGGCCAGAGCAGCTTTTTCTACCAAACGTCCAGCAATAGCTTCCAAACCAAAAGAGATAGTACTGAAAGACATAGCTGGCCTGAAACCTCCTCAGGGGAGACACAAACAGAAACTAGAAACTTTGGTGTAACTGCTTTCGTTTGCCTGGGAAACTCAAATGTACCTGCATGGTGCACCAAAAGTGTTTTTCTCGGCCAGAGCAGCTTTTTCTACCAAACGTCCAGCAATAGCTTTTAAACCAAAAGAGATAGTACTGAAAGACATAGCTGGCCTGAAACCTCCTCAGGGGAGACACAAACAGAAACTAGAAACTTTGGTGTAACTGCTTTCGTTTGCCTGGGAAACTCAAATGTACCTGCATGGTGCACCAAAAGTGTTTTTCTCGGCCAGAGCAGCTTTTTCTACCAAACGTCCAGCAATAGCTTCCAAACCAAAAGAGATAGTACTGAAAGACATAGCTGGCCTGAAACCTCCTCAGGGGAGACACAAACAGAAACTAGAAACTTTGGTGTAACTGCTTTCGTTTGCCTGGGAAACTCAAATGTACCTGCATGGTGCACCAAAAGTGTTTTTCTCGGCCAGAGCAGCTTTTTCTACCAAACGTCCAGCAATAGCTTCCAAACCAAAAGAGATAGTACTGAAAGACATAGCTGGCCTGAAACCTCCTCAGGGGAGACACAAACAGAAACTAGAAACTTTGGTGTAACTGCTTTCCTTTGCCTGGGAAACTCAAATGTACCTGCATGGTGCACCAAAAGTGTTTTTCTCGGCCAGAGCAGCTTTTTCTACCAAACGTCCAGCAATAGCTTCCAAACCAAAAGAGATAGTACTGAAAGACATAGCTGGCCTGAAACCTCCTCAGGGGAGACACAAACAGAAACTAGAAACTTTGGTGTAACTGCTTTCGTTTGCCTGGGAAACTCAAATGTACCTGCATGGTGCACCAAAAGTGTTTTTCTCGGCCGGAGAAGCTTTTTCTACCAAACGTCCAGCAATAGCTTCCAAACCAAAAGAGATAGTACTGAAAGACATAGCTGGCCTGAAACCTCCTCAGGGGAGACACAAACAGAAACTAGAAACTTTGGTGTAACTGCTTTCGTTTGCCTGGGAAACTCAAATGTACCTGCATGGTGCACCAAAAGTGTTTTTCTCGGCCAGAGCAGCTTTTTCTACCAAACGTCCAGCAATAGCTTCCAAACCAAAAGAGATAGTACTGAAAGACATAGCTGGCCTGAAACCTCCTCAGGGGAGACACAAACAGAAACTAGAAACTTTGGTGTAACTGCTTTCGTTTGCCTGGGAAACTCAAATGTACCTGCATGGTGCACCAAAAGTGTTTTTCTCGGCCGGAGAAGCTTTTTCTACCAAAAATGCCATACGTCCAGCAATAGCTTCCAAACCAAAAGAGATAGTACTGAAAGACATTGCTGGCCTGAAACCTCCTCAGGGGAGACACAAACAGAAACTAGAAACTTTAGTGTCACTGCTTTCGTTTGCCTGGGAAACTCAAATGTACCTGCATGGTGCACCAAAAGTGTTTTTCTCGGCCAGCGAAGCTTTTTCTACCAAACGTCCAGCAATAGCTTCCAAACCAAAAGAGATAGTACTGAAAGACATAGCTGGCCTGAAACCTCCTCAGGGGAGACACAAACAGAAACTAGAAACTTTGGTGTAACTGCTTTCGTTTGCCTGGGAAACTCAAATGTACCTGCATGGTGCACCAAAAGTGTTTTTCTCGGCCAGAGCAGCTTTTTCTACCAAACGTCCAGCAATAGCTTCCAAACCAAAAGAGATAGTACTGAAAGACATAGCTGGCCTGAAACCTCCTCAGGGGAGACACAAACAGAAACTAGAAACTTTGGTGTAACTGCTTTCGTTTGCCTGGGAAACTCAAATGTACCTGCATGGTGCACCAAAAGTGTTTTTCTCGGCCGGAGCAGCTTTTTCTACCAAACGTCCAGCAATAGCTTCCAAACCAAAAGAGATAGTACTGAAAGACATAGCTGGCCTGAAACCTCCTCAGGGGAGACACAAACAGAAACTAGAAACTTTGGTGTAACTGCTTTCGTTTGCCTGGGAAACTCAAATGTACCTGCATGGTGCACCAAAAGTGTTTTTCTCGGCCAGAGCAGCTTTTTCTACCAAACGTCCAGCAATAGCTTCCAAACCAAAAGAGATAGTACTGAAAGACATTGCTGGCCTGAAACCTCCTCAGGGGAGACACAAACAGAAACTAGAAACTTTAGTGTCACTGCTTTCGTTTGCCTGGGAAACTCAAATGTACCTGCATGGTGCACCAAAAGTGTTTTTCTCGGCCAGCGAAGCTTTTTCTACCAAACGTCCAGCAATAGCTTCCAAACCAAAAGAGATAGTACTGAAAGACATAGCTGGCCTGAAACCTCCTCAGGGGAGACACAAACAGAAACTAGAAACTTTGGTGTAACTGCTTTCGTTTGCCTGGGAAACTCAAATGTACCTGCATGGTGCACCAAAAGTGTTTTTCTCGGCCAGAGCAGCTTTTTCTACCAAACGTCCAGCAATAGCTTCCAAACCAAAAGAGATAGTACTGAAAGACATAGCTGGCCTGAAACCTCCTCAGGGGAGACACAAACAGAAACTAGAAACTTTGGTGTAACTGCTTTCGTTTGCCTGGGAAACTCAAATGTACCTGCATGGTGCACCAAAAGTGTTTTTCTCGGCCGGAGCAGCTTTTTCTACCAAACGTCCAGCAATAGCTTCCAAACCAAAAGAGATAGTACTGAAAGACATAGCTGGCCTGAAACCTCCTCAGGGGAGACACAAACAGAAACTAGAAACTTTGGTGTAACTGCTTTCGTTTGCCTGGGAAACTCAAATGTACCTGCATGGTGCACCAAAAGTGTTTTTCTCGGCCAGAGCAGCTTTTTCTACCAAACGTCCAGCAATAGCATCCAAACCAAAAGAGATAGTACTGAAAGACATAGCTGTCCTGAAACCTCCTCAGGGGAGACACAAACAGAAACTAGAAACTTTGGTGTAACTGCTTTCGTTTGCCTGGGAAACTCAAATGTACCTGCATGGTGCACCAAAAGTGTTTTTCTCGGCCAGAGCAGCTTTTTCTACCAAACGTCCAGCAATAGCTTCCAAACCAAAAGAGATAGTACTGAAAGACATAGCTGGCCTGAAACCTCCTCAGGGGAGACACAAACAGAAACTAGAAACTTTGGTGTAACTGCTTTCGTTTGCCTGGGAAACTCAAATGTACCTGCATGGTGCACCAAAAGCGTTTTTCTCGGCCGGAGAAGCTTTTTCTACCAAAAATGCCAAACGTCCAGGAATAGCTTCCAAACCAAAAGAGATAGTACTGAAAGACATAGCTGGCCTGAAACCTCCTCAGGGGAGACACAAACAGAAACTAGAAACTTTGGTGTAACTGCTTTCGTTTGCCTGGGAAACTCAAATGTACCTGCATGGTGCACCAAAAGTGTTTTTCTCGGCCAGCGAAGCTTTTTCTACCAAACGTCCAGCAATAGCTTCCAAACCAAAAGAGATAGTACTGAAAGACATAGCTGGCCTGAAACCTCCTCAGGGGAGACACAAACAGAAACTAGAAACTTTGGTGTAACTGCTTTCGTTTGCCTGGGAAACTCAAATGTACCTGCATGGTGCACCAAAAGTGTTTTTCTCGGCCAGAGCAGCTTTTTCTACCAAACGTCCAGCAATAGCTTCCAAACCAAAAGAGATAGTACTGAAAGACATAGCTGGCCTGAAACCTCCTCAGGGGAGACACAAACAGAAACTAGAAACTTTGGTGTAACTGCTTTCGTTTGCCTGGGAAACTCAAATGTACCTGCATGGAGCACCAAAAGTGTTTTTCTCGGCCGGAGCAACTTTCTCTACCAAACGTCCAGCAATAGCTTCCAAACCAAAAGAGATAGTACTGAAAGACATAGCTGGCCTGAAACCTCCTCAGGGGAGACACAAACGGAAACTAGAAACTTTGGTGTAACTGCTTTCGTTTGCCTGGGAAACTCAAATGTACCTGCATGGTGCACCAAAAGTGTTTTTCTCGGCCAGAGCAGCTTTTTCTACCAAACGTCCAGCAATAGCTTCCAAACCAAAAGAGATAGTACTGAAAGACATTGCTAGCCTGAAACCTCCTCAGGGGAGACACAAACAGAAACTAGAAACTTTGGTGTCACTGCTTTCGTTTGCCTGGGAAACTCAAATGTACCTGCATGGTGCACCAAAAGTGTTTTTCTCGGCCAGAGCAGCTTTTTCTACCAAACGTCCAGCAATAGCTTCCAAACCAAAAGAGATAGTACTGAAAGACATAGCTGGCCTGAAACCTCCTCAGGGGAGACACAAACAGAAACTAGAAACTTTGGTGTAACTGCTTTCGTTTGCCTGGGAAACTCAAATGTACCTGCATGGTGCACCAAAAGTGTTTTTCTCGGCCAGAGCAGCTTTTTCTACCAAACGTCCAGCAATAGCTTCCAAACCAAAAGAGATAGTACTGAAAGACATAGCTGGCCTGAAACCTCCTCAGGGGAGACACAAACAGAAACTAGAAACTTTGGTGTAACTGCTTTCGTTTGCCTGGGAAACTCAAATGTACCTGCATGGTGCACCAAAAGTGTTTTTCTCGGCCAGAGCAGCTTTTTCTACCAAACGTCCAGCAATAGCTTCCAAACCAAAAGAGATAGGACTGAAAGACATAGCTGGCCTGAAACCTCCTCAGGGGAGACACAAACAGAAACTAGAAACTTTGGTGTAACTGCTTTCGTTTGCCTGGGAAACTCAAATGTACCTGCATGGTGCACCAAAAGTGTTTTTCTCGGCCAGAGCAGCTTTTTCTACCAAACGTCCAGCAATAGCTTCCAAACCAAAAGAGATAGTACTGAAAGACATAGCTGGCCTGAAACCTCCTCAGGGGAGACACAAACAGAAACTAGAAACTTTGGTGTAACTGCTTTCGTTTGCCTGGGAAACTCAAATGTACCTGCATGGTGCACCAAAAGTGTTTTTCTCGGCCAGAGCAGCTTTTTCTACCAAACGTCCAGCAATAGCTTCTAAACCAAAAGAGATAGTACTGAAAGACATAGCTGGCCTGAAACCTCCTCAGGGGAGACACAAACAGAAACTAGAAACTTTGGTGTAACTGCTTTCGTTTGCCTGGGAAACTCAAATGTACCTGCATGGTGCACCAAAAGTGTTTTTCTCGGCCAGAGCAGCTTTTTCTACCAAACGTCCAGCAATAGCTTCCAAACCAAAAGAGATAGTACTGAAAGACATAGCTGGCCTGAAACCTCCTCAGGGGAGACACAAACAGAAACTAGAAACTTTGGTGTAACTGCTTTCGTTTGCCTGGGAAACTCAAATGTACCTGCATGGTGCACCAAAAGTGTTTTTCTCGGCCAGAGCAGCTTTTTCTACCAAACGTCCAGCAATAGCTTCCAAACCAAAAGAGATAGTACTGAAAGACATAGCTGGCCTGAAACCTCCTCAGGGGAGACACAAACAGAAACTAGAAACTTTGGTGTAACTGCTTTCCTTTGCCTGGGAAAATCAAATGTACCTGCATGGTGCACCAAAAGTGTTTTTCTCGGCCAGAGCAGCTTTTTCTACCAAACGTCCAGCAATAGCTTCCAAACCAAAAGAGATAGTACTGAAAGACATAGCTGGCCTGAAACCTCCTCAGGGGAGACACAAACAGAAACTAGAAACTTTGGTGTAACTGCTTTCGTTTGCCTGGGAAACTCAAATGTACCTGCATGGTGCACCAAATGTGTTTTTCTCGGCCGGAGAAGCTTTTTCTACCAAACGTCCAGCAATAGCTTCCAAACCAAAAGAGATAGTACTGAAAGACATAGCTGGCCTGAAACCTCCTCAGGGGAGACACAAACAGAAACTAGAAACTTTGGTGTAACTGCTTTCGTTTGCCTGGGAAACTCAAATGTACCTGCATGGTGCACCAAAAGTGTTTTTCTCGGCCAGAGCAGCTTTTTCTACCAAACGTCCAGCAATAGCTTCCAAACCAAAAGAGATAGTACTGAAAGACATAGCTGGCCTGAAACCTCCTCAGGGGAGACACAAACAGAAACTAGAAACTTTGGTGTAACTGCTTTCGTTTGCCTGGGAAACTCAAATGTACCTGCATGGTGCACCAAAAGTGTTTTTCTCGGCCGGAGAAGCTTTTTCTACCAAAAATGCCATACGTCCAGCAATAGCTTCCAAACCAAAAGAGATAGTACTGAAAGACATTGCTGGCCTGAAACCTCCTCAGGGGAGACACAAACAGAAACTAGAAACTTTAGTGTCACTGCTTTCGTTTGCCTGGGAAACTCAAATGTACCTGCATGGTGCACCAAAAGTGTTTTTCTCGGCCAGCGAAGCTTTTTCTACCAAACGTCCAGCAATAGCTTCCAAACCAAAAGAGATAGTACTGAAAGACATAGCTGGCCTGAAACCTCCTCAGGGGAGACACAAACAGAAACTAGAAACTTTGGTGTAACTGCTTTCGTTTGCCTGGGAAACTCAAATGTACCTGCATGGTGCACCAAAAGTGTTTTTCTCGGCCAGAGCAGCTTTTTCTACCAAACGTCCAGCAATAGCTTCCAAACCAAAAGAGATAGTACTGAAAGACATAGCTGGCCTGAAACCTCCTCAGGGGAGACACAAACAGAAACTAGAAACTTTGGTGTAACTGCTTTCGTTTGCCTGGGAAACTCAAATGTACCTGCATGGTGCACCAAAAGTGTTTTTCTCGGCCGGAGCAGCTTTTTCTACCAAACGTCCAGCAATAGCTTCCAAACCAAAAGAGATAGTACTGAAAGACATAGCTGGCCTGAAACCTCCTCAGGGGAGACACAAACAGAAACTAGAAACTTTGGTGTAACTGCTTTCCTTTGCCTGGGAAACTCAAATGTACCTGCATGGTGCACCAAAAGTGTTTTTCTCGGCCAGAGCAGCTTTTTCTACCAAACGTCCAGCAATAGCTTCCAAACCAAAAGAGATAGTACTGAAAGACATAGCTGGCCTGAAACCTCCTCAGGGGAGACACAAACAGAAACTAGAAACTTTGGTGTAACTGCTTTCGTTTGCCTGGGAAACTCAAATGTACCTGCATGGTGCACCAAAAGTGTTTTTCTCGGCCGGAGAAGCTTTTTCTACCAAACGTCCAGCAATAGCTTCCAAACCAAAAGAGATAGTACTGAAAGACATAGCTGGCCTGAAACCTCCTCAGGGGAGACACAAACAGAAACTAGAAACTTTGGTGTAACTGCTTTCGTTTGCCTGGGAAACTCAAATGTACCTGCATGGTGCACCAAAAGTGTTTTTCTCGGCCGGAGAAGCTTTTTCTACCAAAAATGCCATACGTCCAGCAATAGCTTCCAAACCAAAAGAGATAGTACTGAAAGACATTGCTGGCCTGAAACCTCCTCAGGGGAGACACAAACAGAAACTAGAAACTTTAGTGTCACTGCTTTCGTTTGCCTGGGAAACTCAAATGTACCTGCATGGTGCACCAAAAGTGTTTTTCTCGGCCAGAGCAGCTTTTTCTACCAAACGTCCAGCAATAGCTTCCAAACCAAAAGAGATAGTACTGAAAGACATAGCTGGCCTGAAACCTCCTCAGGGGAGACACAAACAGAAACTAGAAACTTTGGTGTAACTGCTTTCGTTTGCCTGGGAAACTCAAATGTACCTGCATGGTGCACCAAAAGTGTTTTTCTCGGCCAGAGCAGCTTTTTCTACCAAACGTCCAGCAATAGCTTCCAAACCAAAAGAGATAGTACTGAAAGACATAGCTGGCCTGAAACCTCCTCAGGGGAGACACAAACAGAAACTAGAAACTTTGGTGTAACTGCTTTCGTTTGCCTGGGAAACTCAAATGTACCTGCATGGTGCACCAAAAGTGTTTTTCTCGGCCGGAGCAGCTTTTTCTACCAAACGTCCAGCAATAGCTTCCAAACCAAAAGAGATAGTACTGAAAGACATAGCTGGCCTGAAACCTCCTCAGGGGAGACACAAACAGAAACTAGAAACTTTGGTGTAACTGCTTTCGTTTGCCTGGGAAACTCAAATGTACCTGCATGGTGCACCAAAAGTGTTTTTCTCGGCCAGAGCAGCTTTTTCTACCAAACGTCCAGCAATAGCTTCCAAACCAAAAGAGATAGTACTGAAAGACATAGCTGGCCTGAAACCTCCTCAGGGGAGACACAAACAGAAACTAGATACTTTGGTGTAACTGCTTTCGTTTGCCTGGGAAACTCAAATGTACCTGCATGGTGCACCAAAAGTGTTTTTCTCGGCCGGAGAAGCTTTTTCTACCAAACGTCCAGCAATAGCTTCCAAACCAAAAGAGATAGTACTGAAAGACATAGCTGGCCTGAAACCTCCTCAGGGGAGACACAAACAGAAACTAGAAACTTTGGTGTAACTGCTTTCGTTTGCCTGGGAAACTCAAATGTACCTGCATGGTGCACCAAAAGTGTTTTTCTCGGCCAGAGCAGCTTTTTCTACCAAACGTCCAGCAATAGCTTCCAAACCAAAAGAGATAGTACTGAAAGACATAGCTGGCCTGAAACCTCCTCAGGGGAGACACAAACAGAAACTAGAAACTTTGGTGTAACTGCTTTCGTTTGCCTGGGAAACTCAAATGTACCTGCATGGTGCACCAAAAGTGTTTTTCTCGGCCGGAGAAGCTTTTTCTACCAAAAATGCCATACGTCCAGCAATAGCTTCCAAACCAAAAGAGATAGTACTGAAAGACATTGCTGGCCTGAAACCTCCTCAGGGGAGACACAAACAGAAACTAGAAACTTTAGTGTCACTGCTTTCGTTTGCCTGGGAAACTCAAATGTACCTGCATGGTGCACCAAAAGTGTTTTTCTCGGTCAGCGAAGCTTTTTCTACCAAACGTCCAGCAATAGCTTCCAAACCAAAAGAGATAGTACTGAAAGACATAGCTGGCCTGAAACCTCCTCAGGGGAGACACAAACAGAAACTAGAAACTTTGGTGTAACTGCTTTCGTTTGCCTGGGAAACTCAAATGTACCTGCATGGTGCACCAAAAGTGTTTTTCTCGGCCAGAGCAGCTTTTTCTACCAAACGTCCAGCAATAGCTTCCAAACCAAAAGAGATAGTACTGAAAGACATAGCTGGCCTGAAACCTCCTCAGGGGAGACACAAACAGAAACTAGAAACTTTGGTGTAACTGCTTTCGTTTGCCTGGGAAACTCAAATGTACCTGCATGGTGCACCAAAAGTGTTTTTCTCGGCCGGAGCAGCTTTTTCTACCAAACGTCCAGCAATAGCTTCCAAACCAAAAGAGATAGTACTGAAAGACATAGCTGGCCTGAAACCTCCTCAGGGGAGACACAAACAGAAACTAGAAACTTTGGTGTAACTGCTTTCGTTTGCCTGGGAAACTCAAATGTACCTGCATGGTGCACCAAAAGTGTTTTTCTCGGCCAGAGCAGCTTTTTCTACCAAACGTCCAGCAATAGCTTCCAAACCAAAAGAGATAGTACTGAAAGACATAGCTGGCCTGAAACCTCCTCAGGGGAGACACAAACAGAAACTAGAAACTTTGGTGTAACTGCTTTCGTTTGCCTGGGAAACTCAAATGTACCTGCATGGTGCACCAAAAGTGTTTTTCTCGGCCGGAGCAACTTTTTCTACCAAACGTCCAGCAATAGCTTCCAAACCAAAAGAGATAGTACTGAAAGAAATAGCTGGCCTGAAACCTCCTCAGGGGAGACACAAACAGAAACTAGAAACTTTGGTGTAACTGCTTTCGTTTGCCTGGGAAACTCAAATGTACCTGCATGGTGCACCAAAAGTGTTTTTCTCGGCCAGAGCAGCTTTTTCTACCAAACGTCCAGCAATAGCTTCCAAACCAAAAGAGATAGTACTGATAGACATTGCTAGCCTGAAACCTCCTCAGGGGAGACACAAACAGAAACTAGAAACTTTGGTGTCACTGCTTTCGTTTGCCTGGGAAACTCAAATGTACCTGCATGGTGCACCAAAAGTGTTTTTCTCGGCCAGAGCAGCTTTTTCTACCAAACGTCCAGCAATAGCTTCCAAACCAAAAGAGATAGTACTGAAAGACATAGCTGGCCTGAAACCTCCTCAGGGGAGACACAAAAAGAAACTAGAAACTTTGGTGTAACTGCTTTCGTTTGCCTGGGAAACTCAAATGTACCTGCATGGTGCACCAAAAGTGTTTTTCTCGGCCAGAGCAGCTTTTTCTACCAAACGTCCAGCAATAGCTTCCAAACCAAAAGAGATAGTACTGAAAGACATAGCTGGCCTGAAACCTCCTCAGGGGAGACACAAACAGAAACTAGAAACTTTGGTGTAACTGCTTTCGTTTGCCTGGGAAACTCAAATGTACCTGCATGGTGCACCAAAAGTGTTTTTCTCGGCCAGAGCAGCTTTTTCTACCAAACGTCCAGCAATAGCTTCAAAACCAAAAGAGATAGTACTGAAAGACATAGCTGGCCTGAAACCTCCTCAGGGGAGACACAAAAAGAAACTAGAAACTTTGGTGTAACTGCTTTCGTTTGCCTGGGAAACTCAAATGTACCTGCATGGTGCACCAAAAGTGTTTTTCTCGGCCGGAGCAGCTTTTTCTACCAAACGTCCAGCAATAGCTTCCAAACCAAAAGAGATAGTACTGAAAGACATTGCTAGCCTGAAACCTCCTCAGGGGAGACACAAACAGAAACTAGAAACTTTGGTGTCACTGCTTTCGTTTGCCTGGGAAACTCAAATGTACCTGCATGGTGCACCAAAAGTGTTTTTCTCGGCCAGAGCAGCTTTTTCTACCAAACGTCCAGCAATAGCTTCCAAACCAAAAGAGATAGTACTGAAAGACATAGCTGGCCTGAAACCTCCTCAGGGGAGACACAAAAAGAAACTAGAAACTTTGGTGTAACTGCTTTCGTTTGCCTGGGAAACTCAAATGTACCTGCATGGTGCACCAAAAGTGTTTTTCTCGGCCAGAGCAGCTTTTTCTACCAAACGTCCAGCAATAGCTTCCAAACCAAAAGAGATAGTACTGAAAGACATAGCTGGCCTGAAACCTCCTCAGGGGAGACACAAACAGAAACTAGAAACTTTGGTGTAACTGCTTTCGTTTGCCTGGGAAACTCAAATGTACCTGCATGGTGCACCAAAAGTGTTTTTCTCGGCCAGAGCAGCTTTTTCTACCAAACGTCCAGCAATAGCTTCCAAACCAAAAGAGATAGTACTGAAAGACATAGCTGGCCTGAAACCTCCTCAGGGGAGACACAAACAGAAACTAGAAACTTTGGTGTAACTGCTTTCGTTTGCCTGGGAAACTCAAATGTACCTGCATGGTGCACCAAAAGTGTTTTTCTCGGCCAGAGCAGCTTTTTCTACCAAACGTCCAGCAATAGCTTCCAAACCAAAAGAGATAGTACTGAAAGACATAGCTGGCCTGAAACCTCCTCAGGGGAGACACAAACAGAAACTAGAAACTTTGGTGTAACTGCTTTCGTTTGCCTGGGAAACTCAAATGTACCTGCATGGTGCACCAAAAGTGTTTTTCTCGGCCAGAGCAGCTTTTTCTACCAAACGTCCAGCAATAGCTTCCAAACCAAAAGAGATAGTACTGAAAGACATAGCTGGCCTGAAACCTCCTCAGGGGAGACACAAACAGAAACTAGAAACTTTGGTGTAACTGCTTTCGTTTGCCTGGGAAACTCAAATGTACCTGCATGGTGCACCAAAAGTGTTTTTCTCGGCCAGAGCAGCTTTTTCTACCAAACGTCCAGCAATAGCTTCCAAACCAAAAGAGATAGTACTGAAAGACATAGCTGGCCTGAAACCTCCTCAGGGGAGACACAAACAGAAACTAGAAACTTTGGTGTAACTGCTTTCGTTTGCCTGGGAAACTCAAATGTACCTGCATGGTGCACCAAAAGTGTTTTTCTCGGCCAGAGCAGCTTTTTCTACCAAACGTCCAGCAATAGCTTCCAAACCAAAAGAGATAGTACTGAAAGACATAGCTGGCCTGAAACCTCCTCAGGGGAGACACAAACAGAAACTAGAAACTTTGGTGTAACTGCTTTCGTTTGCCTGGGAAACTCAAATGTACCTGCATGGTGCACCAAAAGTGTTTTTCTCGGCCAGAGCAGCTTTTTCTACCAAACGTCCAGCAATAGCTTCCAAACCAAAAGAGATAGTACTGAAAGACATAGCTGGCCTGAAACCTCCTCAGGGGAGACACAAACAGAAACTAGAAACTTTGGTGTAACTGCTTTCGTTTGCCTGGGAAACTCAAATGTACCTGCATGGTGCACCAAAAGTGTTTTTCTCGGCCGGCGAAGCTTTTTCTACCAAACGTCCAGCAATAGCTTCCAAACCAAAAGAGATAGTACTGAAAGACATAGCTGGCCTGAAACCTCCTCAGGGGAGACACAAACAGAAACTAGAAACTTTGGTGTAACTGCTTTCGTTTGCCTGGGAAACTCAAATGTACCTGCATGGTGCACCAAAAGTGTTTTTCTCGGCCAGAGCAGCTTTTTCTACCAAACGTCCAGCAATAGCTTCCAAACCAAAAGAGATAGTACTGAAAGACATAGCTGGCCTGAAACCTCCTCAGGGGAGACACAAACAGAAACTAGAAACTTTGGTGTAACTGCTTTCGTTTGCCTGGGAAACTCAAATGTACCTGCATGGTGCACCAAAAGTGTTTTTCTCGGCCAGAGCAGCTTTTTCTACCAAACGTCCAGCAATAGCTTCCAAACCAAAAGAGATAGTACTGAAAGACATAGCTGGCCTGAAACCTCCTCAGGGGAGACACAAACAGAAACTAGAAACTTTGGTGTAACTGCTTTCGTTTGCCTGGGAAACTCAAATGTACCTGCATGGTGCACCAAAAGTGTTTTTCTCGGCCGGAGAAGCTTTTTCTACCAAAAATGCCAAACGTCCAGGAATAGCTTCCAAACCAAAAGAGATAGTACTGAAAGACATAGCTGGCCTGAAACCTCCTCAGGGGAGACACAAACAGAAACTAGAAACTTTGGTGTAACTGCTTTCGTTTGCCTGGGAAACTCAAATGTACCTGCATGGTGCACCAAAAGTGTTTTTCTCGGCCAGAGCAGCTTTTTCTACCAAACGTCCAGCAATAGCTTCCAAACCAAAAGAGATAGTACTGAAAGACATAGCTGGCCTGAAACCTCCTCAGGGGAGACACAAACAGAAACTAGAAACTTTGGTGTAACTGCTTTCGTTTGCCTGGGAAACTCAAATGTACCTGCATGGTGCACCAAAAGTGTTTTTCTCGGCCGGAGAAGCTTTTTCTACCAAAAATGCCAAACGTCCAGGAATAGCTTCCAAACCAAAAGAGATAGTACTGAAAGACATAGCTGGCCTGAAACCTCCTCAGGGGAGACACAAACAGAAACTAGAAACTTTGGTGTAACTGCTTTCGTTTGCCTGGGAAACTCAAATGTACCTGCATGGTGCACCAAAAGTGTTTTTCTCGGCCAGCGAAGCTTTTTCTACCAAACGTCCAGCAATAGCTTCCAAACCAAAAGAGATAGTACTGAAAGACATAGCTGGACTGAAACCTCCTCAGGGGAGACACAAACAGAAACTAGAAACTTTGGTGTAACTGCTTTCGTTTGCCTGGGAAACTCAAATGTACCTGCATGGTGCACCAAAAGTGTTTTTCTCGGCCAGAGCAGCTTTTTCTACCAAACGTCCAGCAATAGCTTCCAAACCAAAAGAGATAGTACTGAAAGACATAGCTGGCCTGAAACCTCCTCAGGGGAGACACAAACAGAAACTAGAAACTTTGGTGTAACTGCTTTCGTTTGCCTGGGAAACTCAAATGTACCTGCATGGTGCACCAAAAGTGTTTTTCTCGGCCAGAGCAGCTTTTTCTACCAAACGTCCAGCAATAGCTTCCAAACCAAAAGAGATAGTACTGAAAGACATTGCTAGCCTGAAACCTCCTCAGGGGAGACACAAACAGAAACTAGAAACTTTGGTGTCACTGCTTTCGTTTGCCTGGGAAACTCAAATGTACCTGCATGGTGCACCAAAAGTGTTTTTCTCGGCCAGAGCAGCTTTTTCTACCAAACGTCCAGCAATAGCTTCCAAACCAAAAGAGATAGTACTGAAAGACATTGCTGGCCTGAAACCTCCTCAGGGGAGACACAAACAGAAACTAGAAACTTTGGTGTCACTGCTTTCGTTTGCCTGGGAAACTCAAATGTACCTGCATGGTGCACCAAAAGTGTTTTTCTCGGCCAGCGAAGCTTTTTCTACCAAACGTCCAGCAATAGCTTCCAAACCAAAAGAGATAGTACTGAAAGACAATGCTGGCCTGAAACCTCCTCAGGGGAGACACAAACAGAAACTAGAAACTTTGGTGTAACTGCTTTCGTTTGCCTGGGAAACTCAAATGTACCTGCATGGTGCACCAAAAGTGTTTTTCTCGGCCAGAGCAGCTTTTTCTACCAAACGTCCAGCAATAGCATCCAAACCAAAAGAGATAGTACTGAAAGACATAGCTGTCCTGAAACCTCCTCAGGGGAGACACAAACAGAAACTAGAAACTTTGGTGTAACTGCTTTCGTTTGCCTGGGAAACTCAAATGTACCTGCATGGTGCACCAAAAGTGTTTTTCTCGGCCGGAGCAGCTTTTTCTACCAAACGTCCAGCAATAGCTTCCAAACCAAAAGAGATAGTACTGAAAGACATAGCTGGCCTGAAACCTCCTCAGGGGAGACACAAACAGAAACTAGAAACTTTGGTGTAACTGCTTTCGTTTGCCTGGGAAACTCAAATGTACCTGCATGGTGCACCAAAAGTGTTTTTCTCGGCCAGAGCAGCTTTTTCTACCAAACGTCCAGCAATAGCTTCCAAACCAAAAGAGATAGTACTGAAAGACATAGCTGGCCTGAAACCTCCTCAGGGGAGACACAAACAGAAACTAGAAACTTTGGTGTAACTGCTTTCGTTTGCCTGGGAAACTCAAATGTACCTGCATGGTGCACCAAAAGTGTTTTTCTCGGCCGGAGAAGCTTTTTCTACCAAAAATGCCAAACGTCCAGGAATAGCTTCCAAACCAAAAGAGATAGTACTGAAAGACATTGCTGGCCTGAAACCTCCTCAGGGGAGACACAAACAGAAACTAGAAACTTTGGTGTCACTGCTTTCGTTTGCCTGGGAAACTCAAATGTACCTGCATGGTGCACCAAAAGTGTTTTTCTCGGCCAGCGAAGCTTTTTCTACCAAACGTCCAGCAATAGCTTCCAAACCAAAAGAGATAGTACTGAAAGACATAGCTGGCCTGAAACCTCCTCAGGGGAGACACAAACAGAAACTAGAAACTTTGGTGTAACTGCTTTCGTTTGCCTGGGAAACTCAAATGTACCTGCATGGTGCACCAAAAGTGTTTTTCTCGGCCGGCGAAGCTTTTTCTACCAAACGTCCAGCAATAGCTTCCAAACCAAAAGAGATAGTACTGAAAGACATAGCTGGCCTGAAACCTCCTCAGGGGAGACACAAACAGAAACTAGAAACTTTGGTGTAACTGCTTTCGTTTGCCTGGGAAACTCAAATGTACCTGCATGGTGCACCAAAAGTGTTTTTCTCGGCCAGAGCAGCTTTTTCTACCAAACGTCCAGCAATAGCTTCCAAACCAAAAGAGATAGTACTGAAAGACATAGCTGGCCTGAAACCTCCTCAGGGGAGACACAAACAGAAACTAGAAACTTTGGTGTAACTGCTTTCGTTTGCCTGGGAAACTCAAATGTACCTGCATGGTGCACCAAAAGTGTTTTTCTCGGCCAGAGCAGCTTTTTCTACCAAACGTCCAGCAATAGCTTCCAAACCAAAAGAGATAGTACTGAAAGACATAGCTGGCCTGAAACCTCCTCAGGGGAGACACAAACAGAAACTAGAAACTTTGGTGTAACTGCTTTCGTTTGCCTGGGAAACTCAAATGTACCTGCATGGTGCACCAAAAGCGTTTTTCTCGGCCGGAGAAGCTTTTTCTACCAAAAATGCCAAACGTCCAGGAATAGCTTCCAAACCAAAAGAGATAGTACTGAAAGACATAGCTGGCCTGAAACCTCCTCAGGGGAGACACAAACAGAAACTAGAAACTTTGGTGTAACTGCTTTCGTTTGCCTGGGAAACTCAAATGTACCTGCATGGTGCACCAAAAGTGTTTTTCTCGGCCAGCGAAGCTTTTTCTACCAAACGTCCAGCAATAGCTTCCAAACCAAAAGAGATAGTACTGAAAGACATAGCTGGCCTGAAACCTCCTCAGGGGAGACACAAACAGAAACTAGAAACTTTGGTGTAACTGCTTTCGTTTGCCTGGGAAACTCAAATGTACCTGCATGGTGCACCAAAAGTGTTTTTCTCGGCCAGAGCAGCTTTTTCTACCAAACGTCCAGCAATAGCTTCCAAACCAAAAGAGATAGTACTGAAAGACATAGCTGGCCTGAAACCTCCTCAGGGGAGACACAAACAGAAACTAGAAACTTTGGTGTAACTGCTTTCGTTTGCCTGGGAAACTCAAATGTACCTGCATGGTGCACCAAAAGTGTTTTTCTCGGCCGGAGCAACTTTCTCTACCAAACGTCCAGCAATAGCTTCCAAACCAAAAGAGATAGTACTGAAAGACATAGCTGGCCTGAAACCTCCTCAGGGGAGACACAAACGGAAACTAGAAACTTTGGTGTAACTGCTTTCGTTTGCCTGGGAAACTCAAATGTACCTGCATGGTGCACCAAAAGTGTTTTTCTCGGCCAGAGCAGCTTTTTCTACCAAACGTCCAGCAATAGCTTCCAAACCAAAAGAGATAGTACTGAAAGACATTGCTAGCCTGAAACCTCCTCAGGGGAGACACAAACAGAAACTAGAAACTTTGGTGTCACTGCTTTCGTTTGCCTGGGAAACTCAAATGTACCTGCATGGTGCACCAAAAGTGTTTTTCTCGGCCAGAGCAGCTTTTTCTACCAAACGTCCAGCAATAGCTTCCAAACCAAAAGAGATAGTACTGAAAGACATAGCTGGCCTGAAACCTCCTCAGGGGAGACACAAACAGAAACTAGAAACTTTGGTGTAACTGCTTTCGTTTGCCTGGGAAACTCAAATGTACCTGCATGGTGCACCAAAAGTGTTTTTCTCGGCCAGAGCAGCTTTTTCTACCAAACGTCCAGCAATAGCTTCCAAACCAAAAGAGATAGTACTGAAAGACATAGCTGGCCTGAAACCTCCTCAGGGGAGACACAAACAGAAACTAGAAACTTTGGTGTAACTGCTTTCGTTTGCCTGGGAAACTCAAATGTACCTGCATGGTGCACCAAAAGTGTTTTTCTCGGCCGGAGCAGCTTTTTCTACCAAACGTCCAGCAATAGCTTCCAAACCAAAAGAGATAGTACTGAAAGACATAGCTGGCCTGAAACCTCCTCAGGGGAGACACAAACAGAAACTAGAAACTTTGGTGTAACTGCTTTCGTTTGCCTGGGAAACTCAAATGTACCTGCATGGTGCACCAAAAGTGTTTTTCTCGGCCAGAGCAGCTTTTTCTACCAAACGTCCAGCAATAGCTTTTAAACCAAAAGAGATAGTACTGAAAGACATAGCTGGCCTGAAACCTCCTCAGGGGAGACACAAACAGAAACTAGAAACTTTGGTGTAACTGCTTTCGTTTGCCTGGGAAACTCAAATGTACCTGCATGGTGCACCAAAAGTGTTTTTCTCGGCCGGAGCAGCTTTTTCTACCAAACGTCCAGCAATAGCTTCCAAACCAAAAGAGATAGTACTGAAAGACATAGCTGGCCTGAAACCTCCTCAGGGGAGACACAAACAGAAACTAGAAACTTTGGTGTAACTGCTTTCGTTTGCCTGGGAAACTCAAATGTACCTGCATGGTGCACCAAAAGTGTTTTTCTCGGCCAGAGCAGCTTTTTCTACCAAACGTCCAGCAATAGCTTCCAAACCAAAAGAGATAGTACTGAAAGACATAGCTGGCCTGAAACCTCCTCAGGGGAGACACAAACAGAAACTAGAAACTTCGGTGTAACTGCTTTCGTTTGCCTGGGAAACTCAAATGTACCTGCATGGTGCACCAAAAGTGTTTTTCTCGGCCAGAGCAGCTTTTTCTACCAAACGTCCAGCAATAGCTTCCAAACCAAAAGAGATAGTACTGAAAGACATAGCTGGCCTGAAACCTCCTCAGGGGAGACACAAACAGAAACTAGAAACTTTGGTGTAACTGCTTTCGTTTGCCTGGGAAACTCAAATGTACCTGCATGGTGCACCAAAAGTGTTTTTCTCGGCCAGAGCAGCTTTTTCTACCAAACGTCCAGCAATAGCTTCCAAACCAAAAGAGATAGTACTGAAAGACATAGCTGGCCTGAAACCTCCTCAGGGGAGACACAAACAGAAACTAGAAACTTTGGTGTAACTGCTTTCGTTTGCCTGGGAAACTCAAATGTACCTGCATGGTGCACCAAAAGCGTTTTTCTCGGCCGGAGAAGCTTTTTCTACCAAAAATGCCAAACGTCCAGGAATAGCTTCCAAACCAAAAGAGATAGTACTGAAAGACATAGCTGGCCTGAAACCTCCTCAGGGGAGACACAAACAGAAACTAGAAACTTTGGTGTAACTGCTTTCGTTTGCCTGGGAAACTCAAATGTACCTGCATGGTGCACCAAAAGTGTTTTTCTCGGCCAGCGAAGCTTTTTCTACCAAACGTCCAGCAATAGCTTCCAAACCAAAAGAGATAGTACTGAAAGACATAGCTGGCCTGAAACCTCCTCAGGGGAGACACAAACAGAAACTAGAAACTTTGGTGTAACTGCTTTCGTTTGCCTGGGAAACTCAAATGTACCTGCATGGTGCACCAAAAGTGTTTTTCTCGGCCAGAGCAGCTTTTTCTACCAAACGTCCAGCAATAGCTTCCAAACCAAAAGAGATAGTACTGAAAGACATAGCTGGCCTGAAACCTCCTCAGGGGAGACACAAACAGAAACTAGAAACTTTGGTGTAACTGCTTTCGTTTGCCTGGGAAACTCAAATGTACCTGCATGGTGCACCAAAAGTGTTTTTCTCGGCCGGAGCAACTTTCTCTACCAAACGTCCAGCAATAGCTTCCAAACCAAAAGAGATAGTACTGAAAGACATAGCTGGCCTGAAACCTCCTCAGGGGAGACACAAACGGAAACTAGAAACTTTGGTGTAACTGCTTTCGTTTGCCTGGGAAACTCAAATGTACCTGCATGGTGCACCAAAAGTGTTTTTCTCGGCCAGAGCAGCTTTTTCTACCAAACGTCCAGCAATAGCTTCCAAACCAAAAGAGATAGTACTGAAAGACATTGCTAGCCTGAAACCTCCTCAGGGGAGACACAAACAGAAACTAGAAACTTTGGTGTCACTGCTTTCGTTTGCCTGGGAAACTCAAATGTACCTGCATGGTGCACCAAAAGTGTTTTTCTCGGCCAGAGCAGCTTTTTCTACCAAACGTCCAGCAATAGCTTCCAAACCAAAAGAGATAGTACTGAAAGACATAGCTGGCCTGAAACCTCCTCAGGGGAGACACAAACAGAAACTAGAAACTTTGGTGTAACTGCTTTCGTTTGCCTGGGAAACTCAAATGTACCTGCATGGTGCACCAAAAGTGTTTTTCTCGGCCAGAGCAGCTTTTTCTACCAAACGTCCAGCAATAGCTTCCAAACCAAAAGAGATAGTACTGAAAGACATAGCTGGCCTGAAACCTCCTCAGGGGAGACACAAACAGAAACTAGAAACTTTGGTGTAACTGCTTTCGTTTGCCTGGGAAACTCAAATGTACCTGCATGGTGCACCAAAAGTGTTTTTCTCGGCCGGAGCAGCTTTTTCTACCAAACGTCCAGCAATAGCTTCCAAACCAAAAGAGATAGTACTGAAAGACATAGCTGGCCTGAAACCTCCTCAGGGGAGACACAAACAGAAACTAGAAACTTTGGTGTAACTGCTTTCGTTTGCCTGGGAAACTCAAATGTACCTGCATGGTGCACCAAAAGTGTTTTTCTCGGCCAGAGCAGCTTTTTCTACCAAACGTCCAGCAATAGCTTTTAAACCAAAAGAGATAGTACTGAAAGACATAGCTGGCCTGAAACCTCCTCAGGGGAGACACAAACAGAAACTAGAAACTTTGGTGTAACTGCTTTCGTTTGCCTGGGAAACTCAAATGTACCTGCATGGTGCACCAAAAGTGTTTTTCTCGGCCAGAGCAGCTTTTTCTACCAAACGTCCAGCAATAGCTTCTAAACCAAAAGAGATAGTACTGAAAGACATAGCTGGCCTGAAACCTCCTCAGGGGAGACACAAACAGAAACTAGAAACTTTGGTGTAACTGCTTTCGTTTGCCTGGGAAACTCAAATGTACCTGCATGGTGCACCAAAAGTGTTTTTCTCGGCCAGAGCAGCTTTTTCTACCAAACGTCCAGCAATAGCTTCCAAACCAAAAGAGATAGTACTGAAAGACATAGCTGGCCTGAAACCTCCTCAGGGGAGACACAAACAGAAACTAGAAACTTTGGTGTAACTGCTTTCGTTTGCCTGGGAAACTCAAATGTACCTGCATGGTGCACCAAAAGTGTTTTTCTCGGCCAGAGCAGCTTTTTCTACCAAACGTCCAGCAATAGCTTCCAAACCAAAAGACATAGTACTGAAAGACATAGCTGGCCTGAAACCTCCTCAGGGGAGACACAAACAGAAACTAGAAACTTTGGTGTAACTGCTTTCCTTTGCCTGGGAAACTCAAATGTACCTGCATGGTGCACCAAAAGTGTTTTTCTCGGCCAGAGCAGCTTTTTCTACCAAACGTCCAGCAATAGCTTCCAAACCAAAAGAGATAGTACTGAAAGACATAGCTGGCCTGAAACCTCCTCAGGGGAGACACAAACAGAAACTAGAAACTTTGGTGTAACTGCTTTCGTTTGCCTGGGAAACTCAAATGTACCTGCATGGTGCACCAAAAGTGTTTTTCTCGGCCGGAGCAGCTTTTTCTACCAAACGTCCAGCAATAGCTTCCAAACCAAAAGAGATAGTACTGAAAGACATAGCTGGCCTGAAACCTCCTCAGGGGAGACACAAACAGAAACTAGAAACTTTGGTGTAACTGCTTTCGTTTGCCTGGGAAACTCAAATGTACCTGCATGGTGCACCAAAAGTGTTTTTCTCGGCCAGAGCAGCTTTTTCTACCAAACGTCCAGCAATAGCTTCCAAACCAAAAGAGATAGTACTGAAAGACATAGCTGGCCTGAAATCTCCTCAGGGGAGACACAAACAGAAACTAGAAACTTTGGTGTAACTGCTTTCGTTTGCCTGGGAAACTCAAATGTACCTGCATGGTGCACCAAAAGTGTTTTTCTCGGCCGGAGCAGCTTTTTCTACCAAACGTCCAGCAATAGCTTCCAAACCAAAAGAGATAGTACTGAAAGACATAGCTGGCCTGAAACCTCCTCAGGGGAGACACAAACAGAAACTAGAAACTTTGGTGTAACTGCTTTCGTTTGCCTGGGAAACTCAAATGTACCTGCATGGTGCACCAAAAGTGTTTTTCTCGGCCAGAGCAGCTTTTTCTACCAAACGTCCAGCAATAGCTTCCAAACCAAAAGAGATAGTACTGAAAGACATAGCTGGCCTGAAACCTCCTCAGGGGAGACACAAACAGAAACTAGAAACTTTGGTGTAACTGCTTTCGTTTGCCTGGGAAACTCAAATGTACCTGCATGGTGCACCAAAAGTGTTTTTCTCGGCCAGAGCAGCTTTTTCTACCAAACGTCCAGCAATAGCTTCCAAACCAAAAGAGATAGTACTGAAAGACATAGCTGGCCTGAAACCTCCTCAGGGGAGACACAAACAGAAACTAGAAACTTTGGTGTAACTGCTTTCGTTTGCCTGGGAAACTCAAATGTACCTGCATGGTGCACCAAAAGTGTTTTTCTCGGCCAGAGCAGCTTTTTCTACCAAACGTCCAGCAATAGCTTCCAAACCAAAAGAGATAGTACTGAAAGACATAGCTGGCCTGAAACCTCCTCAGGGGAGACACAAACAGAAACTAGAAACTTTGGTGTAACTGCTTTCGTTTGCCTGGGAAACTCAAATGTACCTGCATGGTGCACCAAAAGTGTTTTTCTCGGCCAGAGCAGCTTTTTCTACCAAACGTCCAGCAATAGCTTCCAAACCAAAAGAGATAGTACTGAAAGACATAGCTGGCCTGAAACCTCCTCAGGGGAGACACAAACAGAAACTAGAAACTTTGGTGTAACTGCTTTCGTTTGCCTGGGAAACTCAAATGTACCTGCATGGTGCACCAAAAGTGTTTTTCTCGGCCAGAGCAGCTTTTTCTACCAAACGTCCAGCAATAGCTTCCAAACCAAAAGAGATCGTACTGAAAGACATAGCTGGCCTGAAACCTCCTCAGGGGAGACACAAACAGAAACTAGAAACTTTGGTGTAACTGCTTTCGTTTGCCTGGGAAACTCAAATGTACCTGCATGGTGCACCAAAAGTGTTTTTCTCGGCCAGAGCAGCTTTTTCTACCAAACGTCCAGCAATAGCATCCAAACCAAAAGAGATAGTACTGAAAGACATAGCTGGCCTGAAACCTCCTCAGGGGAGACACAAACAGAAACTAGAAACTTTGGTGTAACTGCTTTCGTTTGCCTGGGAAACTCAAATGTACCTGCATGGTGCACCAAAAGTGTTTTTCTCGGCCAGAGCAGCTTTTTCTACCAAACGTCCAGCAATAGCTTCCAAACCAAAAGAGATAGTACTGAAAGACATAGCTGGCCTGAAACCTCCTCAGGGGAGACACAAACAGAAACTAGAAACTTTGGTGTAACTGCTTTCGTTTGCCTGGGAAACTCAAATGTACCTGCATGGTGCACCAAAAGTGTTTTTCTCGGCCAGAGCAGCTTTTTCTACCAAACGTCCAGCAATAGCTTCCAAACCAAAAGAGATAGTACTGAAAGACATAGCTGGCCTGAAATCTCCTCAGGGGAGACACAAACAGAAACTAGAAACTTTGGTGTAACTGCTTTCGTTTGCCTGGGAAACTCAAATGTACCTGCATGGTGCACCAAAAGTGTTTTTCTCGGCCGGAGCAGCTTTTTCTACCAAACGTCCAGCAATAGCTTCCAAACCAAAAGAGATAGTACTGAAAGACATAGCTGGCCTGAAACCTCCTCAGGGGAGACACAAACAGAAACTAGAAACTTTGGTGTAACTGCTTTCGTTTGCCTGGGAAACTCAAATGTACCTGCATGGTGCACCAAAAGTGTTTTTCTCGGCCAGAGCAGCTTTTTCTACCAAACGTCCAGCAATAGCTTCCAAACCAAAAGAGATAGTACTGAAAGACATAGCTGGCCTGAAACCTCCTCAGGGGAGACACAAACAGAAACTAGAAACTTTGGTGTAACTGCTTTCGTTTGCCTGGGAAACTCAAATGTACCTGCATGGTGCACCAAAAGTGTTTTTCTCGGCCAGAGCAGCTTTTTCTACCAAACGTCCAGCAATAGCTTCCAAACCAAAAGAGATAGTACTGAAAGACATAGCTGGCCTGAAACCTCCTCAGGGGAGACACAAACAGAAACTAGAAACTTTGGTGTAACTGCTTTCCTTTGCCTGGGAAAATCAAATGTACCTGCATGGTGCACCAAAAGTGTTTTTCTCGGCCAGAGCAGCTTTTTCTACCAAACGTCCAGCAATAGCTTCCAAACCAAAAGAGATAGTACTGAAAGACATAGCTGGCCTGAAACCTCCTCAGGGGAGACACAAACAGAAACTAGAAACTTTGGTGTAACTGCTTTCGTTTGCCTGGGAAACTCAAATGTACCTGCATGGTGCACCAAAAGTGTTTTTCTCGGCCAGAGCAGCTTTTTCTACCAAACGTCCAGCAATAGCTTCCAAACCAAAAGAGATAGTACTGAAAGACATAGCTGGCCTGAAACCTCCTCAGGGGAGACACAAACAGAAACTAGAAACTTTGGTGTAACTGCTTTCGTTTGCCTGGGAAACTCAAATGTACCTGCATGGTGCACCAAAAGTGTTTTTCTCGGCCAGAGCAGCTTTTTCTACCAAACGTCCAGCAATAGCTTCCAAACCAAAAGAGATCGTACTGAAAGACATAGCTGGCCTGAAACCTCCTCAGGGGAGACACAAACAGAAACTAGAAACTTTGGTGTAACTGCTTTCGTTTGCCTGGGAAACTCAAATGTACCTGCATGGTGCACCAAAAGTGTTTTTCTCGGCCAGAGCAGCTTTTTCTACCAAACGTCCAGCAATAGCATCCAAACCAAAAGAGATAGTACTGAAAGACATAGCTGGCCTGAAACCTCCTCAGGGGAGACACAAACAGAAACTAGAAACTTTGGTGTAACTGCTTTCGTTTGCCTGGGAAACTCAAATGTACCTGCATGGTGCACCAAAAGTGTTTTTCTCGGCCAGAGCAGCTTTTTCTACCAAACGTCCAGCAATAGCTTCCAAACCAAAAGAGATAGTACTGAAAGACATAGCTGGCCTGAAACCTCCTCAGGGGAGACACAAACAGAAACTAGAAACTTTGGTGTAACTGCTTTCGTTTGCCTGGGAAACTCAAATGTACCTGCATGGTGCACCAAAAGTGTTTTTCTCGGCCGGAGCAGCTTTTTCTACCAAACGTCCAGCAATAGCTTCCAAACCAAAAGAGATAGTACTGAAAGACATAGCTGGCCTGAAACCTCCTCAGGGGAGACACAAACAGAAACTAGAAACTTTGGTGTAACTGCTTTCGTTTGCCTGGGAAACTCAAATGTACCTGCATGGTGCACCAAAAGTGTTTTTCTCGGCCAGAGCAGCTTTTTCTACCAAACGTCCAGCAATAGCTTCCAAACCAAAAGAGATAGTACTGAAAGACATAGCTGGCCTGAAACCTCCTCAGGGGAGACACAAACAGAAACTAGAAACTTTGGTGTAACTGCTTTCGTTTGCCTGGGAAACTCAAATGTACCTGCATGGTGCACCAAAAGTGTTTTTCTCGGCCAGAGCAGCTTTTTCTACCAAACGTCCAGCAATAGCTTTTAAACCAAAAGAGATAGTACTGAAAGACATAGCTGGCCTGAAACCTCCTCAGGGGAGACACAAACAGAAACTAGAAACTTTGGTGTAACTGCTTTCGTTTGCCTGGGAAACTCAAATGTACCTGCATGGTGCACCAAAAGTGTTTTTCTCGGCCAGAGCAGCTTTTTCTACCAAACGTCCAGCAATAGCTTCCAAACCAAAAGAGATAGTACTGAAAGACATAGCTGGCCTGAAACCTCCTCAGGGGAGACACAAACAGAAACTAGAAACTTTGGTGTAACTGCTTTCGTTTGCCTGGGAAACTCAAATGTACCTGCATGGTGCACCAAAAGTGTTTTTCTCGGCCAGAGCAGCTTTTTCTACCAAACGTCCAGCAATAGCTTCCAAACCAAAAGAGATAGTACTGAAAGACATAGCTGGCCTGAAACCTCCTCAGGGGAGACACAAACAGAAACTAGAAACTTTGGTGTAACTGCTTTCGTTTGCCTTGGAAACTCAAATGTACCTGCATGGTGCACCAAAAGTGTTTTTCTCGGCCAGAGCAGCTTTTTCTACCAAACGTCCAGCAATAGCTTCCAAACCAAAAGAGATAGTACTGAAAGACATAGCTGGCCTGAAACCTCCTCAGGGGAGACACAAACAGAAACTAGAAACTTTGGTGTAACTGCTTTCGTTTGCCTGGGAAACTCAAATGTACCTGCATGGTGCACCAAAAGTGTTTTTCTCGGCCAGAGCAGCTTTTTCTACCAAACGTCCAGCAATAGCTTCCAAACCAAAAGAGATAGTACTGAAAGACATAGCTGGCCTGAAACCTCCTCAGGGGAGACACAAACAGAAACTAGAAACTTTGGTGTAACTGCTTTCGTTTGCCTGGGAAACTCAAATGTACCTGCATGGTGCACCAAAAGTGTTTTTCTCGGCCAGAGCAGCTTTTTCTACCAAACGTCCAGCAATAGCTTCTAAACCAAAAGAGATAGTACTGAAAGACATAGCTGGCCTGAAACCTCCTCAGGGGAGACACAAACAGAAACTAGAAACTTTGGTGTAACTGCTTTCGTTTGCCTGGGAAACTCAAATGTACCTGCATGGTGCACCAAAAGTGTTTTTCTCGGCCAGAGCAGCTTTTTCTACCAAACGTCCAGCAATAGCTTCCAAACCAAAAGAGATAGTACTGAAAGACATAGCTGGCCTGAAACCTCCTCAGGGGAGACACAAACAGAAACTAGAAACTTTGGTGTAACTGCTTTCGTTTGCCTGGGAAACTCAAATGTACCTGCATGGTGCACCAAAAGTGTTTTTCTCGGCCAGAGCAGCTTTTTCTACCAAACGTCCAGCAATAGCTTCCAAACCAAAAGAGATAGTACTGAAAGACATAGCTGGCCTGAAACCTCCTCAGGGGAGACACAAACAGAAACTAGAAACTTTGGTGTAACTGCTTTCCTTTGCCTGGGAAACTCAAATGTACCTGCATGGTGCACCAAAAGTGTTTTTCTCGGCCAGAGCAGCTTTTTCTACCAAACGTCCAGCAATAGCTTCCAAACCAAAAGAGATAGTACTGAAAGACATAGCTGGCCTGAAACCTCCTCAGGGGAGACACAAACAGAAACTAGAAACTTTGGTGTAACTGCTTTCGTTTGCCTGGGAAACTCAAATGTACCTGCATGGTGCACCAAAAGTGTTTTTCTCGGCCGGAGCAGCTTTTTCTACCAAACGTCCAGCAATAGCTTCCAAACCAAAAGAGATAGTACTGAAAGACATAGCTGGCCTGAAACCTCCTCAGGGGAGACACAAACAGAAACTAGAAACTTTGGTGTAACTGCTTTCGTTTGCCTGGGAAACTCAAATGTACCTGCATGGTGCACCAAAAGTGTTTTTCTCGGCCAGAGCAGCTTTTTCTACCAAACGTCCAGCAATAGCTTCCAAACCAAAAGAGATAGTACTGAAAGACATAGCTGGCCTGAAACCTCCTCAGGGGAGACACAAACAGAAACTAGAAACTTTGGTGTAACTGCTTTCGTTTGCCTGGGAAACTCAAATGTACCTGCATGGTGCACCAAAAGTGTTTTTCTCGGCCGGAGCAGCTTTTTCTACCAAACGTCCAGCAATAGCTTCCAAACCAAAAGAGATAGTACTGAAAGACATAGCTGGCCTGAAACCTCCTCAGGGGAGACACAAACAGAAACTAGAAACTTTGGTGTAACTGCTTTCGTTTGCCTGGGAAACTCAAATGTACCTGCATGGTGCACCAAAAGTGTTTTTCTCGGCCAGAGCAGCTTTTTCTACCAAACGTCCAGCAATAGCTTCCAAACCAAAAGAGATCGTACTGAAAGACATAGCTGGCCTGAAACCTCCTCAGGGGAGACACAAACAGAAACTAGAAACTTTGGTGTAACTGCTTTCGTTTGCCTGGGAAACTCAAATGTACCTGCATGGTGCACCAAAAGTGTTTTTCTCGGCCGGAGCAACTTTTTCTACCAAACGTCCAGGAATAGCTTCCAAACCAAAAGAGATAGTACTGAAAGACATAGCTGGCCTGAAACCTCCTCAGGGGAGACACAAACAGAAACTAGAAACTTTGGTGTAACTGCTTTCGTTTGCCTGGGAAACTCAAATGTACCTGCATGGTGCACCAAAAGTGTTTTTCTCGGCCAGAGCAGCTTTTTCTACCAAACGTCCAGCAATAGCTTCCAAACCAAAAGAGATAGTACTGAAAGACATAGCTGGCCTGAAACCTCCTCAGGGGAGACACAAACAGAAACTAGAAACTTTGGTGTAACTGCTTTCGTTTGCCTGGGAAACTCAAATGTACCTGCATGGTGCACCAAAAGTGTTTTTCTCGGCCAGAGCAGCTTTTTCTACCAAACGTCCAGCAATAGCTTCCAAACCAAAAGAGATCGTACTGAAAGACATAGCTGGCCTGAAACCTCCTCAGGGGAGACACAAACAGAAACTAGAAACTTTGGTGTAACTGCTTTCGTTTGCCTGGGAAACTCAAATGTACCTGCATGGTGCACCAAAAGTGTTTTTCTCGGCCAGAGCAGCTTTTTCTACCAAACGTCCAGCAATAGCTTCCAAACCAAAAGAGATAGTACTGAAAGACATAGCTGGCCTGAAACCTCCTCAGGGGAGACACAAACAGAAACTAGAAACTTTGGTGTAACTGCTTTCGTTTGCCTGGGAAACTCAAATGTACCTGCATGGTGCACCAAAAGTGTTTTTCTCGGCCGGAGCAGCTTTTTCTACCAAACGTCCAGCAATAGCTTCCAAACCAAAAGAGATAGTACTGAAAGACATAGCTGGCCTGAAACCTCCTCAGGGGAGACACAAACAGAAACTAGAAACTTTGGTGTAACTGCTTTCGTTTGCCTGGGAAACTCAAATGTACCTGCATGGTGCACCAAAAGTGTTTTTCTCGGCCAGAGCAGCTTTTTCTACCAAACGTCCAGCAATAGCTTCCAAACCAAAAGAGATAGTACTGAAAGACATAGCTGGCCTGAAACCTCCTCAGGGGAGACACAAACAGAAACTAGAAACTTTGGTGTAACTGCTTTCGTTTGCCTGGGAAACTCAAATGTACCTGCATGGTGCACCAAAAGTGTTTTTCTCGGCCGGAGAAGCTTTTTCTACCAAAAATGCCATACGTCCAGCAATAGCTTCCAAACCAAAAGAGATAGTACTGAAAGACATTGCTGGCCTGAAACCTCCTCAGGGGAGACACAAACAGAAACTAGAAACTTTAGTGTCACTGCTTTCGTTTGCCTGGGAAACTCAAATGTACCTGCATGGTGCACCAAAAGTGTTTTTCTCGGCCAGCGAAGCTTTTTCTACCAAACGTCCAGCAATAGCTTCCAAACCAAAAGAGATAGTACTGAAAGACATAGCTGGCCTGAAACCTCCTCAGGGGAGACACAAACAGAAACTAGAAACTTTGGTGTAACTGCTTTCGTTTGCCTGGGAAACTCAAATGTACCTGCATGGTGCACCAAAAGTGTTTTTCTCGGCCAGAGCAGCTTTTTCTACCAAACGTCCAGGAATAGCTTCCAAACCAAAAGAGATAGTTCTGAAAGACATAGCTGGCCTGAAACCTCCTCAGGGGAGACACAAACAGAAACTAGAAACTTTGGTGTAACTGCTTTCGTTTGCCTGGGAAACTCAAATGTACCTGCATGGTGCACCAAAAGTGTTTTTCTCGGCCAGAGCAGCTTTTTCTACCAAACGTCCAGCAATAGCTTCCAAACCAAAAGAGATCGTACTGAAAGACATAGCTGGCCTGAAACCTCCTCAGGGGAGACACAAACAGAAACTAGAAACTTTGGTGTAACTGCTTTCGTTTGCCTGGGAAACTCAAATGTACCTGCATGGTGCACCAAAAGTGTTTTTCTCGGCCAGAGCAGCTTTTTCTACCAAACGTCCAGCAATAGCTTCCAAACCAAAAGAGATAGTACTGAAAGACATAGCTGGCCTGAAACCTCCTCAGGGGAGACACAAACAGAAACTAGAAACTTTGGTGTAACTGCTTTCGTTTGCCTGGGAAACTCAAATGTACCTGCATGGTGCACCAAAAGTGTTTTTCTCGGCCGGAGCAGCTTTTTCTACCAAACGTCCAGCAATAGCTTCCAAACCAAAAGAGATAGTACTGAAAGACATAGCTGGCCTGAAACCTCCTCAGGGGAGACACAAACAGAAACTAGAAACTTTGGTGTAACTGCTTTCGTTTGCCTGGGAAACTCAAATGTACCTGCATGGTGCACCAAAAGTGTTTTTCTCGGCCAGAGCAGCTTTTTCTACCAAACGTCCAGCAATAGCTTCCAAACCAAAAGAGATAGTACTGAAAGACATAGCTGGCCTGAAACCTCCTCAGGGGAGACACAAACAGAAACTAGAAACTTTGGTGTAACTGCTTTCGTTTGCCTGGGAAACTCAAATGTACCTGCATGGTGCACCAAAAGTGTTTTTCTCGGCCGGAGAAGCTTTTTCTACCAAAAATGCCATACGTCCAGCAATAGCTTCCAAACCAAAAGAGATAGTACTGAAAGACATAGCTGGCCTGAAACCTCCTCAGGGGAGACACAAACAGAAACTAGAAACTTTAGTGTCACTGCTTTCGTTTGCCTGGGAAACTCAAATGTACCTGCATGGTGCACCAAAAGTGTTTTTCTCGGCCAGCGAAGCTTTTTCTACCAAACGTCCAGCAATAGCTTCCAAACCAAAAGAGATAGTACTGAAAGACATAGCTGGCCTGAAACCTCCTCAGGGGAGACACAAACAGAAACTAGAAACTTTGGTGTAACTGCTTTCGTTTGCCTGGGAAACTCAAATGTACCTGCATGGTGCACCAAAAGTGTTTTTCTCGGCCAGAGCAGATTTTTCTACCAAACGTCCAGCAATAGCTTCCAAACCAAAAGAGATAGTACTGAAAGACATAGCTGGCCTGAAACCTCCTCAGGGGAGACACAAACAGAAACTAGAAACTTTGGTGTAACTGCTTTCGTTTGCCTGGGAAACTCAAATGTACCTGCATGGTGCACCAAAAGTGTTTTTCTCGGCCGGAGCAGCTTTTTCTACCAAACGTCCAGCAATAGCTTCCAAACCAAAAGAGATAGTACTGAAAGACATAGCTGGCCTGAAACCTCCTCAGGGGAGACACAAACAGAAACTAGAAACTTTGGTGTAACTGCTTTCGTTTGCCTGGGAAACTCAAATGTACCTGCATGGTGCACCAAAAGTGTTTTTCTCGGCCAGAGCAGCTTTTTCTACCAAACGTCCAGCAATAGCTTCCAAACCAAAAGAGATAGTACTGAAAGACATAGCTGGCCTGAAACCTCCTCAGGGGAGACACAAACAGAAACTAGAAACTTTGGTGTAACTGCTTTCGTTTGCCTGGGAAACTCAAATGTACCTGCATGGTGCACCAAAAGTGTTTTTCTCGGCCGGAGAAGCTTTTTCTACCAAAAATGCCATACGTCCAGCAATAGCTTCCAAACCAAAAGAGATAGTACTGAAAGACATTGCTGGCCTGAAACCTCCTCAGGGGAGACACAAACAGAAACTAGAAACTTTAGTGTCACTGCTTTCGTTTGCCTGGGAAACTCAAATGTACCTGCATGGTGCACCAAAAGTGTTTTTCTCGGCCAGCGAAGCTTTTTCTACCAAACGTCCAGCAATAGCTTCCAAACAAAAAGAGATAGTACTGAAAGACATAGCTGGCCTGAAACCTCCTCAGGGGAGACACAAACAGAAACTAGAAACTTTGGTGTAACTGCTTTCGTTTGCCTGGGAAACTCAAATGTACCTGCATGGTGCACCAAAAGTGTTTTTCTCGGCCAGAGCAGCTTTTTCTACCAAACGTCCAGCAATAGCTTCCAAACCAAAAGAGATAGTACTGAAAGACATAGCTGGCCTGAAACCTCCTCAGGGGAGACACAAACAGAAACTAGAAACTTTGGTGTAACTGCTTTCGTTTGCCTGGGAAACTCAAATGTACCTGCATGGTGCACCAAAAGTGTTTTTCTCGGCCGGAGCAGCTTTTTCTACCAAACGTCCAGCAATAGCTTCCAAACCAAAAGAGATAGTACTGAAAGACATAGCTGGCCTGAAACCTCCTCAGGGGAGACACAAACAGAAACTAGAAACTTTGGTGTAACTGCTTTCGTTTGCCTGGGAAACTCAAATGTACCTGCATGGTGCACCAAAAGTGTTTTTCTCGGCCAGAGCAGCTTTTTCTACCAAACGTCCAGCAATAGCTTCCAAACCAAAAGAGATAGTACTGAAAGACATAGCTGGCCTGAAACCTCCTCAGGGGAGACACAAACAGAAACTAGAAACTTTGGTGTAACTGCTTTCGTTTGCCTGGGAAACTCAAATGTACCTGCATGGTGCACCAAAAGTGTTTTTCTCGGCCGGAGCAGCTTTTTCTACCAAACGTCCAGCAATAGCTTCCAAACCAAAAGAGATAGTACTGAAAGACATAGCTGGCCTGAAACCTCCTCAGGGGAGACACAAACAGAAACTAGAAACTTTGGTGTAACTGCTTTCGTTTGCCTGGGAAACTCAAATGTACCTGCATGGTGCACCAAAAGTGTTTTTCTCGGCCAGAGCAGCTTTTTCTACCAAACGTCCAGCAATAGCTTCCAAACCAAAAGAGATCGTACTGAAAGACATAGCTGGCCTGAAACCTCCTCAGGGGAGACACAAACAGAAACTAGAAACTTTGGTGTAACTGCTTTCGTTTGCCTGGGAAACTCAAATGTACCTGCATGGTGCACCAAAAGTGTTTTTCTCGGCCGGAGCAACTTTTTCTACCAAACGTCCAGGAATAGCTTCCAAACCAAAAGAGATAGTACTGAAAGACATAGCTGGCCTGAAACCTCCTCAGGGGAGACACAAACAGAAACTAGAAACTTTGGTGTAACTGCTTTCGTTTGCCTGGGAAACTCAAATGTACCTGCATGGTGCACCAAAAGTGTTTTTCTCGGCCAGAGCAGCTTTTTCTACCAAACGTCCAGCAATAGCTTCCAAACCAAAAGAGATAGTACTGAAAGACATAGCTGGCCTGAAACCTCCTCAGGGGAGACACAAACAGAAACTAGAAACTTTGGTGTAACTGCTTTCGTTTGCCTGGGAAACTCAAATGTACCTGCATGGTGCACCAAAAGTGTTTTTCTCGGCCAGAGCAGCTTTTTCTACCAAACGTCCAGCAATAGCTTCCAAACCAAAAGAGATCGTACTGAAAGACATAGCTGGCCTGAAACCTCCTCAGGGGAGACACAAACAGAAACTAGAAACTTTGGTGTAACTGCTTTCGTTTGCCTGGGAAACTCAAATGTACCTGCATGGTGCACCAAAAGTGTTTTTCTCGGCCAGAGCAGCTTTTTCTACCAAACGTCCAGCAATAGCTTCCAAACCAAAAGAGATAGTACTGAAAGACATAGCTGGCCTGAAACCTCCTCAGGGGAGACACAAACAGAAACTAGAAACTTTGGTGTAACTGCTTTCGTTTGCCTGGGAAACTCAAATGTACCTGCATGGTGCACCAAAAGTGTTTTTCTCGGCCGGAGCAGCTTTTTCTACCAAACGTCCAGCAATAGCTTCCAAACCAAAAGAGATAGTACTGAAAGACATAGCTGGCCTGAAACCTCCTCAGGGGAGACACAAACAGAAACTAGAAACTTTGGTGTAACTGCTTTCGTTTGCCTGGGAAACTCAAATGTACCTGCATGGTGCACCAAAAGTGTTTTTCTCGGCCAGAGCAGCTTTTTCTACCAAACGTCCAGCAATAGCTTCCAAACCAAAAGAGATAGTACTGAAAGACATAGCTGGCCTGAAACCTCCTCAGGGGAGACACAAACAGAAACTAGAAACTTTGGTGTAACTGCTTTCGTTTGCCTGGGAAACTCAAATGTACCTGCATGGTGCACCAAAAGTGTTTTTCTCGGCCGGAGAAGCTTTTTCTACCAAAAATGCCATACGTCCAGCAATAGCTTCCAAACCAAAAGAGATAGTACTGAAAGACATTGCTGGCCTGAAACCTCCTCAGGGGAGACACAAACAGAAACTAGAAACTTTAGTGTCACTGCTTTCGTTTGCCTGGGAAACTCAAATGTACCTGCATGGTGCACCAAAAGTGTTTTTCTCGGCCAGCGAAGCTTTTTCTACCAAACGTCCAGCAATAGCTTCCAAACCAAAAGAGATAGTACTGAAAGACATAGCTGGCCTGAAACCTCCTCAGGGGAGACACAAACAGAAACTAGAAACTTTGGTGTAACTGCTTTCGTTTGCCTGGGAAACTCAAATGTACCTGCATGGTGCACCAAAAGTGTTTTTCTCGGCCAGAGCAGCTTTTTCTACCAAACGTCCAGGAATAGCTTCCAAACCAAAAGAGATAGTTCTGAAAGACATAGCTGGCCTGAAACCTCCTCAGGGGAGACACAAACAGAAACTAGAAACTTTGGTGTAACTGCTTTCGTTTGCCTGGGAAACTCAAATGTACCTGCATGGTGCACCAAAAGTGTTTTTCTCGGCCAGAGCAGCTTTTTCTACCAAACGTCCAGCAATAGCTTCCAAACCAAAAGAGATCGTACTGAAAGACATAGCTGGCCTGAAACCTCCTCAGGGGAGACACAAACAGAAACTAGAAACTTTGGTGTAACTGCTTTCGTTTGCCTGGGAAACTCAAATGTACCTGCATGGTGCACCAAAAGTGTTTTTCTCGGCCAGAGCAGCTTTTTCTACCAAACGTCCAGCAATAGCTTCCAAACCAAAAGAGATAGTACTGAAAGACATAGCTGGCCTGAAACCTCCTCAGGGGAGACACAAACAGAAACTAGAAACTTTGGTGTAACTGCTTTCGTTTGCCTGGGAAACTCAAATGTACCTGCATGGTGCACCAAAAGTGTTTTTCTCGGCCGGAGCAGCTTTTTCTACCAAACGTCCAGCAATAGCTTCCAAACCAAAAGAGATAGTACTGAAAGACATAGCTGGCCTGAAACCTCCTCAGGGGAGACACAAACAGAAACTAGAAACTTTGGTGTAACTGCTTTCGTTTGCCTGGGAAACTCAAATGTACCTGCATGGTGCACCAAAAGTGTTTTTCTCGGCCAGAGCAGCTTTTTCTACCAAACGTCCAGCAATAGCTTCCAAACCAAAAGAGATAGTACTGAAAGACATAGCTGGCCTGAAACCTCCTCAGGGGAGACACAAACAGAAACTAGAAACTTTGGTGTAACTGCTTTCGTTTGCCTGGGAAACTCAAATGTACCTGCATGGTGCACCAAAAGTGTTTTTCTCGGCCGGAGAAGCTTTTTCTACCAAAAATGCCATACGTCCAGCAATAGCTTCCAAACCAAAAGAGATAGTACTGAAAGACATAGCTGGCCTGAAACCTCCTCAGGGGAGACACAAACAGAAACTAGAAACTTTAGTGTCACTGCTTTCGTTTGCCTGGGAAACTCAAATGTACCTGCATGGTGCACCAAAAGTGTTTTTCTCGGCCAGCGAAGCTTTTTCTACCAAACGTCCAGCAATAGCTTCCAAACCAAAAGAGATAGTACTGAAAGACATAGCTGGCCTGAAACCTCCTCAGGGGAGACACAAACAGAAACTAGAAACTTTGGTGTAACTGCTTTCGTTTGCCTGGGAAACTCAAATGTACCTGCATGGTGCACCAAAAGTGTTTTTCTCGGCCAGAGCAGATTTTTCTACCAAACGTCCAGCAATAGCTTCCAAACCAAAAGAGATAGTACTGAAAGACATAGCTGGCCTGAAACCTCCTCAGGGGAGACACAAACAGAAACTAGAAACTTTGGTGTAACTGCTTTCGTTTGCCTGGGAAACTCAAATGTACCTGCATGGTGCACCAAAAGTGTTTTTCTCGGCCGGAGCAGCTTTTTCTACCAAACGTCCAGCAATAGCTTCCAAACCAAAAGAGATAGTACTGAAAGACATAGCTGGCCTGAAACCTCCTCAGGGGAGACACAAACAGAAACTAGAAACTTTGGTGTAACTGCTTTCGTTTGCCTGGGAAACTCAAATGTACCTGCATGGTGCACCAAAAGTGTTTTTCTCGGCCAGAGCAGCTTTTTCTACCAAACGTCCAGCAATAGCTTCCAAACCAAAAGAGATAGTACTGAAAGACATAGCTGGCCTGAAACCTCCTCAGGGGAGACACAAACAGAAACTAGAAACTTTGGTGTAACTGCTTTCGTTTGCCTGGGAAACTCAAATGTACCTGCATGGTGCACCAAAAGTGTTTTTCTCGGCCGGAGAAGCTTTTTCTACCAAAAATGACATACGTCCAGCAATAGCTTCCAAACCAAAAGAGATAGTACTGAAAGACATTGCTGGCCTGAAACCTCCTCAGGGGAGACACAAACAGAAACTAGAAACTTTAGTGTCACTGCTTTCGTTTGCCTGGGAAACTCAAATGTACCTGCATGGTGCACCAAAAGTGTTTTTCTCGGCCAGCGAAGCTTTTTCTACCAAACGTCCAGCAATAGCTTCCAAACAAAAAGAGATAGTACTGAAAGACATAGCTGGCCTGAAACCTCCTCAGGGGAGACACAAACAGAAACTAGAAACTTTGGTGTAACTGCTTTCGTTTGCCTGGGAAACTCAAATGTACCTGCATGGTGCACCAAAAGTGTTTTTCTCGGCCAGAGCAGCTTTTTCTACCAAACGTCCAGCAATAGCTTCCAAACCAAAAGAGATAGTACTGAAAGACATAGCTGGCCTGAAACCTCCTCAGGGGAGACACAAACAGAAACTAGAAACTTTGGTGTAACTGCTTTCGTTTGCCTGGGAAACTCAAATGTACCTGCATGGTGCACCAAAAGTGTTTTTCTCGGCCGGAGCAGCTTTTTCTACCAAACGTCCAGCAATAGCTTCCAAACCAAAAGAGATAGTACTGAAAGACATAGCTGGCCTGAAACCTCCTCAGGGGAGACACAAACAGAAACTAGAAACTTTGGTGTAACTGCTTTCGTTTGCCTGGGAAACTCAAATGTACCTGCATGGTGCACCAAAAGTGTTTTTCTCGGCCAGAGCAGCTTTTTCTACCAAACGTCCAGCAATAGCTTCCAAACCAAAAGAGATAGTACTGAAAGACATAGCTGGCCTGAAACCTCCTCAGGGGAGACACAAACAGAAACTAGAAACTTTGGTGTAACTGCTTTCGTTTGCCTGGGAAACTCAAATGTACCTGCATGGTGCACCAAAAGTGTTTTTCTCGGCCGGAGCAGCTTTTTCTACCAAACGTCCAGCAATAGCTTCCAAACCAAAAGAGATAGTACTGAAAGACATAGCTGGCCTGAAACCTCCTCAGGGGAGACACAAACAGAAACTAGAAACTTTGGTGTAACTGCTTTCGTTTGCCTGGGAAACTCAAATGTACCTGCATGGTGCACCAAAAGTGTTTTTCTCGGCCAGAGCAGCTTTTTCTACCAAACGTCCAGCAATAGCTTCCAAACCAAAAGAGATAGTACTGAAAGACATAGCTGGCCTGAAACCTCCTCAGGGGAGACACAAACAGAAACTAGAAACTTTGGTGTAACTGCTTTCGTTTGCCTGGGAAACTCAAATGTACCTGCATGGTGCACCAAAAGTGTTTTTCTCGGCCAGAGCAGCTTTTTCTACCAAACGTCCAGCAATAGCTTCCAAACCAAAAGAGATAGTACTGAAAGACATTGCTAGCCTGAAACCTCCTCAGGGGAGACACAAACAGAAACTAGAAACTTTGGTGTAACTGCTTTCGTTTGCCTGGGAAACTCAAATGTACCTGCATGGTGCACCAAAAGTGTTTTTCTCGGCCAGAGCAGCTTTTTCTACCAAACGTCCAGCAATAGCTTCCAAACCAAAAGAGATAGTACTGAAAGACATAGCTGGCCTGAAACCTCCTCAGGGGAGACACAAACAGAAACTAGAAACTTTGGTGTAACTGCTTTCGTTTGCCTGGGAAACTCAAATGTACCTGCATGGTGCACCAAAAGTGTTTTTCTCGGCCAGAGCAGCTTTTTCTACCAAACGTCCAGCAATAGCTTCAAAACCAAAAGAGATAGTACTGAAAGACATAGCTGGCCTGAAACCTCCTCAGGGGAGACACAAAAAGAAACTAGAAACTTTGGTGTAACTGCTTTCGTTTGCCTGGGAAACTCAAATGTACCTGCATGGTGCACCAAAAGTGTTTTTCTCGGCCGGAGCAGCTTTTTCTACCAAACGTCCAGCAATAGCTTCCAAACCAAAAGAGATAGTACTGAAAGACATTGCTAGCCTGAAACCTCCTCAGGGGAGACACAAACAGAAACTAGAAACTTTGGTGTCACTGCTTTCGTTTGCCTGGGAAACTCAAATGTACCTGCATGGTGCACCAAAAGTGTTTTTCTCGGCCAGAGCAGCTTTTTCTACCAAACGTCCAGCAATAGCTTCCAAACCAAAAGAGATAGTACTGAAAGACATAGCTGGCCTGAAACCTCCTCAGGGGAGACACAAAAAGAAACTAGAAACTTTGGTGTAACTGCTTTCGTTTGCCTGGGAAACTCAAATGTACCTGCATGGTGCACCAAAAGTGTTTTTCTCGGCCAGAGCAGCTTTTTCTACGAAACATCCAGCAATAGCTTCCAAACCAAAAGAGATAGTACTGAAAGACATAGCTGGCCTGAAACCTCCTCAGGGGAGACACAAACAGAAACTAGAAACTTTGGTGTAACTGCTTTCGTTTGCCTGGGAAACTCAAATGTACCTGCATGGTGCACCAAAAGTGTTTTTCTCGGCCAGAGCAGCTTTTTCTACCAAACGTCCAGCAATAGCTTCCAAACCAAAAGAGATAGTACTGAAAGACATAGCTGGCCTGAAACCTCCTCAGGGGAGACACAAACAGAAACTAGAAACTTTGGTGTAACTGCTTTCGTTTGCCTGGGAAACTCAAATGTACCTGCATGGTGCACCAAAAGTGTTTTTCTCGGCCAGAGCAGCTTTTTCTACCAAACGTCCAGCAATAGCTTCCAAACCAAAAGAGATAGTACTGAAAGACATAGCTGGCCTGAAACCTCCTCAGGGGAGACACAAACAGAAACTAGAAACTTTGGTGTAACTGCTTTCGTTTGCCTGGGAAACTCAAATGTACCTGCATGGTGCACCAAAAGTGTTTTTCTCGGCCAGAGCAGCTTTTTCTACCAAACGTCCAGCAATAGCTTCCAAACCAAAAGAGATAGTACTGAAAGACATAGCTGGCCTGAAACCTCCTCAGGGGAGACACAAACAGAAACTAGAAACTTTGGTGTAACTGCTTTCGTTTGCCTGGGAAACTCAAATGTACCTGCATGGTGCACCAAAAGTGTTTTTCTCGGCCAGAGCAGCTTTTTCTACCAAACGTCCAGCAATAGCTTCCAAACCAAAAGAGATAGTACTGAAAGACATAGCTGGCCTGAAACCTCCTCAGGGGAGACACAAACAGAAACTAGAAACTTTGGTGTAACTGCTTTCGTTTGCCTGGGAAACTCAAATGTACCTGCATGGTGCACCAAAAGTGTTTTTCTCGGCCAGAGCAGCTTTTTCTACCAAACGTCCAGCAATAGCTTCCAAACCAAAAGAGATAGTACTGAAAGACATAGCTGGCCTGAAACCTCCTCAGGGGAGACACAAACAGAAACTAGAAACTTTGGTGTAACTGCTTTCGTTTGCCTGGGAAACTCAAATGTACCTGCATGGTGCACCAAAAGTGTTTTTCTCGGCCAGAGCAGCTTTTTCTACCAAACGTCCAGCAATAGCTTCCAAACCAAAAGAGATAGTACTGAAAGACATAGCTGGCCTGAAACCTCCTCAGGGGAGACACAAACAGAAACTAGAAACTTTGGTGTAACTGCTTTCGTTTGCCTGGGAAACTCAAATGTACCTGCATGGTGCACCAAAAGTGTTTTTCTCGGCCAGAGCAGCTTTTTCTACCAAACGTCCAGCAATAGCTTCCAAACCAAAAGAGATAGTACTGAAAGACATAGCTGGCCTGAAACCTCCTCAGGGGAGACACAAACAGAAACTAGAAACTTTGGTGTAACTGCTTTCGTTTGCCTGGGAAACTCAAATGTACCTGCATGGTGCACCAAAAGTGTTTTTCTCGGCCGGAGAAGCTTTTTCTACCAAAAATGCCAAACGTCCAGGAATAGCTTCCAAACCAAAAGAGATAGTACTGAAAGACATAGCTGGCCTGAAACCTCCTCAGGGGAGACACAAACAGAAACTAGAAACTTTGGTGTAACTGCTTTCGTTTGCCTGGGAAACTCAAATGTACCTGCATGGTGCACCAAAAGTGTTTTTCTCGGCCAGAGCAGCTTTTTCTACCAAACGTCCAGCAATAGCTTCCAAACCAAAAGAGATAGTACTGAAAGACATAGCTGGCCTGAAACCTCCTCAGGGGAGACACAAACAGAAACTAGAAACTTTGGTGTAACTGCTTTCGTTTGCCTGGGAAACTCAAATGTACCTGCATGGTGCACCAAAAGTGTTTTTCTCGGCCGGAGAAGCTTTTTCTACCAAAAATGCCAAACGTCCAGGAATAGCTTCCAAACCAAAAGAGATAGTACTGAAAGACATAGCTGGCCTGAAACCTCCTCAGGGGAGACACAAACAGAAACTAGAAACTTTGGTGTAACTGCTTTCGTTTGCCTGGGAAACTCAAATGTACCTGCATGGTGCACCAAAAGTGTTTTTCTCGGCCAGCGAAGCTTTTTCTACCAAACGTCCAGCAATAGCTTCCAAACCAAAAGAGATAGTACTGAAAGACATAGCTGGACTGAAACCTCCTCAGGGGAGACACAAACAGAAACTAGAAACTTTGGTGTAACTGCTTTCGTTTGCCTGGGAAACTCAAATGTACCTGCATGGTGCACCAAAAGTGTTTTTCTCGGCCAGAGCAGCTTTTTCTACCAAACGTCCAGCAATAGCTTCCAAACCAAAAGAGATAGTACTGAAAGACATAGCTGGCCTGAAACCTCCTCAGGGGAGACACAAACAGAAACTAGAAACTTTGGTGTAACTGCTTTCGTTTGCCTGGGAAACTCAAATGTACCTGCATGGTGCACCAAAAGTGTTTTTCTCGGCCAGAGCAGCTTTTTCTACCAAACGTCCAGCAATAGCTTCCAAACCAAAAGAGATAGTACTGAAAGACATTGCTAGCCTGAAACCTCCTCAGGGGAGACACAAACAGAAACTAGAAACTTTGGTGTCACTGCTTTCGTTTGCCTGGGAAACTCAAATGTACCTGCATGGTGCACCAAAAGTATTTTTCTCGGCCAGAGCAGCTTTTTCTACCAAACGTCCAGCAATAGCTTCCAAACCAAAAGAGATAGTACTGAAAGACATTGCTGGCCTGAAACCTCCTCAGGGGAGACACAAACAGAAACTAGAAACTTTGGTGTCACTGCTTTCGTTTGCCTGGGAAACTCAAATGTACCTGCATGGTGCACCAAAAGTGTTTTTCTCGGCCAGCGAAGCTTTTTCTACCAAACGTCCAGCAATAGCTTCCAAACCAAAAGAGATAGTACTGAAAGACAATGCTGGCCTGAAACCTCCTCAGGGGAGACACAAACAGAAACTAGAAACTTTGGTGTAACTGCTTTCGTTTGCCTGGGAAACTCAAATGTACCTGCATGGTGCACCAAAAGTGTTTTTCTCGGCCAGAGCAGCTTTTTCTACCAAACGTCCAGCAATAGCATCCAAACCAAAAGAGATAGTACTGAAAGACATAGCTGTCCTGAAACCTCCTCAGGGGAGACACAAACAGAAACTAGAAACTTTGGTGTAACTGCTTTCGTTTGCCTGGGAAACTCAAATGTACCTGCATGGTGCACCAAAAGTGTTTTTCTCGGCCGGAGCAGCTTTTTCTACCAAACGTCCAGCAATAGCTTCCAAACCAAAAGAGATAGTACTGAAAGACATAGCTGGCCTGAAACCTCCTCAGGGGAGACACAAACAGAAACTAGAAACTTTGGTGTAACTGCTTTCGTTTGCCTGGGAAACTCAAATGTACCTGCATGGTGCACCAAAAGTGTTTTTCTCGGCCAGAGCAGCTTTTTCTACCAAACGTCCAGCAATAGCTTCCAAACCAAAAGAGATAGTACTGAAAGACATAGCTGGCCTGAAACCTCCTCAGGGGAGACACAAACAGAAACTAGAAACTTTGGTGTAACTGCTTTCGTTTGCCTGGGAAACTCAAATGTACCTGCATGGTGCACCAAAAGTGTTTTTCTCGGCCGGAGAAGCTTTTTCTACCAAAAATGCCAAACGTCCAGGAATAGCTTCCAAACCAAAAGAGATAGTACTGAAAGACATTGCTGGCCTGAAACCTCCTCAGGGGAGACACAAACAGAAACTAGAAACTTTAGTGTAACTGCTTTCGTTTGCCTGGGAAACTCAAATGTACCTGCATGGTGCACCAAAAGTGTTTTTCTCGGCCAGCGAAGCTTTTTCTACCAAACGTCCAGCAATAGCTTCCAAACCAAAAGAGATAGTACTGAAAGACATAGCTGGCCTGAAACCTCCTCAGGGGAGACACAAACAGAAACTAGAAACTTTGGTGTAACTGCTTTCGTTTGCCTGGGAAACTCAAATGTACCTGCATGGTGCACCAAAAGTGTTTTTCTCGGCCGGCGAAGCTTTTTCTACCAAACGTCCAGCAATAGCTTCCAAACCAAAAGAGATAGTACTGAAAGACATAGCTGGCCTGAAACCTCCTCAGGGGAGACACAAACAGAAACTAGAAACTTTGGTGTAACTGCTTTCGTTTGCCTGGGAAACTCAAATGTACCTGCATGGTGCACCAAAAGTGTTTTTCTCGGCCGGAGAAGCTTTTTCTACCAAAAATGCCAAACGTCCAGGAATAGCTTCCAAACCAAAAGAGATAGTACTGAAAGACATAGCTGGCCTGAAACCTCCTCAGGGGAGACACAAACAGAAACTAGAAACTTTGGTGTAACTGCTTTCGTTTGCCTGGGAAACTCAAATGTACCTGCATGGTGCACCAAAAGTGTTTTTCTCGGCCAGCGAAGCTTTTTCTACCAAACGTCCAGCAATAGCTTCCAAACCAAAAGAGATAGTACTGAAAGACATAGCTGGACTGAAACCTCCTCAGGGGAGACACAAACAGAAACTAGAAACTTTGGTGTAACTGCTTTCGTTTGCCTGGGAAACTCAAATGTACCTGCATGGTGCACCAAAAGTGTTTTTCTCGGCCAGAGCAGATTTTTCTACCAAACGTCCAGCAATAGCTTCCAAACCAAAAGAGATAGTACTGAAAGACATAGCTGGCCTGAAACCTCCTCAGGGGAGACACAAACAGAAACTAGAAACTTTGGTGTAACTGCTTTCGTTTGCCTGGGAAACTCAAATGTACCTGCATGGTGCACCAAAAGTGTTTTTCTCGGCCAGAGCAGCTTTTTCTACCAAACGTCCAGCAATAGCTTCCAAACCAAAAGAGATAGTACTGAAAGACATTGCTAGCCTGAAACCTCCTCAGGGGAGACACAAACAGAAACTAGAAACTTTGGTGTCACTGCTTTCGTTTGCCTGGGAAACTCAAATGTACCTGCATGGTGCACCAAAAGTGTTTTTCTCGGCCAGAGCAGCTTTTTCTACCAAACGTCCAGCAATAGCTTCCAAACCAAAAGAGATAGTACTGAAAGACATTGCTGGCCTGAAACCTCCTCAGGGGAGACACAAACAGAAACTAGAAACTTTGGTGTCACTGCTTTCGTTTGCCTGGGAAACTCAAATGTACCTGCATGGTGCACCAAAAGTGTTTTTCTCGGCCAGCGAAGCTTTTTCTACCAAACGTCCAGCAATAGCTTCCAAACCAAAAGAGATAGTACTGAAAGACAATGCTGGCCTGAAACCTCCTCAGGGGAGACACAAACAGAAACTAGAAACTTTGGTGTAACTGCTTTCGTTTGCCTGGGAAACTCAAATGTACCTGCATGGTGCACCAAAAGTGTTTTTCTCGGCCAGAGCAGCTTTTTCTACCAAACGTCCAGCAATAGCATCCAAACCAAAAGAGATAGTACTGAAAGACATAGCTGTCCTGAAACCTCCTCAGGGGAGACACAAACAGAAACTAGAAACTTTGGTGTAACTGCTTTCGTTTGCCTGGGAAACTCAAATGTACCTGCATGGTGCACCAAAAGTGTTTTTCTCGGCCGGAGCAGCTTTTTCTACCAAACGTCCAGGAATAGCTTCCAAACCAAAAGAGATAGTACTGAAAGACATAGCTGGCCTGAAACCTCCTCAGGGGAGACACAAACAGAAACTAGAAACTTTGGTGTAACTGCTTTCGTTTGCCTGGGAAACTCAAATGTACCTGCATGGTGCACCAAAAGTGTTTTTCTAGGCCAGAGCAGCTTTTTCTACCAAACGTCCAGCAATAGCTTCCAAACCAAAAGAGATAGTACTGAAAGACATAGCTGGCCTGAAACCTCCTCAGGGGAGACACAAACAGAAACTAGAAACTTTGGTGTAACTGCTTTCGTTTGCCTGGGAAACTCAAATGTACCTGCATGGTGCACCAAAAGTGTTTTTCTCGGCCGGAGAAGCTTTTTCTACCAAAAATGCCAAACGTCCAGGAATAGCTTCCAAACCAAAAGAGATAGTACTGAAAGACATTGCTGGCCTGAAACCTCCTCAGGGGAGACACAAACAGAAACTAGAAACTTTGGTGTCACTGCTTTCGTTTGCCTGGGAAACTCAAATGTACCTGCATGGTGCACCAAAAGTGTTTTTCTCGGCCAGCGAAGCTTTTTCTACCAAACGTCCAGCAATAGCTTCCAAACCAAAAGAGATAGTACTGAAAGACATAGCTGGCCTGAAACCTCCTCAGGGGAGACACAAACAGAAACTAGAAACTTTGGTGTAACTGCTTTCGTTTGCCTGGGAAACTCAAATGTACCTGCATGGTGCACCAAAAGTGTTTTTCTCGGCCGGCGAAGCTTTTTCTACCAAACGTCCAGCAATAGCTTCCAAACCAAAAGAGATAGTACTGAAAGACATAGCTGGCCTGAAACCTCCTCAGGGGAGACACAAACAGAAACTAGAAACTTTGGTGTAACTGCTTTCGTTTGCCTGGGAAACTCAAATGTACCTGCATGGTGCACCAAAAGTGTTTTTCTCGGCCAGAGCAGCTTTTTCTACCAAACGTCCAGCAATAGCTTCCAAACCAAAAGAGATAGTACTGAAAGACATAGCTGGCCTGAAACCTCCTCAGGGGAGACACAAACAGAAACTAGAAACTTTGGTGTAACTGCTTTCGTTTGCCTGGGAAACTCAAATGTACCTGCATGGTGCACCAAAAGTGTTTTTCTCGGCCAGAGCAGCTTTTTCTACCAAACGTCCAGCAATAGCTTCCAAACCAAAAGAGATAGTACTGAAAGACATAGCTGGCCTGAAACCTCCTCAGGGGAGACACAAACAGAAACTAGAAACTTTGGTGTAACTGCTTTCGTTTGCCTGGGAAACTCAAATGTACCTGCATGGTGCACCAAAAGCGTTTTTCTCGGCCGGAGAAGCTTTTTCTACCAAAAATGCCAAACGTCCAGGAATAGCTTCCAAACCAAAAGAGATAGTACTGAAAGACATAGCTGGCCTGAAACCTCCTCAGGGGAGACACAAACAGAAACTAGAAACTTTGGTGTAACTGCTTTCGTTTGCCTGGGAAACTCAAATGTACCTGCATGGTGCACCAAAAGTGTTTTTCTCGGCCAGCGAAGCTTTTTCTACCAAACGTCCAGCAATAGCTTCCAAACCAAAAGAGATAGTACTGAAAGACATAGCTGGCCTGAAACCTCCTCAGGGGAGACACAAACAGAAACTAGAAACTTTGGTGTAACTGCTTTCGTTTGCCTGGGAAACTCAAATGTACCTGCATGGTGCACCAAAAGTGTTTTTCTCGGCCAGAGCAGCTTTTTCTACCAAACGTCCAGCAATAGCTTCCAAACCAAAAGAGATAGTACTGAAAGACATAGCTGGCCTGAAACCTCCTCAGGGGAGACACAAACAGAAACTAGAAACTTTGGTGTCACTGCTTTCGTTTGCCTGGGAAACTCAAATGTACCTGCATGGTGCACCAAAAGTGTTTTTCTCGGCCAGAGCAGCTTTTTCTACCAAACGTCCAGCAATAGCTTCCAAACCAAAAGAGATAGTACTGAAAGACATAGCTGGCCTGAAACCTCCTCAGGGGAGACACAAACAGAAACTAGAAACTTTGGTGTAACTGCTTTCGTTTGCCTGGGAAACTCAAATGTACCTGCATGGTGCACCAAAAGTGTTTTTCTCGGCCAGAGCAGCTTTTTCTACCAAACGTCCAGCAATAGCTTCCAAACCAAAAGAGATAGTACTGAAAGACATAGCTGGCCTGAAACCTCCTCAGGGGAGACACAAACAGGAACTAGAAACTTTGGTGTAACTGCTTTCGTTTGCCTGGGAAACTCAAATGTACCTGCATGGTGCACCAAAAGTGTTTTTCTCGGCCAGAGCAGCTTTTTCTACCAAACGTCCAGCAATAGCTTCCAAACCAAAAGAGATAGTACTGAAAGACATAGCTGGCCTGAAACCTCCTCAGGGGAGACACAAACAGAAACTAGAAACTTTGGTGTAACTGCTTTCGTTTGCCTGGGAAACTCAAATGTACCTGCATGGTGCACCAAAAGTGTTTTTCTCGGCCAGAGCAGCTTTTTCTACCAAACGTCCAGCAATAGCTTCCAAACCAAAAGAGATAGTACTGAAAGACATAGCTGGCCTGAAACCTCCTCAGGGGAGACACAAACAGAAACTAGAAACTTTGGTGTAACTGCTTTCGTTTGCCTGGGAAACTCAAATGTACCTGCATGGTGCACCAAAAGTGTTTTTCTCGGCCAGAGCAGCTTTTTCTACCAAACGTCCAGCAATAGCTTCTAAACCAAAAGAGATAGTACTGAAAGACATAGCTGGCCTGAAACCTCCTCAGGGGAGACACAAACAGAAACTAGAAACTTTGGTGTAACTGCTTTCGTTTGCCTGGGAAACTCAAATGTACCTGCATGGTGCACCAAAAGTGTTTTTCTCGGCCAGAGCAGCTTTTTCTACCAAACGTCCAGCAATAGCTTCCAAACCAAAAGAGATAGTACTGAAAGACATAGCTGGCCTGAAACCTCCTCAGGGGAGACACAAACAGAAACTAGAAACTTTGGTGTAACTGCTTTCGTTTGCCTGGGAAACTCAAATGTACCTGCATGGTGCACCAAAAGTGTTTTTCTCGGCCAGAGCAGCTTTTTCTACCAAACGTCCAGCAATAGCTTCCAAACCAAAAGAGATAGTACTGAAAGACATAGCTGGCCTGAAACCTCCTCAGGGGAGACACAAACAGAAACTAGAAACTTTGGTGTAACTGCTTTCGTTTGCCTGGGAAACTCAAATGTACCTGCATGGTGCACCAAAAGTGTTTTTCTCGGCCAGAGCAGCTTTTTCTACCAAACGTCCAGCAATAGCTTCCAAACCAAAAGAGATAGTACTGAAAGACATAGCTGGCCTGAAACCTCCTCAGGGGAGACACAAACAGAAACTAGAAACTTTGGTGTAACTGCTTTCGTTTGCCTGGGAAACTCAAATGTACCTGCATGGTGCACCAAAAGTGTTTTTCTCGGCCGGAGCAGCTTTTTCTACCAAACGTCCAGCAATAGCTTCCAAACCAAAAGAGATAGTACTGAAAGACATAGCTGGCCTGAAACCTCCTCAGGGGAGACACAAACAGAAACTAGAAACTTTGGTGTAACTGCTTTCGTTTGCCTGGGAAACTCAAATGTACCTGCATGGTGCACCAAAAGTGTTTTTCTCGGCCAGAGCAGCTTTTTCTACCAAACGTCCAGCAATAGCTTCCAAACCAAAAGAGATAGTACTGAAAGACATAGCTGGCCTGAAACCTCCTCAGGGGAGACACAAACAGAAACTAGAAACTTTGGTGTAACTGCTTTCGTTTGCCTGGGAAACTCAAATGTACCTGCATGGTGCACCAAAAGTGTTTTTCTCGGCCGGAGCAACTTTTTCTACCAAACGTCCAGCAATAGCTTCCAAACCAAAAGAGATAGTACTGAAAGACATAGCTGGCCTGAAACCTCCTCAGGGGAGACACAAACAGAAACTAGAAACTTTGGTGTAACTGCTTTCGTTTGCCTGGGAAACTCAAATGTACCTGCATGGTGCACCAAAAGTGTTTTTCTCGGCCAGAGCAGCTTTTTCTACCAAACGTCCAGCAATAGCTTCCAAACCAAAAGAGATAGTACTGAAAGACATAGCTGGCCTGAAACCTCCTCAGGGGAGACACAAACAGAAACTAGAAACTTTGGTGTAACTGCTTTCGTTTGCCTGGGAAACTCAAATGTACCTGCATGGTGCACCAAAAGTGTTTTTCTCGGCCAGAGCAGCTTTTTCTACCAAACGTCCAGCAATAGCTTCCAAACCAAAAGAGATAGTACTGAAAGACATAGCTGGCCTGAAACCTCCTCAGGGGAGACACAAACAGAAACTAGAAACTTTGGTGTAACTGCTTTCGTTTGCCTGGGAAACTCAAATGTACCTGCATGGTGCACCAAAAGTGTTTTTCTCGGCCAGAGCAGCTTTTTCTACCAAACGTCCAGCAATAGCTTCCAAACCAAAAGAGATCGTACTGAAAGACATAGCTGGCCTGAAACCTCCTCAGGGGAGACACAAACAGAAACTAGAAACTTTGGTGTAACTGCTTTCGTTTGCCTGGGAAACTCAAATGTACCTGCATGGTGCACCAAAAGTGTTTTTCTCGGCCAGAGCAGCTTTTTCTACCAAACGTCCAGCAATAGCATCCAAACCAAAAGAGATAGTACTGAAAGACATAGCTGGCCTGAAACCTCCTCAGGGGAGACACAAACAGAAACTAGAAACTTTGGTGTAACTGCTTTCGTTTGCCTGGGAAACTCAAATGTACCTGCATGGTGCACCAAAAGTGTTTTTCTCGGCCAGAGCAGCTTTTTCTACCAAACGTCCAGCAATAGCTTCCAAACCAAAAGAGATAGTACTGAAAGACATAGCTGGCCTGAAACCTCCTCAGGGGAGACACAAACAGAAACTAGAAACTTTGGTGTAACTGCTTTCGTTTGCCTGGGAAACTCAAATGTACCTGCATGGTGCACCAAAAGTGTTTTTCTCGGCCGGAGCAGCTTTTTCTACCAAACGTCCAGCAATAGCTTCCAAACCAAAAGAGATAGTACTGAAAGACATAGCTGGCCTGAAACCTCCTCAGGGGAGACACAAACAGAAACTAGAAACTTTGGTGTAACTGCTTTCGTTTGCCTGGGAAACTCAAATGTACCTGCATGGTGCACCAAAAGTGTTTTTCTCGGCCAGAGCAGCTTTTTCTACCAAACGTCCAGCAATAGCTTCCAAACCAAAAGAGATAGTACTGAAAGACATAGCTGGCCTGAAACCTCCTCAGGGGAGACACAAACAGAAACTAGAAACTTTGGTGTAACTGCTTTCGTTTGCCTGGGAAACTCAAATGTACCTGCATGGTGCACCAAAAGTGTTTTTCTCGGCCAGAGCAGCTTTTTCTACCAAACGTCCAGCAATAGCTTCCAAACCAAAAGAGATAGTACTGAAAGACATAGCTGGCCTGAAACCTCCTCAGGGGAGACACAAACAGAAACTAGAAACTTTGGTGTAACTGCTTTCGTTTGCCTGGGAAACTCAAATGTACCTGCATGGTGCACCAAAAGTGTTTTTCTCGGCCGGAGAAGCTTTTTCTACCAAAAATGCCAAACGTCCAGGAATAGCTTCCAAACCAAAAGAGATAGTACTGAAAGACATTGCTGGCCTGAAACCTCCTCAGGGGAGACACAAACAGAAACTAGAAACTTTGGTGTCACTGCTTTCGTTTGCCTGGGAAACTCAAATGTACCTGCATGGTGCACCAAAAGTGTTTTTCTCGGCCAGCGAAGCTTTTTCTACCAAACGTCCAGCAATAGCTTCCAAACCAAAAGAGATAGTACTGAAAGACATAGCTGGCCTGAAACCTCCTCAGGGGAGACACAAACAGAAACTAGAAACTTTGGTGTAACTGCTTTCGTTTGCCTGGGAAACTCAAATGTACCTGCATGGTGCACCAAAAGTGTTTTTCTCGGCCGGCGAAGCTTTTTCTACCAAACGTCCAGCAATAGCTTCCAAACCAAAAGAGATAGTACTGAAAGACATAGCTGGCCTGAAACCTCCTCAGGGGAGACACAAACAGAAACTAGAAACTTTGGTGTAACTGCTTTCGTTTGCCTGGGAAACTCAAATGTACCTGCATGGTGCACCAAAAGTGTTTTTCTCGGCCAGAGCAGCTTTTTCTACCAAACGTCCAGCAATAGCTTCCAAACCAAAAGAGATAGTACTGAAAGACATAGCTGGCCTGAAACCTCCTCAGGGGAGACACAAACAGAAACTAGAAACTTTGGTGTAACTGCTTTCGTTTGCCTGGGAAACTCAAATGTACCTGCATGGTGCACCAAAAGTGTTTTTCTCGGCCAGAGCAGCTTTTTCTACCAAACGTCCAGCAATAGCTTCCAAACCAAAAGAGATAGTACTGAAAGACATAGCTGGCCTGAAACCTCCTCAGGGGAGACACAAACAGAAACTAGAAACTTTGGTGTAACTGCTTTCGTTTGCCTGGGAAACTCAAATGTACCTGCATGGTGCACCAAAAGCGTTTTTCTCGGCCGGAGAAGCTTTTTCTACCAAAAATGCCAAACGTCCAGGAATAGCTTCCAAACCAAAAGAGATAGTACTGAAAGACATAGCTGGCCTGAAACCTCCTCAGGGGAGACACAAACAGAAACTAGAAACTTTGGTGTAACTGCTTTCGTTTGCCTGGGAAACTCAAATGTACCTGCATGGTGCACCAAAAGTGTTTTTCTCGGCCAGCGAAGCTTTTTCTACCAAACGTCCAGCAATAGCTTCCAAACCAAAAGAGATAGTACTGAAAGACATAGCTGGCCTGAAACCTCCTCAGGGGAGACACAAACAGAAACTAGAAACTTTGGTGTAACTGCTTTCGTTTGCCTGGGAAACTCAAATGTACCTGCATGGTGCACCAAAAGTGTTTTTCTCGGCCAGAGCAGCTTTTTCTACCAAACGTCCAGCAATAGCTTCCAAACCAAAAGAGATAGTACTGAAAGACATAGCTGGCCTGAAACCTCCTCAGGGGAGACACAAACAGAAACTAGAAACTTTGGTGTAACTGCTTTCGTTTGCCTGGGAAACTCAAATGTACCTGCATGGTGCACCAAAAGTGTTTTTCTCGGCCGGAGCAACTTTCTCTACCAAACGTCCAGCAATAGCTTCCAAACCAAAAGAGATAGTACTGAAAGACATAGCTGGCCTGAAACCTCCTCAGGGGAGACACAAACGGAAACTAGAAACTTTGGTGTAACTGCTTTCGTTTGCCTGGGAAACTCAAATGTACCTGCATGGTGCACCAAAAGTGTTTTTCTCGGCCAGAGCAGCTTTTTCTACCAAACGTCCAGCAATAGCTTCCAAACCAAAAGAGATAGTACTGAAAGACATAGCTGGCCTGAAACCTCCTCAGGGGAGACACAAACAGAAACTAGAAACTTTGGTGTCACTGCTTTCGTTTGCCTGGGAAACTCAAATGTACCTGCATGGTGCACCAAAAGTGTTTTTCTCGGCCAGAGCAGCTTTTTCTACCAAACGTCCAGCAATAGCTTCCAAACCAAAAGAGATAGTACTGAAAGACATAGCTGGCCTGAAACCTCCTCAGGGGAGACACAAACAGAAACTAGAAACTTTGGTGTAACTGCTTTCGTTTGCCTGGGAAACTCAAATGTACCTGCATGGTGCACCAAAAGTGTTTTTCTCGGCCAGAGCAGCTTTTTCTACCAAACGTCCAGCAATAGCTTCCAAACCAAAAGAGATAGTACTGAAAGACATAGCTGGCCTGAAACCTCCTCAGGGGAGACACAAACAGGAACTAGAAACTTTGGTGTAACTGCTTTCGTTTGCCTGGGAAACTCAAATGTACCTGCATGGTGCACCAAAAGTGTTTTTCTCGGCCAGAGCAGCTTTTTCTACCAAACGTCCAGCAATAGCTTCCAAACCAAAAGAGATAGTACTGAAAGACATAGCTGGCCTGAAACCTCCTCAGGGGAGACACAAACAGAAACTAGAAACTTTGGTGTAACTGCTTTCGTTTGCCTGGGAAACTCAAATGTACCTGCATGGTGCACCAAAAGTGTTTTTCTCGGCCAGAGCAGCTTTTTCTACCAAACGTCCAGCAATAGCTTCCAAACCAAAAGAGATAGTACTGAAAGACATAGCTGGCCTGAAACCTCCTCAGGGGAGACACAAACAGAAACTAGAAACTTTGGTGTAACTGCTTTCGTTTGCCTGGGAAACTCAAATGTACCTGCATGGTGCACCAAAAGTGTTTTTCTCGGCCAGAGCAGCTTTTTCTACCAAACGTCCAGCAATAGCTTCTAAACCAAAAGAGATAGTACTGAAAGACATAGCTGGCCTGAAACCTCCTCAGGGGAGACACAAACAGAAACTAGAAACTTTGGTGTAACTGCTTTCGTTTGCCTGGGAAACTCAAATGTACCTGCATGGTGCACCAAAAGTGTTTTTCTCGGCCAGAGCAGCTTTTTCTACCAAACGTCCAGCAATAGCTTCCAAACCAAAAGAGATAGTACTGAAAGACATAGCTGGCCTGAAACCTCCTCAGGGGAGACACAAACAGAAACTAGAAACTTTGGTGTAACTGCTTTCGTTTGCCTGGGAAACTCAAATGTACCTGCATGGTGCACCAAAAGTGTTTTTCTCGGCCAGAGCAGCTTTTTCTACCAAACGTCCAGCAATAGCTTCCAAACCAAAAGACATAGTACTGAAAGACATAGCTGGCCTGAAACCTCCTCAGGGGAGACACAAACAGAAACTAGAAACTTTGGTGTAACTGCTTTCGTTTGCCTGGGAAACTCAAATGTACCTGCATGGTGCACCAAAAGTGTTTTTCTCGGCCAGAGCAGCTTTTTCTACCAAACGTCCAGCAATAGCTTCCAAACCAAAAGAGATAGTACTGAAAGACATAGCTGGCCTGAAACCTCCTCAGGGGAGACACAAACAGAAACTAGAAACTTTGGTGTAACTGCTTTCGTTTGCCTGGGAAACTCAAATGTACCTGCATGGTGCACCAAAAGTGTTTTTCTCGGCCGGAGCAGCTTTTTCTACCAAACGTCCAGCAATAGCTTCCAAACCAAAAGAGATAGTACTGAAAGACATAGCTGGCCTGAAACCTCCTCAGGGGAGACACAAACAGAAACTAGAAACTTTGGTGTAACTGCTTTCGTTTGCCTGGGAAACTCAAATGTACCTGCATGGTGCACCAAAAGTGTTTTTCTCGGCCAGAGCAGCTTTTTCTACCAAACGTCCAGCAATAGCTTCCAAACCAAAAGAGATAGTACTGAAAGACATAGCTGGCCTGAAACCTCCTCAGGGGAGACACAAACAGAAACTAGAAACTTTGGTGTAACTGCTTTCGTTTGCCTGGGAAACTCAAATGTACCTGCATGGTGCACCAAAAGTGTTTTTCTCGGCCGGAGCAACTTTTTCTACCAAACGTCCAGCAATAGCTTCCAAACCAAAAGAGATAGTACTGAAAGACATAGCTGGCCTGAAACCTCCTCAGGGGAGACACAAACAGAAACTAGAAACTTTGGTGTAACTGCTTTCGTTTGCCTGGGAAACTCAAATGTACCTGCATGGTGCACCAAAAGTGTTTTTCTCGGCCAGAGCAGCTTTTTCTACCAAACGTCCAGCAATAGCTTCCAAACCAAAAGAGATAGTACTGAAAGACATAGCTGGCCTGAAACCTCCTCAGGGGAGACACAAACAGAAACTAGAAACTTTGGTGTAACTGCTTTCGTTTGCCTGGGAAACTCAAATGTACCTGCATGGTGCACCAAAAGTGTTTTTCTCGGCCAGAGCAGCTTTTTCTACCAAACGTCCAGCAATAGCTTCCAAACCAAAAGAGATAGTACTGAAAGACATAGCTGGCCTGAAACCTCCTCAGGGGAGACACAAACAGAAACTAGAAACTTTGGTGTAACTGCTTTCGTTTGCCTGGGAAACTCAAATGTACCTGCATGGTGCACCAAAAGTGTTTTTCTCGGCCAGAGCAGCTTTTTCTACCAAACGTCCAGCAATAGCTTCCAAACCAAAAGAGATCGTACTGAAAGACATAGCTGGCCTGAAACCTCCTCAGGGGAGACACAAACAGAAACTAGAAACTTTGGTGTAACTGCTTTCGTTTGCCTGGGAAACTCAAATGTACCTGCATGGTGCACCAAAAGTGTTTTTCTCGGCCAGAGCAGCTTTTTCTACCAAACGTCCAGCAATAGCATCCAAACCAAAAGAGATAGTACTGAAAGACATAGCTGGCCTGAAACCTCCTCAGGGGAGACACAAACAGAAACTAGAAACTTTGGTGTAACTGCTTTCGTTTGCCTGGGAAACTCAAATGTACCTGCATGGTGCACCAAAAGTGTTTTTCTCGGCCAGAGCAGCTTTTTCTACCAAACGTCCAGCAATAGCTTCCAAACCAAAAGAGATAGTACTGAAAGACATAGCTGGCCTGAAACCTCCTCAGGGGAGACACAAACAGAAACTAGAAACTTTGGTGTAACTGCTTTCGTTTGCCTGGGAAACTCAAATGTACCTGCATGGTGCACCAAAAGTGTTTTTCTCGGCCGGAGCAGCTTTTTCTACCAAACGTCCAGCAATAGCTTCCAAACCAAAAGAGATAGTACTGAAAGACATAGCTGGCCTGAAACCTCCTCAGGGGAGACACAAACAGAAACTAGAAACTTTGGTGTAACTGCTTTCGTTTGCCTGGGAAACTCAAATGTACCTGCATGGTGCACCAAAAGTGTTTTTCTCGGCCAGAGCAGCTTTTTCTACCAAACGTCCAGCAATAGCTTCCAAACCAAAAGAGATAGTACTGAAAGACATAGCTGGCCTGAAACCTCCTCAGGGGAGACACAAACAGAAACTAGAAACTTTGGTGTAACTGCTTTCGTTTGCCTGGGAAACTCAAATGTACCTGCATGGTGCACCAAAAGTGTTTTTCTCGGCCAGAGCAGCTTTTTCTACCAAACGTCCAGCAATAGCTTCCAAACCAAAAGAGATAGTACTGAAAGACATAGCTGGCCTGAAACCTCCTCAGGGGAGACACAAACAGAAACTAGAAACTTTGGTGTAACTGCTTTCGTTTGCCTGGGAAACTCAAATGTACCTGCATGGTGCACCAAAAGTGTTTTTCTCGGCCAGAGCAGCTTTTTCTACCAAACGTCCAGCAATAGCTTCCAAACCAAAAGAGATAGTACTGAAAGACATAGCTGGCCTGAAACCTCCTCAGGGGAGACACAAAAAGAAACTAGAAACTTTGGTGTAACTGCTTTCGTTTGCCTGGGAAACTCAAATGTACCTGCATGGTGCACCAAAAGTGTTTTTCTCGGCCAGAGCAGCTTTTTCTACCAAACGTCCAGGAATAGCTTCCAAACCAAAAGAGATAGTACTGAAAGACATAGCTGGCCTGAAACCTCCTCAGGGGAGACACAAACAGAAACTAGAAACTTTGGTGTAACTGCTTTCGTTTGCCTGGGAAACTCAAATGTACCTGCATGGTGCACCAAAAGTGTTTTTCTCGGCCAGAGCAGCTTTTTCTACCAAACGTCCAGCAATAGCTTCCAAACCAAAAGAGATAGTACTGAAAGACATAGCTGGCCTGAAACCTCCTCAGGGGAGACACAAACAGAAACTAGAAACTTTGGTGTAACTGCTTTCGTTTGCCTGGGAAACTCAAATGTACCTGCATGGTGCACCAAAAGTGTTTTTCTCGGCCAGAGCAGCTTTTTCTACCAAACGTCCAGCAATAGCTTCCAAACCAAAAGAGATAGTACTGAAAGACATAGCTGGCCTGAAACCTCCTCAGGGGAGACACAAACAGAAACTAGAAACTTTGGTGTAACTGCTTTCGTTTGCCTGGGAAACTCAAATGTACCTGCATGGTGCACCAAAAGTGTTTTTCTCGGCCAGAGCAGCTTTTTCTACCAAACGTCCAGCAATAGCTTCTAAACCAAAAGAGATAGTACTGAAAGACATAGCTGGCCTGAAACCTCCTCAGGGGAGACACAAACAGAAACTAGAAACTTTGGTGTAACTGCTTTCGTTTGCCTGGGAAACTCAAATGTACCTGCATGGTGCACCAAAAGTGTTTTTCTCGGCCAGAGCAGCTTTTTCTACCAAACGTCCAGCAATAGCTTCCAAACCAAAAGAGATAGTACTGAAAGACATAGCTGGCCTGAAACCTCCTCAGGGGAGACACAAACAGAAACTAGAAACTTTGGTGTAACTGCTTTCGTTTGCCTGGGAAACTCAAATGTACCTGCATGGTGCACCAAAAGTGTTTTTCTCGGCCAGAGCAGCTTTTTCTACCAAACGTCCAGCAATAGCTTCCAAACCAAAAGAGATAGTACTGAAAGACATAGCTGGCCTGAAACCTCCTCAGGGGAGACACAAACAGAAACTAGAAACTTTGGTGTAACTGCTTTCGTTTGCCTGGGAAACTCAAATGTACCTGCATGGTGCACCAAAAGTGTTTTTCTCGGCCAGCGAAGCTTTTTCTACCAAACGTCCAGCAATAGCTTCCAAACCAAAAGAGATAGTACTGAAAGACATAGCTGGCCTGAAACCTCCTCAGGGGAGACACAAACAGAAACTAGAAACTTTGGTGTAACTGCTTTCGTTTGCCTGGGAAACTCAAATGTACCTGCATGGTGCACCAAAAGTGTTTTTCTCGGCCGGAGCAGCTTTTTCTACCAAACGTCCAGCAATAGCTTCCAAACCAAAAGAGATAGTACTGAAAGACATAGCTGGCCTGAAACCTCCTCAGGGGAGACACAAACAGAAACTAGAAACTTTGGTGTAACTGCTTTCGTTTGCCTGGGAAACTCAAATGTACCTGCATGGTGCACCAAAAGTGTTTTTCTCGGCCAGAGCAGCTTTTTCTACCAAACGTCCAGCAATAGCTTCCAAACCAAAAGAGATAGTACTGAAAGACATAGCTGGCCTGAAACCTCCTCAGGGGAGACACAAACAGAAACTAGAAACTTTGGTGTAACTGCTTTCGTTTGCCTGGGAAACTCAAATGTACCTGCATGGTGCACCAAAAGTGTTTTTCTCGGCCGGAGCAGCTTTTTCTACCAAACGTCCAGCAATAGCTTCCAAACCAAAAGAGATAGTACTGAAAGACATAGCTGGCCTGAAACCTCCTCAGGGGAGACACAAACAGAAACTAGAAACTTTGGTGTAACTGCTTTCGTTTGCCTGGGAAACTCAAATGTACCTGCATGGTGCACCAAAAGTGTTTTTCTCGGCCAGAGCAGCTTTTTCTACCAAACGTCCAGCAATAGCTTCCAAACCAAAAGAGATAGTACTGAAAGACATAGCTGGCCTGAAACCTCCTCAGGGGAGACACAAACAGAAACTAGAAACTTTGGTGTAACTGCTTTCGTTTGCCTGGGAAACTCAAATGTACCTGCATGGTGCACCAAAAGTGTTTTTCTCGGCCGGAGCAACTTTTTCTACCAAACGTCCAGCAATAGCTTCCAAACCAAAAGAGATAGTACTGAAAGACATAGCTGGCCTGAAACCTCCTCAGGGGAGACACAAACAGAAACTAGAAACTTTGGTGTAACTGCTTTCGTTTGCCTGGGAAACTCAAATGTACCTGCATGGTGCACCAAAAGTGTTTTTCTCGGCCAGAGCAGCTTTTTCTACCAAACGTCCAGCAATAGCTTCCAAACCAAAAGAGATAGTACTGAAAGACATAGCTGGCCTGAAACCTCCTCAGGGGAGACACAAACAGAAACTAGAAACTTTGGTGTAACTGCTTTCGTTTGCCTGGGAAACTCAAATGTACCTGCATGGTGCACCAAAAGTGTTTTTCTCGGCCAGAGCAGCTTTTTCTACCAAACGTCCAGCAATAGCTTCCAAACCAAAAGAGATCGTACTGAAAGACATAGCTGGCCTGAAACCTCCTCAGGGGAGACACAAACAGAAACTAGAAACTTTGGTGTAACTGCTTTCGTTTGCCTGGGAAACTCAAATGTACCTGCATGGTGCACCAAAAGTGTTTTTCTCGGCCAGAGCAGCTTTTTCTACCAAACGTCCAGCAATAGCTTCCAAACCAAAAGAGATAGTACTGAAAGACATAGCTGGCCTGAAACCTCCTCAGGGGAGACACAAACAGAAACTAGAAACTTTGGTGTAACTGCTTTCGTTTGCCTGGGAAACTCAAATGTACCTGCATGGTGCACCAAAAGTGTTTTTCTCGGCCGGAGCAGCTTTTTCTACCAAACGTCCAGCAATAGCTTCCAAACCAAAAGAGATAGTACTGAAAGACATAGCTGGCCTGAAACCTCCTCAGGGGAGACACAAACAGAAACTAGAAACTTTGGTGTAACTGCTTTCCTTTGCCTGGGAAACTCAAATGTACCTGCATGGTGCACCAAAAGTGTTTTTCTCGGCCAGAGCAGCTTTTTCTACCAAACGTCCAGCAATAGCTTCCAAACCAAAAGAGATAGTACTGAAAGACATAGCTGGCCTGAAACCTCCTCAGGGGAGACACAAACAGAAACTAGAAACTTTGGTGTAACTGCTTTCGTTTGCCTGGGAAACTCAAATGTACCTGCATGGTGCACCAAAAGTGTTTTTCTCGGCCAGAGCAGCTTTTTCTACCAAACGTCCAGCAATAGCTTCCAAACCAAAAGAGATAGTACTGAAAGACATAGCTGGCCTGAAACCTCCTCAGGGGAGACACAAACGGAAACTAGAAACTTTGGTGTAACTGCTTTCGTTTGCCTGGGAAACTCAAATGTACCTGCATGGTGCACCAAAAGTGTTTTTCTCGGCCGGAGCAGCTTTTTCTACCAAACGTCCAGCAATAGCTTCCAAACCAAAAGAGATAGTACTGAAAGACATAGCTGGACTGAAACCTCCTCAGGGGAGACACAAACAGAAACTAGAAACTTTGGTGTAACTGCTTTCGTTTGCCTGGGAAACTCAAATGTACCTGCATGGTGCACCAAAAGTGTTTTTCTCGGCCAGAGCAGCTTTTTCTACCAAACGTCCAGCAATAGCTTCCAAACCAAAAGAGATAGTACTGAAAGACATAGCTGGCCTGAAACCTCCTCAGGGGAGACACAAACAGAAACTAGAAACTTTGGTGTAACTGCTTTCGTTTGCCTGGGAAACTCAAATGTACCTGCATGGTGCACCAAAAGTGTTTTTCTCGGCCGGAGCAACTTTCTCTACCAAACGTCCAGCAATAGCTTCCAAACCAAAAGAGATAGTACTGAAAGACATAGCTGGCCTGAAACCTCCTCAGGGGAGACACAAACAGAAACTAGAAACTTTGGTGTAACTGCTTTCGTTTGCCTGGGAAACTCAAATGTACCTGCATGGTGCACCAAAAGTGTTTTTCTCGGCCAGAGCAGCTTTTTCTACCAAACGTCCAGCAATAGCTTCCAAACCAAAAGAGATAGTACTGAAAGACATTGCTAGCCTGAAACCTCCTCAGGGGAGACACAAACAGAAACTAGAAACTTTGGTGTCACTGCTTTCGTTTGCCTGGGAAACTCAAATGTACCTGCATGGTGCACCAAAAGTGTTTTTCTCGGCCAGAGCAGCTTTTTCTACCAAACGTCCAGCAATAGCTTCCAAACCAAAAGAGATAGTACTGAAAGACATAGCTGTCCTGAAACCTCCTCAGGGGAGACACAAACAGAAACTAGAAACTTTGGTGTAACTGCTTTCGTTTGCCTGGGAAACTCAAATGTACCTGCATGGTGCACCAAAAGTGTTTTTCTCGGCCGGAGCAGCTTTTTCTACCAAACGTCCAGCAATAGCTTCCAAACCAAAAGAGATAGTACTGAAAGACATAGCTGGCCTGAAACCTCCTCAGGGGAGACACAAACAGAAACTAGAAACTTTGGTGTAACTGCTTTCGTTTGCCTGGGAAACTCAAATGTACCTGCATGGTGCACCAAAAGTGTTTTTCTCGGCCAGAGCAGCTTTTTCTACCAAACGTCCAGCAATAGCTTCCAAACCAAAAGAGATAGTACTGAAAGACATAGCTGGCCTGAAACCTCCTCAGGGGAGACACAAACAGAAACTAGAAACTTTGGTGTAACTGCTTTCGTTTGCCTGGGAAACTCAAATGTACCTGCATGGTGCACCAAAAGTGTTTTTCTCGGCCGGAGAAGCTTTTTCTACCAAAAATGCCAAACGTCCAGGAATAGCTTCCAAACCAAAAGAGATAGTACTGAAAGACATTGCTGGCCTGAAACCTCCTCAGGGGAGACACAAACAGAAACTAGAAACTTTGGTGTCACTGCTTTCGTTTGCCTGGGAAACTCAAATGTACCTGCATGGTGCACCAAAAGTGTTTTTCTCGGCCAGCGAAGCTTTTTCTACCAAACGTCCAGCAATAGCTTCCAAACCAAAAGAGATAGTACTGAAAGACATAGCTGGCCTGAAACCTCCTCAGGGGAGACACAAACAGAAACTAGAAACTTTGGTGTAACTGCTTTCGTTTGCTTGGGAAACTCAAATGTACCTGCATGGTGCACCAAAAGTGTTTTTCTCGGCCGGCGAAGCTTTTTCTACCAAACGTCCAGCAATAGCTTCCAAACCAAAAGAGATAGTACTGAAAGACATAGCTGGCCTGAAACCTCCTCAGGGGAGACACAAACAGAAACTAGAAACTTTGGTGTAACTGCTTTCGTTTGCCTGGGAAACTCAAATGTACCTGCATGGTGCACCAAAAGTGTTTTTCTCGGCCAGAGCAGCTTTTTCTACCAAACGTCCAGCAATAGCTTCCAAACCAAAAGAGATAGTACTGAAAGACATAGCTGGCCTGAAACCTCCTCAGGGGAGACACAAACAGAAACTAGAAACTTTGGTGTAACTGCTTTCGTTTGCCTGGGAAACTCAAATGTACCTGCATGGTGCACCAAAAGTGTTTTTCTCTGCCAGAGCAGCTTTTTCTACCAAACGTCCAGCAATAGCTTCCAAACCAAAAGAGATAGTACTGAAAGACATAGCTGTCCTGAAACCTCCTCAGGGGAGACACAAACAGAAACTAGAAACTTTGGTGTAACTGCTTTCGTTTGCCTGGGAAACTCAAATGTACCTGCATGGTGCACTAAAAGTGTTTTTCTCGGCCGGAGAAGCTTTTTCTACCAAAAATGCCAAACGTCCAGGAATAGCTTCCAAACCAAAAGAGATAGTACTGAAAGACATAGCTGGCCTGAAACCTCCTCAGGGGAGACACAAACAGAAACTAGAAACTTTGGTGTAACTGCTTTCGTTTGCCTGGGAAACTCAAATGTACCTGCATGGTGCACCAAAAGTGTTTTTCTCGGCCAGCGAAGCTTTTTCTACCAAACGTCCAGCAATAGCTTCCAAACCAAAAGAGATAGTACTGAAAGACATAGCTGGCCTGAAACCTCCTCAGGGGAGACACAAACAGAAACTAGAAACTTTGGTGTAACTGCTTTCGTTTGCCTGGGAAACTCAAATGTACCTGCATGGTGCACCAAAAGTGTTTTTCTCGGCCAGAGCAGCTTTTTCTACCAAACGTCCAGCAATAGCTTCCAAACCAAAAGAGATAGTACTGAAAGACATAGCTGGCCTGAAACCTCCTCAGGGGAGACACAAACAGAAACTAGAAACTTTGGTGTAACTGCTTTCGTTTGCCTGGGAAACTCAAATGTACCTGCATGGTGCACCAAAAGTATTTTTTCTCGGCCGGAGCAACTTTCTCTACCAAACGTCCAGCAATAGCTTCCAAACCAAAAGAGATAGTACTGAAAGACATAGCTGGCCTGAAACCTCCTCAGGGGAGACACAAACGGAAACTAGAAACTTTGGTGTAACTGCTTTCGTTTGCCTGGGAAACTCAAATGTACCTGCATGGTGCACCAAAAGTGTTTTTCTCGGCCAGAGCAGCTTTTTCTACCAAACGTCCAGCAATAGCTTCCAAACCAAAAGAGATAGTACTGAAAGACATTGCTAGCCTGAAACCTCCTCAGGGGAGACACAAACAGAAACTAGAAACTTTGGTGTCACTGCTTTCGTTTGCCTGGGAAACTCAAATGTACCTGCATGGTGCACCAAAAGTGTTTTTCTCGGCCAGAGCAGCTTTTTCTACCAAACGTCCAGCAATAGCTTCCAAACCAAAAGAGATAGTACTGAAAGACATAGCTGGCCTGAAACCTCCTCAGGGGAGACACAAACAGAAACTAGAAACTTTGGTGTAACTGCTTTCGTTTGCCTGGGAAACTCAAATGTACCTGCATGGTGCACCAAAAGTGTTTTTCTCGGCCAGAGCAGCTTTTTCTACCAAACGTCCAGCAATAGCTTCCAAACCAAAAGAGATAGTACTGAAAGACATAGCTGGCCTGAAACCTCCTCAGGGGAGACACAAACAGAAACTAGAAACTTTGGTGTAACTGCTTTCGTTTGCCTGGGAAACTCAAATGTACCTGCATGGTGCACCAAAAGTGTTTTTCTCGGCCAGAGCAGCTTTTTCTACCAAACGTCCAGCAATAGCTTCCAAACCAAAAGAGATAGTACTGAAAGACATAGCTGGCCTGAAACCTCCTCAGGGGAGACACAAACAGAAACTAGAAACTTTGGTGTAACTGCTTTCGTTTGCCTGGGAAACTCAAATGTACCTGCATGGTGCACCAAAAGTGTTTTTCTCGGCCAGAGCAGCTTTTTCTACCAAACGTCCAGCAATAGCTTCCAAACCAAAAGAGATAGTACTGAAAGACATAGCTGGCCTGAAACCTCCTCAGGGGAGACACAAACAGAAACTAGAAACTTTGGTGTAACTGCTTTCGTTTGCCTGGGAAACTCAAATGTACCTGCATGGTGCACCAAAAGTGTTTTTCTCGGCCAGAGCAGCTTTTTCTACCAAACGTCCAGCAATAGCTTCTAAACCAAAAGAGATAGTACTGAAAGACATAGCTGGCCTGAAACCTCCTCAGGGGAGACACAAACAGAAACTAGAAACTTTGGTGTAACTGCTTTCGTTTGCCTGGGAAACTCAAATGTACCTGCATGGTGCACCAAAAGTGTTTTTCTCGGCCAGAGCAGCTTTTTCTACCAAACGTCCAGCAATAGCTTCCAAACCAAAAGAGATAGTACTGAAAGACATAGCTGGCCTGAAACCTCCTCAGGGGAGACACAAACAGAAACTAGAAACTTTGGTGTAACTGCTTTCGTTTGCCTGGGAAACTCAAATGTACCTGCATGGTGCACCAAAAGTGTTTTTCTCGGCCAGAGCAGCTTTTTCTACCAAACGTCCAGCAATAGCTTCCAAACCAAAAGAGATAGTACTGAAAGACATAGCTGGCCTGAAACCTCCTCAGGGGAGACACAAACAGAAACTAGAAACTTTGGTGTAACTGCTTTCCTTTGCCTGGGAAACTCAAATGTACCTGCATGGTGCACCAAAAGTGTTTTTCTCGGCCAGAGCAGCTTTTTCTACCAAACGTCCAGCAATAGCTTCCAAACCAAAAGAGATAGTACTGAAAGACATAGCTGGCCTGAAACCTCCTCAGGGGAGACACAAACAGAAACTAGAAACTTTGGTGTAACTGCTTTCGTTTGCCTGGGAAACTCAAATGTACCTGCATGGTGCACCAAAAGTGTTTTTCTCGGCCGGAGAAGCTTTTTCTACCAAACGTCCAGCAATAGCTTCCAAACCAAAAGAGATAGTACTGAAAGACATAGCTGGCCTGAAACCTCCTCAGGGGAGACACAAACAGAAACTAGAAACTTTGGTGTAACTGCTTTCGTTTGCCTGGGAAACTCAAATGTACCTGCATGGTGCACCAAAAGTGTTTTTCTCGGCCAGAGCAGCTTTTTCTACCAAACGTCCAGCAATAGCTTCCAAACCAAAAGAGATAGTACTGAAAGACATAGCTGGCCTGAAACCTCCTCAGGGGAGACACAAACAGAAACTAGAAACTTTGGTGTAACTGCTTTCGTTTGCCTGGGAAACTCAAATGTACCTGCATGGTGCACCAAAAGTGTTTTTCTCGGCCGGAGAAGCTTTTTCTACCAAAAATGCCATACGTCCAGCAATAGCTTCCAAACCAAAAGAGATAGTACTGAAAGACATTGCTGGCCTGAAACCTCCTCAGGGGAGACACAAACAGAAACTAGAAACTTTAGTGTCACTGCTTTCGTTTGCCTGGGAAACTCAAATGTACCTGCATGGTGCACCAAAAGTGTTTTTCTCGGCCAGCGAAGCTTTTTCTACCAAACGTCCAGCAATAGCTTCCAAACCAAAAGAGATAGTACTGAAAGACATAGCTGGCCTGAAACCTCCTCAGGGGAGACACAAACAGAAACTAGAAGCTTTGGTGTAACTGCTTTCGTTTGCCTGGGAAACTCAAATGTACCTGCATGGTGCACCAAAAGTGTTTTTCTCGGCCAGAGCAGCTTTTTCTACCAAACGTCCAGCAATAGCTTCCAAACCAAAAGAGATAGTACTGAAAGACATAGCTGGCCTGAAACCTCCTCAGGGGAGACACAAACAGAAACTAGAAACTTTGGTGTAACTGCTTTCGTTTGCCTGGGAAACTCAAATGTACCTGCATGGTGCACCAAAAGTGTTTTTCTCGGCCGGAGCAGCTTTTTCTACCAAACGTCCAGCAATAGCTTCCAAACCAAAAGAGATAGTACTGAAAGACATAGCTGGCCTGAAACCTCCTCAGGGGAGACACAAACAGAAACTAGAAACTTTGGTGTAACTGCTTTCGTTTGCCTGGGAAACTCAAATGTACCTGCATGGTGCACCAAAAGTGTTTTTCTCGGCCAGAGCAGCTTTTTCTACCAAACGTCCAGCAATAGCTTCCAAACCAAAAGAGATAGTACTGAAAGACATAGCTGGCCTGAAACCTCCTCAGGGGAGACACAAACAGAAACTAGAAACTTTGGTGTAACTGCTTTCGTTTGCCTGGGAAACTCAAATGTACCTGCATGGTGCACCAAAAGTGTTTTTCTCGGCCGGAGCAGCTTTTTCTACCAAACGTCCAGCAATAGCTTCCAAACCAAAAGAGATAGTACTGAAAGACATAGCTGGCCTGAAACCTCCTCAGGGGAGACACAAACAGAAACTAGAAACTTTGGTGTAACTGCTTTCGTTTGCTTGGGAAACTCAAATGTACCTGCATGGTGCACCAAAAGTGTTTTTCTCGGCCAGAGCAGCTTTTTCTACCAAACGTCCAGCAATAGCTTCCAAACCAAAAGAGATAGTACTGAAAGACATAGCTGGCCTGAAACCTCCTCAGGGGAGACACAAAAAGAAACTAGAAACTTTGGTGTAACTGCTTTCGTTTGCCTGGGAAACTCAAATGTACCTGCATGGTGCACCAAAAGTGTTTTTCTCGGCCAGAGCAGCTTTTTCTACCAAACGTCCAGCAATAGCTTCCAAACCAAAAGAGATAGTACTGAAAGACATAGCTGGCCTGAAACCTCCTCAGGGGAGACACAAACAGAAACTAGAAACTTTGGTGTAACTGCTTTCGTTTGCCTGGGAAACTCAAATGTACCTGCATGGTGCACCAAAAGTGTTTTTCTCGGCCAGAGCAGCTTTTTCTACCAAACGTCCAGCAATAGCTTCTAAACCAAAAGAGATAGTACTGAAAGACATAGCTGGCCTGAAACCTCCTCAGGGGAGACACAAACAGAAACTAGAAACTTTGGTGTAACTGCTTTCGTTTGCCTGGGAAACTCAAATGTACCTGCATGGTGCACCAAAAGTGTTTTTCTCGGCCAGAGCAGCTTTTTCTACCAAACGTCCAGCAATAGCTTCCAAACCAAAAGAGATAGTACTGAAAGACATAGCTGGCCTGAAACCTCCTCAGGGGAGACACAAACAGAAACTAGAAACTTTGGTGTAACTGCTTTCGTTTGCCTGGGAAACTCAAATGTACCTGCATGGTGCACCAAAAGTGTTTTTCTCGGCCAGAGCAGCTTTTTCTACCAAACGTCCAGCAATAGCTTCCAAACCAAAAGAGATAGTACTGAAAGACATAGCTGGCCTGAAACCTCCTCAGGGGAGACACAAACAGAAACTAGAAACTTTGGTGTAACTGCTTTCGTTTGCCTGGGAAACTCAAATGTACCTGCATGGTGCACCAAAAGTGTTTTTCTCGGCCAGAGCAGCTTTTTCTACCAAACGTCCAGCAATAGCTTCCAAACCAAAAGAGATAGTACTGAAAGACATAGCTGGCCTGAAACCTCCTCAGGGGAGACACAAACAGAAACTAGAAACTTTGGTGTAACTGCTTTCGTTTGCCTGGGAAACTCAAATGTACCTGCATGGTGCACCAAAAGTGTTTTTCTCGGCCAGAGCAGCTTTTTCTACCAAACGTCCAGCAATAGCTTCCAAACCAAAAGAGATAGTACTGAAAGACATAGCTGGCCTGAAACCTCCTCAGGGGAGACACAAACAGAAACTAGAAACTTTGGTGTAACTGCTTTCGTTTGCCTGGGAAACTCAAATGTACCTGCATGGTGCACCAAAAGTGTTTTTCTCGGCCGGAGAAGCTTTTTCTACCAAAAATGCCAAACGTCCAGGAATAGCTTCCAAACCAAAAGAGATAGTACTGAAAGACATTGCTGGCCTGAAACCTCCTCAGGGGAGACACAAACAGAAACTAGAAACTTTGGTGTCACTGCTTTCGTTTGCCTGGGAAACTCAAATGTACCTGCATGGTGCACCAAAAGTGTTTTTCTCGGCCAGAGCAGCTTTTTCTACCAAACGTCCAGCAATAGCATCCAAACCAAAAGAGATAGTACTGAAAGACATAGCTGTCCTGAAACCTCCTCAGGGGAGACACAAACAGAAACTAGAAACTTTGGTGTAACTGCTTTCGTTTGCCTGGGAAACTCAAATGTACCTGCATGGTGCACCAAAAGTGTTTTTCTCGGCCGGAGCAGCTTTTTCTACCAAACGTCCAGCAATAGCTTCCAAACCAAAAGAGATAGTACTGAAAGACATAGCTGGCCTGAAACCTCCTCAGGGGAGACACAAACAGAAACTAGAAACTTTGGTGTAACTGCTTTCGTTTGCCTGGGAAACTCAAATGTACCTGCATGGTGCACCAAAAGTGTTTTTCTCGGCCAGAGCAGCTTTTTCTACCAAACGTCCAGCAATAGCTTCCAAACCAAAAGAGATAGTACTGAAAGACATAGCTGGCCTGAAACCTCCTCAGGGGAGACACAAACAGAAACTAGAAACTTTGGTGTAACTGCTTTCGTTTGCCTGGGAAACTCAAATGTACCTGCATGGTGCACCAAAAGTGTTTTTCTCGGCCGGAGAAGCTTTTTCTACCAAAAATGCCAAACGTCCAGGAATAGCTTCCAAACCAAAAGAGATAGTACTGAAAGACATTGCTGGCCTGAAACCTCCTCAGGGGAGACACAAACAGAAACTAGAAACTTTGGTGTCACTGCTTTCGTTTGCCTGGGAAACTCAAATGTACCTGCATGGTGCACCAAAAGTGTTTTTCTCGGCCAGAGCAGCTTTTTCTACCAAACGTCCAGCAATAGCTTCCAAACCAAAAGAGATAGTACTGAAAGACATAGCTGGCCTGAAACCTCCTCAGGGGAGACACAAACAGAAACTAGAAACTTTGGTGTAACTGCTTTCGTTTGCCTGGGAAACTCAAATGTACCTGCATGGTGCACCAAAAGTGTTTTTCTCGGCCAGAGCAGCTTTTTCTACCAAACGTCCAGCAATAGCTTCCAAACCAAAAGAGATAGTACTGAAAGACATAGCTGGCCTGAAACCTCCTCAGGGGAGACAAAAACAGAAACTAGAAACTTTGGTGTAACTGCTTTCGTTTGCCTGGGAAACTCAAATGTACCTGCATGGTGCACCAAAAGTGTTTTTCTCGGCCGGAGCAGCTTTTTCTACCAAACGTCCAGCAATAGCTTCCAAACCAAAAGAGATAGTACTGAAAGACATAGCTGGCCTGAAACCTCCTCAGGGGAGACACAAACAGAAACTAGAAACTTTGGTGTAACTGCTTTCGTTTGCCTGGGAAACTCAAATGTACCTGCATGGTGCACCAAAAGTGTTTTTCTCGGCCGGAGCAGATTTTTCTACCAAACGTCCAGCAATAGCTTCCAAACCAAAAGAGATAGTACTGAAAGACATAGCTGGCCTGAAACCTCCTCAGGGGAGACACAAACAGAAACTAGAAACTTTGGTGTAACTGCTTTCGTTTGCCTGGGAAACTCAAATGTACCTGCATGGTGCACCAAAAGTGTTTTTCTCGGCCAGAGCAGCTTTTTCTACCAAACGTCCAGCAATAGCTTCCAAACCAAAAGAGATAGTACTGAAAGACATAGCTGGCCTGAAACCTCCTCAGGGGAGACACAAACAGAAACTAGAAACTTTGGTGTAACTGCTTTCGTTTGCCTGGGAAACTCAAATGTACCTGCATGGTGCACCAAAAGTGTTTTTCTCGGCCGGAGCAGCTTTTTCTACCAAACGTCCAGCAATAGCTTCCAAACCAAAAGAGATAGTACTGAAAGACATAGCTGGCCTGAAACCTCCTCAGGGGAGACACAAACAGAAACTAGAAACTTTGGTGTAACTGCTTTCGTTTGCCTGGGAAACTCAAATGTACCTGCATGGTGCACCAAAAGTGTTTTTCTCGGCCGGAGCAGCTTTTTCTACCAAACGTCCAGCAATAGCTTCCAAACCAAAAGAGATAGTACTGAAAGACATAGCTGGCCTGAAACCTCCTCAGGGGAGACACAAACAGAAACTAGAAACTTTGGTGTAACTGCTTTCGTTTGCCTGGGAAACTCAAATGTACCTGCATGGTGCACCAAAAGTGTTTTTCTCGGCCAGAGCAGCTTTTTCTACCAAACGTCCAGCAATAGCTTCCAAACCAAAAGAGATAGTACTGAAAGACATAGCTGGCCTGAAACCTCCTCAGGGGAGACACAAACAGAAACTAGAAACTTTGGTGTAACTGCTTTCGTTTGCCTGGGAAACTCAAATGTACCTGCATGGTGCACCAAAAGTGTTTTTCTCGGCCAGAGCAGCTTTTTCTACCAAACGTCCAGCAATAGCTTCCAAACCAAAAGAGATAGTACTGAAAGACATAGCTGGCCTGAAACCTCCTCAGGGGAGACACAAACAGAAACTAGAAACTTTGGTGTAACTGCTTTCGTTTGCCTGGGAAACTCAAATGTACCTGCATGGTGCACCAAAAGTGTTTTTCTCGGCCGGAGCAACTTTTTCTACCAAACGTCCAGCAATAGCTTCCAAACCAAAAGAGATAGTACTGAAAGACATAGCTGGCCTGAAACCTCCTCAGGGGAGACACAAACAGAAACTAGAAACTTTGGTGTAACTGCTTTCGTTTGCCTGGGAAATTCAAATGTACCTGCATGGTGCACCAAAAGTGTTTTTCTCGGCCAGAGCAGCTTTTTCTACCAAACGTCCAGCAATAGCTTCCAAACCAAAAGAGATAGTACTGAAAGACATAGCTGGCCTGAAACCTCCTCAGGGGAGACACAAACAGAAACTAGAAACTTTGGTGTAACTGCTTTCGTTTGCCTGGGAAACTCAAATGTACCTGCATGGTGCACCAAAAGTGTTTTTCTCGGCCTGAGCAGCTTTTTCTACCAAACGTCCAGCAATAGCTTCCAAACCAAAAGAGATAGTACTGAAAGACATAGCTGGCCTGAAACCTCCTCAGGGGAGACACAAACAGAAACTAGAAACTTTGGTGTAACTGCTTTCGTTTGCCTGGGAAACTCAAATGTACCTGCATGGTGCACCAAAAGTGTTTTTCTCGGCCAGAGCAGCTTTTTCTACCAAACGTCCAGCAATAGCTTCCAAACCAAAAGAGATAGTACTGAAAGACATAGCTGGCCTGAAACCTCCTCAGGGGAGACACAAACAGAAACTAGAAACTTTGGTGTAACTGCTTTCGTTTGCCTGGGAAACTCAAATGTACCTGCATGGTGCACCAAAAGTGTTTTTCTCGGCCAGAGCAGCTTTTTCTACCAAACGTCCAGCAATAGCTTCCAAACCAAAAGAGATAGTACTGAAAGACATAGCTGGCCTGAAACCTCCTCAGGGGAGACACAAACAGAAACTAGAAACTTTGGTGTAACTGCTTTCGTTTGCCTGGGAAACTCAAATGTACCTGCATGGTGCACCAAAAGTGTTTTTCTCGGCCAGAGCAGCTTTTTCTACCAAACGTCCAGCAATAGCTTCCAAACCAAAAGAGATAGTACTGAAAGACATAGCTGGCCTGAAACCTCCTCAGGGGAGACACAAACAGAAACTAGAAACTTTGGTGTAACTGCTTTCGTTTGCCTGGGAAACTCAAATGTACCTGCATGGTGCACCAAAAGTGTTTTTCTCGGCCAGAGCAGCTTTTTCTACCAAACGTCCAGCAATAGCTTCCAAACCAAAAGAGATAGTACTGAAAGACATAGCTGGCCTGAAACCTCCTCAGGGGAGACACAAACAGAAACTAGAAACTTTGGTGTAACTGCTTTCGTTTGCCTGGGAAACTCAAATGTACCTGCATGGTGCACCAAAAGTGTTTTTCTCGGCCGGAGCAACTTTTTCTACCAAACGTCCAGCAATAGCTTCCAAACCAAAAGAGATAGTACTGAAAGACATAGCTGGCCTGAAACCTCCTCAGGGGAGACACAAACAGAAACTAGAAACTTTGGTGTAACTGCTTTCGTTTGCCTGGGAAACTCAACAGTACCTGCATGGTGCACCAAAAGTGTTTTTCTCGGCCAGAGCAGCTTTTTCTACCAAACGTCCAGCAATAGCTTCCAAACCAAAAGAGATAGTACTGAAAGACATTGCTAGCCTGAAACCTCCTCAGGGGAGACACAAACAGAAACTAGAAACTTTGGTGTAACTGCTTTCGTTTGCCTGGGAAACTCAAATGTACCTGCATGGTGCACCAAAAGTGTTTTTCTCGGCCAGAGCAGCTTTTTCTACCAAACGTCCAGCAATAGCTTCCAAACCAAAAGAGATAGTACTGAAAGACATAGCTGGCCTGAAACCTCCTCAGGGGAGACACAAAAAGAAACTAGAAACTTTGGTGTAACTGCTTTCGTTTGCCTGGGAAACTCAAATGTACCTGCATGGTGCACCAAAGATGTTTTTCTCGGCCAGAGCAGCTTTTTCTACCAAACGTCCAGCAATAGCTTCCAAACCAAAAGAGATAGTACTGAAAGACATAGCTGGCCTGAAACCTCCTCAGGGGAGACACAAACAGAAACTAGAAACTTTGGTGTAACTGCTTTCGTTTGCCTGGGAAACTCAAATGTACCTGCATGGTGCACCAAAAGTGTTTTTCTCGGCCAGAGCAGCTTTTTCTACCAAACGTCCAGCAATAGCTTCCAAACCAAAAGAGATAGTACTGAAAGACATAGCTGGCCTGAAACCTCCTCAGGGGAGACACAAACAGAAACTAGAAACTTTGGTGTAACTGCTTTCGTTTGCCTGGGAAACTCAAATGTACCTGCATGGTGCACCAAAAGTGTTTTTCTCGGCCGGAGAAGCTTTTTCTACTAAAAATGCCAAACGTCCAGGAATAGCTTCCAAACCAAAAGAGATAGTACTGAAAGACATTGCTGGCCTGAAACCTCCTCAGGGGAGACACAAACAGAAACTAGAAACTTTGGTGTCACTGCTTTCGTTTGCCTGGGAAACTCAAATGTACCTGCATGGTGCACCAAAAGTGTTTTTCTCGGCCAGCGAAGCTTTTTCTACCAAACGTCCAGCAATAGCTTCCAAACCAAAAGAGATAGTACTGAAAGACATAGCTGGCCTGAAACCTCCTCAGGGGAGACACAAACAGAAACTAGAAACTTTGGTGTAACTGCTTTCGTTTGCCTGGGAAACTCAAATGTACCTGCATGGTGCACCAAAAGTGTTTTTCTCGGCCAGAGCAGCTTTTTCTACCAAACGTCCAGCAATAGCTTCCAAACCAAAAGAGATAGTACTGAAAGACATAGCTGGCCTGAAACCTCCTCAGGGGAGACACAAACAGAAACTAGAAACTTTGGTGTCACTGCTTTCGTTTGCCTGGGAAACTCAAATGTACCTGCATGGTGCACCAAAAGTGTTTTTCTCGGCCGGAGCAGCTTTTTCTACCAAACGTCCAGGAATAGCTTCCAAACCAAAAGAGATAGTACTGAAAGACATAGCTGGCCTGAAACCTCCTCAGGGGAGACACAAACAGAAACTAGAAACTTTGGTGTAACTGCTTTCGTTTGCCTGGGAAACTCAAATGTACCTGCATGGTGCACCAAAAGTGTTTTTCTCGGCCGGAGCAGATTTTTCTACCAAACGTCCAGCAATAGCTTCCAAACCAAAAGAGATAGTACTGAAAGACATAGCTGGCCTGAAACCTCCTCAGGGGAGACACAAACAGAAACTAGAAACTTTGGTGTCACTGCTTTCGTTTGCCTGGGAAACTCAAATGTACCTGCATGGTGCACCAAAAGTGTTTTTCTCGGCCAGAGCAGCTTTTTCTACCAAACGTCCAGCAATAGCTTCCAAACCAAAAGAGATAGTACTGAAAGACATAGCTGGCCTGAAACCTCCTCAGGGGAGACACAAACAGAAACTAGAAACTTTGGTGTAACTGCTTTCGTTTGCCTGGGAAACTCAAATGTACCTGCATGGTGCACCAAAAGTGTTTTTCTCGGCCGGAGCAGCTTTTTCTACCAAACGTCCAGCAATAGCTTCCAAACCAAAAGAGATAGTACTGAAAGACATAGCTGGCCTGAAACCTCCTCAGGGGAGACACAAACAGAAACTAGAAACTTTGGTGTAACTGCTTTCCTTTGCCTGGGAAACTCAAATGTACCTGCATGGTGCACCAAAAGTGTTTTTCTCGGCCGGAGCAGCTTTTTCTACCAAACGTCCAGCAATAGCTTCCAAACCAAAAGAGATAGTACTGAAAGACATAGCTGGCCTGAAACCTCCTCAGGGGAGACACAAACAGAAACTAGAAACTTTGGTGTAACTGCTTTCGTTTGCCTGGGAAACTCAAATGTACCTGCATGGTGCACCAAAAGTGTTTTTCTCGGCCAGAGCAGCTTTTTCTACCAAACGTCCAGCAATAGCTTCCAAACCAAAAGAGATAGTACTGAAAGACATAGCTGGCCTGAAACCTCCTCAGGGGAGACACAAACAGAAACTAGAAACTTTGGTGTCACTGCTTTCGTTTGCCTGGGAAACTCAAATGTACCTGCATGGTGCACCAAAAGTGTTTTTCTCGGCCAGAGCAGCTTTTTCTACCAAACGTCCAGCAATAGCTTCCAAACCAAAAGAGATAGTACTGAAAGACATAGCTGGCCTGAAACCTCCTCAGGGGAGACACAAACAGAAACAAGAAACTTTGGTGTAACTGCTTTCGTTTGCCTGGGAAACTCAAATGTACCTGCATGGTGCACCAAAAGTGTTTTTCTCGGCCGGAGCAACTTTTTCTACCAAACGTCCAGCAATAGCTTCCAAACCAAAAGAGATAGTACTGAAAGACATAGCTGGCCTGAAACCTCCTCAGGGGAGACACAAACAGAAACTAGAAACTTTGGTGTAACTGCTTTCGTTTGCCTGGGAAACTCAAATGTACCTGCATGGTGCACCAAAAGTGTTTTTCTCGGCCAGAGCAGCTTTTTCTACCAAACGTCCAGCAATAGCTTCCAAACCAAAAGAGATAGTACTGAAAGACATAGCTGGCCTGAAACCTCCTCAGGGGAGACACAAACAGAAACTAGAAACTTTGGTGTAACTGCTTTCGTTTGCCTGGGAAACTCAAATGTACCTGCATGGTGCACCAAAAGTGTTTTTCTCGGCCGGAGCAGCTTTTTCTACCAAACGTCCAGCAATAGCTTCCAAACCAAAAGAGATAGTACTGAAAGACATAGCTGGCCTGAAACCTCCTCAGGGGAGACACAAACAGAAACTAGAAACTTTGGTGTAACTGCTTTCGTTTGCCTGGGAAACTCAAATGTACCTGCATGGTGCACCAAAAGTGTTTTTCTCGGCCAGAGCAGCTTTTTCTACCAAACGTCCAGCAATAGCTTCCAAACCAAAAGAGATAGTACTGAAAGACATAGCTGGCCTGAAACCTCCTCAGGGGAGACACAAACAGAAACTAGAAACTTTGGTGTAACTGCTTTCGTTTGCCTGGGAAACTCAAATGTACCTGCATGGTGCACCAAAAGTGTTTTTCTCGGCCAGAGCAGCTTTTTCTACCAAACGTCCAGCAATAGCTTCCAAACCAAAAGAGATAGTACTGAAAGACATAGCTGGCCTGAAACCTCCTCAGGGGAGACACAAACAGAAACTAGAAACTTTGGTGTAACTGCTTTCGTTTGCCTGGGAAACTCAAATGTACCTGCATGGTGCACCAAAAGTGTTTTTCTCGGCCGGAGAAGCTTTTTCTACCAAAAATGCCAAACGTCCAGGAATAGCTTCCAAACCAAAAGAGATAGTACTGAAAGACATTGCTGGCCTGAAACCTCCTCAGGGGAGACACAAACAGAAACTAGAAACTTTGGTGTCACTGCTTTCGTTTGCCTGGGAAACTCAAATGTACCTGCATGGTGCACCAAAAGTGTTTTTCTCGGCCAGACAAGCTTTTTCTACCAAACGTCCAGCAATAGCTTCCAAACCAAAAGAGATAGTACTGAAAGACATAGCTGGCCTGAAACCTCCTCAGGGGAGACACAAACAGAAACTAGAAACTTTGGTGTAACTGCTTTCGTTTGCCTGGGAAACTCAAATGTACCTGCATGGTGCACCAAAAGTGTTTTTCTCGGCCAGAGCAGCTTTTTCTACCAAACGTCCAGCAATAGCTTCCAAACCAAAAGAGATAGTACTGAAAGACATAGCTGGCCTGAAACCTCCTCAGGGGAGACACAAACAGAAACTAGAAACTTTGGTGTAACTGCTTTCGTTTGCCTGGGAAACTCAAATGTACCTGCATGGTGCACCAAAAGTGTTTTTCTCGGCCAGAGCAGCTTTTTCTACCAAACGTCCAGCAATAGCTTCCAAACCAAAAGAGATAGTACTGAAAGACATAGCTGGCCTGAAACCTCCTCAGGGGAGACACAAACAGAAACTAGAAACTTTGGTGTAACTGCTTTCGTTTGCCTGGGAAACTCAAATGTACCTGCATGGTGCACCAAAAGTGTTTTTCTCGGCCGGAGCAACTTTTTCTACCAAACGTCCAGCAATAGCTTCCAAACCAAAAGAGATAGTACTGAAAGACATAGCTGGCCTGAAACCTCCTCAGGGGAGACACAAACAGAAACTAGAAACTTTGGCGTAACTGCTTTCGTTTGCCTGGGAAACTCAAATGTACCTGCATGGTGCACCAAAAGTGTTTTTCTCGGCCAGAGCAGCTTTTTCTACCAAACGTCCAGCAATAGCTTCCAAACCAAAAGAGATAGTACTGAAAGACATTGCTAGCCTGAAACCTCCTCAGGGGAGACACAAACAGAAACTAGAAACTTTGGTGTCACTGCTTTCGTTTGCCTGGGAAACTCAAATGTACCTGCATGGTGCACCAAAAGTGTTTTTCTCGGCCAGAGCAGCTTTTTCTACCAAACGTCCAGCAATAGCTTCCAAACCAAAAGAGATAGTACTGAAAGACATAGCTGGCCTGAAACCTCCTCAGGGGAGACACAAAAAGAAACTAGAAACTTTGGTGTAACTGCTTTCGTTTGCCTGGGAAACTCAAATGTACCTGCATGGTGCACCAAAAGTGTTTTTCTCGGCCAGAGCAGCTTTTTCTACCAAACGTCCAGCAATAGCTTCCAAACCAAAAGAGATAGTACTGAAAGACATAGCTGGCCTGAAACCTCCTCAGGGGAGACACAAACAGAAACTAGAAACTTTGGTGTAACTGCTTTCGTTTGCCTGGGAAACTCAAATGTACCTGCATGGTGCACCAAAAGTGTTTTTCTCGGCCGGAGCAACTTTTTCTACCAAACGTCCAGCAATAGCTTCCAAACCAAAAGAGATAGTACTGAAAGACATAGCTGGCCTGAAACCTCCTCAGGGGAGACACAAACAGAAACTAGAAACTTTGGTGTAACTGCTTTCGTTTGCCTGGGAAACTCAAATGTACCTGCATGGTGCACCAAAAGTGTTTTTCTCGGCCAGAGCAGCTTTTTCTACCAAACGTCCAGCAATAGCTTCCAAACCAAAAGAGATAGTACTGAAAGACATTGCTAGCCTGAAACCTCCTCAGGGGAGACACAAACAGAAACTAGAAACTTTGGTGTCACTGCTTTCGTTTGCCTGGGAAACTCAAATGTACCTGCATGGTGCACCAAAAGTGTTTTTCTCGGCCAGAGCAGCTTTTTCTACCAAACGTCCAGCAATAGCTTCCAAACCAAAAGAGATAGTACTGAAAGACATAGCTGGCCTGAAACCTCCTCAGGGGAGACACAAAAAGAAACTAGAAACTTTGGTGTCACTGCTTTCGTTTGCCTGGGAAACTCAAATGTACCTGCATGGTGCACCAAAAGTGTTTTTCTCGGCCAGAGCAGCTTTTTCTACCAAACGTCCAGCAATAGCTTCCAAACCAAAAGAGATAGTACTGAAAGACATAGCTGGCCTGAAACCTCCTCAGGGGAGACACAAACAGAAACTAGAAACTTTGGTGTAACTGCTTTCGTTTGCCTGGGAAACTCAAATGTACCTGCATGGTGCACCAAAAGTGTTTTTCTCGGCCAGAGCAGCTTTTTCTACCAAACGTCCAGCAATAGCTTCCAAACCAAAAGAGATAGTACTGAAAGACATAGCTGGCCTGAAACCTCCTCAGGGGAGACACAAACAGAAACTAGAAACTTTGGTGTAACTGCTTTCGTTTGCCTGGGAAACTCAAATGTACCTGCATGGTGCACCAAAAGTGTTTTTCTCGGCCAGAGCAGCTTTTTCTACCAAACGTCCAGCAATAGCTTCCAAACCAAAAGAGATAGTACTGAAAGACATTGCTAGCCTGAAACCTCCTCAGGGGAGACACAAACAGAAACTAGAAACTTTGGTGTCACTGCTTTCGTTTGCCTGGGAAACTCAAATGTACCTGCATGGTGCACCAAAAGTGTTTTTCTCGGCCAGAGCAGCTTTTTCTACCAAACGTCCAGCAATAGCTTCCAAACCAAAAGAGATAGTACTGAAAGACATAGCTGGCCTGAAACCTCCTCAGGGGAGACACAAAAAGAAACTAGAAACTTTGGTGTAACTGCTTTCGTTTGCCTGGGAAACTCAAATGTACCTGCATGGTGCACCAAAAGTGTTTTTCTCGGCCAGAGCAGCTTTTTCTACCAAACGTCCAGCAATAGCTTCCAAACCAAAAGAGATAGTACTGAAAGACATAGCTGGCCTGAAACCTCCTCAGGGGAGACACAAACAGAAACTAGAAACTTTGGTGTAACTGCTTTCGTTTGCCTGGGAAACTCAAATGTACCTGCATGGTGCACCAAAAGTGTTTTTCTCGGCCAGAGCAGCTTTTTCTACCAAACGTCCAGCAATAGCTTCCAAACCAAAAGAGATAGTACTGAAAGACATAGCTGGCCTGAAACCTCCTCAGGGGAGACACAAACAGAAACTAGAAACTTTGGTGTAACTGCTTTCGTTTGCCTGGGAAACTCAAATGTACCTGCATGGTGCACCAAAAGTGTTTTTCTCGGCCAGAGCAGCTTTTTCTACCAAACGTCCAGCAATAGCTTCCAAACCAAAAGAGATAGTACTGAAAGACATAGCTGGCCTGAAACCTCTTCAGGGGAGACACAAAAAGAAACTAGAAACTTTGGTGTAACTGCTTTCGTTTGCCTGGGAAACTCAAATGTACCTGCATGGTGCACCAAAAGTGTTTTTCTCGGCCAGAGCAGCTTTTTCTACCAAACGTCCAGCAATAGCTTCCAAACCAAAAGAGATAGTACTGAAAGACATAGCTGGCCTGAAACCTCCTCAGGGGAGACACAAACAGAAACTAGAAACTTTGGTGTAACTGCTTTCGTTTGCCTGGGAAACTCAAATGTACCTGCATGGTGCACCAAAAGTGTTTTTCTCCGCCAGAGCAGCTTTTTCTACCAAACGTCCAGCAATAGCTTCCAAACCAAAAGAGATAGTACTGAAAGACATAGCTGGCCTGAAACCTCCTCAGGGGAGACACAAACAGAAACTAGAAACTTTGGTGTAACTGCTTTCGTTTGCCTGGGAAACTCAAATGTACCTGCATGGTGCACCAAAAGTGTTTTTCTCGGCCGGCGAAGCTTTTTCTACCAAACGTCCAGCAATAGCTTCCAAACCAAAAGAGATAGTACTGAAAGACATAGCTGGCCTGAAACCTCCTCAGGGGAGACACAAACAGAAACTAGAAACTTTGGTGTAACTGCTTTCGTTTGCCTGGGAAACTCAAATGTACCTGCATGGTGCACCAAAAGTGTTTTTCTCGGCCAGAGCAGCTTTTTCTACCAAACGTCCAGCAATAGCTTCCAAACCAAAAGAGATAGTACTGAAAGACATAGCTGGCCTGAAACCTCCTCAGGGGAGACACAAACAGAAACTAGAAACTTTGGTGTAACTGCTTTCGTTTGCCTGGGAAACTCAAATGTACCTGCATGGTGCACCAAAAGTGTTTTTCTCGGCCGGAGAAGCTTTTTCTACCAAAAATGCCAAACGTCCAGGAATAGCTTCCAAACCAAAAGAGATAGTACTGAAAGACATAGCTGGCCTGAAACCTCCTCAGGGGAGACACAAACAGAAACTAGAAACTTTGGTGTAACTGCTTTCGTTTGCCTGGGAAACTCAAATGTACCTGCATGGTGCACCAAAAGTGTTTTTCTCGGCCAGCGAAGCTTTTTCTACCAAACGTCCAGCAATAGCTTCCAAACCAAAAGAGATAGTACTGAAAGACATAGCTGGCCTGAAACCTCCTCAGGGGAGACACAAACAGAAACTAGAAACTTTGGTGTAACTGCTTTCGTTTGCCTGGGAAACTCAAATGTACCTGCATGGTGCACCAAAAGTGTTTTTCTCGGCCAGAGCAGCTTTTTCTACCAAACGTCCAGCAATAGCTTCCAAACCAAAAGAGATAGTACTGAAAGACATAGCTGGCCTGAAACCTCCTCAGGGGAGACACAAACAGAAACTAGAAACTTTGGTGTAACTGCTTTCGTTTGCCTGGGAAACTCAAATGTACCTGCATGGTGCACCAAAAGTGTTTTTCTCGGCCAGAGCAGCTTTTTCTACCAAACGTCCAGCAATAGCTTCCAAACCAAAAGAGATAGTACTGAAAGACATTGCTAGCCTGAAACCTCCTCAGGGGAGACACAAACAGAAACTAGAAACTTTGGTGTCACTGCTTTCGTTTGCCTGGGAAACTCAAATGTACCTGCATGGTGCACCAAAAGTGTTTTTCTCGGCCAGAGCAGCTTTTTCTACCAAACGTCCAGCAATAGCTTCCAAACCAAAAGAGATAGTACTGAAAGACATAGCTGGCCTGAAACCTCCTCAGGGGAGACACAAACAGAAACTAGAAACTTTGGTGTAACTGCTTTCGTTTGCCTGGGAAACTCAAATGTACCTGCATGGTGCACCAAAAGTGTTTTTCTCGGCCAGAGCAGCTTTTTCTACCAAACGTCCAGCAATAGCTTCCAAACCAAAAGAGATAGTACTGAAAGACATAGCTGGCCTGAAACCTCCTCAGGGGAGACACAAACAGAAACTAGAAACTTTGGTGTAACTGCTTTCGTTTGCCTGGGAAACTCAAATGTACCTGCATGGTGCACCAAAAGTGTTTTTCTCGGCCAGAGCAGCTTTTTCTACCAAACGTCCAGCAATAGCTTCCAAACCAAAAGAGATAGTACTGAAAGACATAGCTGGCCTGAAACCTCCTCAGGGGAGACACAAAAAGAAACTAGAAACTTTGGTGTAACTGCGTTCGTTTGCCTGGGAAACTCAAATGTACCTGCATGGTGCACCAAAAGTGTTTTTCTCGGCCGGAGAAGCTTTTTCTACCAAAAATGCCAAACGTCCAGGAATAGCTTCCAAACCAAAAGAGATAGTACTGAAAGACATAGCTGGCCTGAAACCTCCTCAGGGGAGACACAAACAGAAACTAGAAACTTTGGTGTAACTGCTTTCGTTTGCCTGGGAAACTCAAATGTACCTGCATGGTGCACCAAAAGTGTTTTTCTCGGCCAGCGAAGCTTTTTCTACCAAACGTCCAGCAATAGCATCCAAACCAAAAGAGATAGTACTGAAAGACATAGCTGGCCTGAAACCTCCTCAGGGGAGACACAAACAGAAACTAGAAACTTTGGTGTAACTGCTTTCGTTTGCCTGGGAAACTCAAATGTACCTGCATGGTGCACCAAAAGTGTTTTTCTCGGCCAGAGCAGCTTTTTCTACCAAACGTCCAGCAATAGCTTCCAAACCAAAAGAGATAGTACTGAAAGACATAGCTGGCCTGAAACCTCCTCAGGGGAGACACAAACAGAAACTAGAAACTTTGGTGTAACTGCTTTCGTTTGCCTGGGAAACTCAAATGTACCTGCATGGTGCACCAAAAGTGTTTTTCTCGGCCGGAGCAACTTTCTCTACCAAACGTCCAGCAATAGCTTCCAAACCAAAAGAGATAGTACTGAAAGACATAGCTGGCCTGAAACCTCCTCAGGGGAGACACAAACAGAAACTAGAAACTTTGGTGTAACTGCTTTCGTTTGCCTGGGAAACTCAAATGTACCTGCATGGTGCACCAAAAGTGTTTTTCTCGGCCAGAGCAGCTTTTTCTACCAAACGTCCAGCAATAGCTTCCAAACCAAAAGAGATAGTACTGAAAGACATTGCTAGCCTGAAACCTCCTCAGGGGAGACACAAACAGAAACTAGAAACTTTGGTGTCACTGCTTTCGTTTGCCTGGGAAACTCAAATGTACCTGCATGGTGCACCAAAAGTGTTTTTCTCGGCCAGAGCAGCTTTTTCTACCAAACGTCCAGCAATAGCTTCCAAACCAAAAGAGATAGTACTGAAAGACATAGCTGGCCTGAAACCTCCTCAGGGGAGACACAAACAGAAACTAGAAACTTTGGTGTAACTGCTTTCGTTTGCCTGGGAAACTCAAATGTACCTGCATGGTGCACCAAAAGTGTTTTTCTCGGCCAGAGCAGCTTTTTCTACCAAACGTCCAGCAATAGCTTCCAAACCAAAAGAGATAGTACTGAAAGACATAGCTGGCCTGAAACCTCCTCAGGGGAGACACAAACAGAAACTAGAAACTTTGGTGTAACTGCTTTCGTTTGCCTGGGAAACTCAAATGTACCTGCATGGTGCACCAAAAGTGTTTTTCTCGGCCAGAGCAGCTTTTTCTACCAAACGTCCAGCAATAGCTTCCAAACCAAAAGAGATAGTACTGAAAGACATAGCTGGCCTGAAACCTCCTCAGGGGAGACACAAACAGAAACTAGAAACTTTGGTGTAACTGCTTTCGTTTGCCTGGGAAACTCAAATGTACCTGCATGGTGCACCAAAAGTGTTTTTCTCGGCCAGAGCAGCTTTTTCTACAAAACGTCCAGCAATAGCTTCCAAACCAAAAGAGATAGTACTGAAAGACATAGCTGGCCTGAAACCTCCTCAGGGGAGACACAAACAGAAACTAGAAACTTTGGTGTAACTGCTTTCGTTTGCCTGGGAAACTCAAATGTACCTGCATGGTGCACCAAAAGTGTTTTTCTCGGCCAGAGCAGCTTTTTCTACCAAACGTCCAGCAATAGCTTCCAAACCAAAAGAGATAGTACTGAAAGACATTGCTAGCCTGAAACCTCCTCAGGGGAGACACAAACAGAAACTAGAAACTTTGGTGTCACTGCTTTCGTTTGCCTGGGAAACTCAAATGTACCTGCATGGTGCACCAAAAGTGTTTTTCTCGGCCAGAGCAGCTTTTTCTACCAAACGTCCAGCAATAGCTTCCAAACCAAAAGAGATAGTACTGAAAGACATAGCTGGCCTGAAACCTCCTCAGGGGAGACACAAAAAGAAACTAGAAACTTTGGTGTAACTGCTTTCGTTTGCCTGGGAAACTCAAATGTACCTGCATGGTGCACCAAAAGTGTTTTTCTCGGCCAGAGCAGCTTTTTCTACCAAACGTCCAGCAATAGCTTCCAAACCAAAAGAGATAGTACTGAAAGACATAGCTGGCCTGAAACCTCCTCAGGGGAGACACAAACAGAAACTAGAAACTTTGGTGTAACTGCTTTCGTTTGCCTGGGAAACTCAAATGTACCTGCATGGTGCACCAAAAGTGTTTTTCTCGGCCAGAGCAGCTTTTTCTACCAAACGTCCAGCAATAGCTTCCAAACCAAAAGAGATAGTACTGAAAGACATAGCTGGCCTGAAACCTCCTCAGGGGAGACACAAACAGAAACTAGAAACTTTGGTGTAACTGCTTTCGTTTGCCTGGGAAACTCAAATGTACCTGCATGGTGCACCAAAAGTGTTTTTCTCGGCCAGAGCAGCTTTTTCTACCAAACGTCCAGCAATAGCTTCCAAACCAAAAGAGATAGTACTGAAAGACATTGCTAGCCTGAAACCTCCTCAGGGGAGACACAAACAGAAACTAGAAACTTTGGTGTAACTGCTTTCGTTTGCCTGGGAAACTCAAATGTACCTGCATGGTGCACCAAAAGTGTTTTTCTCGGCCAGAGCAGCTTTTTCTACCAAACGTCCAGCAATAGCTTCCAAACCAAAAGAGATAGTACTGAAAGACATAGCTGGCCTGAAACCTCCTCAGGGGAGACACAAACAGAAACTAGAAACTTTGGTGTAACTGCTTTCGTTTGCCTGGGAAACTCAAATGTACCTGCATGGTGCACCAAAAGTGTTTTTCTCGGCCAGAGCAGCTTTTTCTACCAAACGTCCAGCAATAGCTTCCAAACCAAAAGAGATAGTACTGAAAGACATAGCTGGCCTGAAACCTCCTCAGGGGAGACACAAACAGAAACTAGAAACTTTGGTGTAACTGCTTTCGTTTGCCTGGGAAACTCAAATGTACCTGCATGGTGCACCAAAAGTGTTTTTCTCGGCCAGAGCAGCTTTTTCTACCAAACGTCCAGCAATAGCTTCCAAACCAAAAGAGATAGTACTGAAAGACATAGCTGGCCTGAAACCTCCTCAGGGGAGACACAAACAGAAACTAGAAACTTTGGTGTAACTGCTTTCGTTTGCCTGGGAAACTCAAATGTACCTGCATGGTGCACCAAAAGTGTTTTTCTCGGCCAGAGCAGCTTTTTCTACCAAACGTCCAGCAATAGCTTCCAAACCAAAAGAGATAGTACTGAAAGACATAGCTGGCCTGAAACCTCCTCAGGGGAGACACAAAAAGAAACTAGAAACTTTGGTGTAACTGCTTTCGTTTGCCTGGGAAACTCAAATGTACCTGCATGGTGCACCAAAAGTGTTTTTCTCGGCCAGAGCAGCTTTTTCTACCAAACGTCCAGCAATAGCTTCCAAACCAAAAGAGATAGTACTGAAAGACATAGCTGGCCTGAAACCTCCTCAGGGGAGACACAAACAGAAACTAGAAACTTTGGTGTAACTGCTTTCGTTTGCCTGGGAAACTCAAATGTACCTGCATGGTGCACCAAAAGTGTTTTTCTCGGCCAGAGCAGCTTTTTCTACCAAACGTCCAGCAATAGCTTCCAAACCAAAAGAGATAGTACTGAAAGACATAGCTGGCCTGAAACCTCCTCAGGGGAGACACAAACAGAAACTAGAAACTTTGGTGTAACTGCTTTCGTTTGCCTGGGAAACTCAAATGTACCTGCATGGTGCACCAAAAGTGTTTTTCTCGGCCAGAGCAGCTTTTTCTACCAAACGTCCAGCAATAGCTTCCAAACCAAAAGAGATAGTACTGAAAGACATAGCTGGCCTGAAACCTCCTCAGGGGAGACACAAACAGAAACTAGAAACTTTGGTGTAACTGCTTTCGTTTGCCTGGGAAACTCAAATGTACCTGCATGGTGCACCAAAAGTGTTTTTCTCGGCCGGAGCAACTTTTTCTACCAAACGTCCAGCAATAGCTTCCAAACCAAAAGAGATAGTACTGAAAGACATAGCTGGCCTGAAACCTCCTCAGGGGAGACACAAACAGAAACTAGAAACTTTGGCGTAACTGCTTTCGTTTGCCTGGGAAACTCAAATGTACCTGCATGGTGCACCAAAAGTGTTTTTCTCGGCCAGAGCAGCTTTTTCTACCAAACGTCCAGCAATAGCTTCCAAACCAAAAGAGATAGTACTGAAAGACATTGCTAGCCTGAAACCTCCTCAGGGGAGACACAAACAGAAACTAGAAACTTTGGTGTCACTGCTTTCGTTTGCCTGGGAAACTCAAATGTACCTGCATGGTGCACCAAAAGTGTTTTTCTCGGCCAGAGCAGCTTTTTCTACCAAACGTCCAGCAATAGCTTCCAAACCAAAAGAGATAGTACTGAAAGACATAGCTGGCCTGAAACCTCCTCAGGGGAGACACAAAAAGAAACTAGAAACTTTGGTGTAACTGCTTTCGTTTGCCTGGGAAACTCAAATGTACCTGCATGGTGCACCAAAAGTGTTTTTCTCGGCCAGAGCAGCTTTTTCTACCAAACGTCCAGCAATAGCTTCCAAACCAAAAGAGATAGTACTGAAAGACATAGCTGGCCTGAAACCTCCTCAGGGGAGACACAAACAGAAACTAGAAACTTTGGTGTAACTGCTTTCGTTTGCCTGGGAAACTCAAATGTACCTGCATGGTGCACCAAAAGTGTTTTTCTCGGCCGGAGCAACTTTTTCTACCAAACGTCCAGCAATAGCTTCCAAACCAAAAGAGATAGTACTGAAAGACATAGCTGGCCTGAAACCTCCTCAGGGGAGACACAAACAGAAACTAGAAACTTTGGTGTAACTGCTTTCGTTTGCCTGGGAAACTCAAATGTACCTGCATGGTGCACCAAAAGTGTTTTTCTCGGCCAGAGCAGCTTTTTCTACCAAACGTCCAGCAATAGCTTCCAAACCAAAAGAGATAGTACTGAAAGACATTGCTAGCCTGAAACCTCCTCAGGGGAGACACAAACAGAAACTAGAAACTTTGGTGTCACTGCTTTCGTTTGCCTGGGAAACTCAAATGTACCTGCATGGTGCACCAAAAGTGTTTTTCTCGGCCAGAGCAGCTTTTTCTACCAAACGTCCAGCAATAGCTTCCAAACCAAAAGAGATAGTACTGAAAGACATAGCTGGCCTGAAACCTCCTCAGGGGAGACACAAAAAGAAACTAGAAACTTTGGTGTCACTGCTTTCGTTTGCCTGGGAAACTCAAATGTACCTGCATGGTGCACCAAAAGTGTTTTTCTCGGCCAGAGCAGCTTTTTCTACCAAACGTCCAGCAATAGCTTCCAAACCAAAAGAGATAGTACTGAAAGACATAGCTGGCCTGAAACCTCCTCAGGGGAGACACAAACAGAAACTAGAAACTTTGGTGTAACTGCTTTCGTTTGCCTGGGAAACTCAAATGTACCTGCATGGTGCACCAAAAGTGTTTTTCTCGGCCAGAGCAGCTTTTTCTACCAAACGTCCAGCAATAGCTTCCAAACCAAAAGAGATAGTACTGAAAGACATAGCTGGCCTGAAACCTCCTCAGGGGAGACACAAACAGAAACTAGAAACTTTGGTGTAACTGCTTTCGTTTGCCTGGGAAACTCAAATGTACCTGCATGGTGCACCAAAAGTGTTTTTCTCGGCCAGAGCAGCTTTTTCTACCAAACGTCCAGCAATAGCTTCCAAACCAAAAGAGATAGTACTGAAAGACATTGCTAGCCTGAAACCTCCTCAGGGGAGACACAAACAGAAACTAGAAACTTTGGTGTCACTGCTTTCGTTTGCCTGGGAAACTCAAATGTACCTGCATGGTGCACCAAAAGTGTTTTTCTCGGCCAGAGCAGCTTTTTCTACCAAACGTCCAGCAATAGCTTCCAAACCAAAAGAGATAGTACTGAAAGACATAGCTGGCCTGAAACCTCCTCAGGGGAGACACAAAAAGAAACTAGAAACTTTGGTGTCACTGCTTTCGTTTGCCTGGGAAACTCAAATGTACCTGCATGGTGCACCAAAAGTGTTTTTCTCGGCCAGAGCAGCTTTTTCTACCAAACGTCCAGCAATAGCTTCCAAACCAAAAGAGATAGTACTGAAAGACATAGCTGGCCTGAAACCTCCTCAGGGGAGACACAAACAGAAACTAGAAACTTTGGTGTAACTGCTTTCGTTTGCCTGGGAAACTCAAATGTACCTGCATGGTGCACCAAAAGTGTTTTTCTCGGCCAGAGCAGCTTTTTCTACCAAACGTCCAGCAATAGCTTCCAAACCAAAAGAGATAGTACTGAAAGACATAGCTGGCCTGAAACCTCCTCAGGGGAGACACAAAAAGAAACTAGAAACTTTGGTGTCACTGCTTTCGTTTGCCTGGGAAACTCAAATGTACCTGCATGGTGCACCAAAAGTGTTTTTCTCGGCCAGAGCAGCTTTTTCTACCAAACGTCCAGCAATAGCTTCCAAACCAAAAGAGATAGTACTGAAAGACATAGCTGGCCTGAAACCTCCTCAGGGGAGACACAAACAGAAACTAGAAACTTTGGTGTAACTGCTTTCGTTTGCCTGGGAAACTCAAATGTACCTGCATGGTGCACCAAAAGTGTTTTTCTCGGCCAGAGCAGCTTTTTCTACCAAACGTCCAGCAATAGCTTCCAAACCAAAAGAGATAGTACTGAAAGACATAGCTGGCCTGAAACCTCTTCAGGGGAGACACAAAAAGAAACTAGAAACTTTGGTGTAACTGCTTTCGTTTGCCTGGGAAACTCAAATGTACCTGCATGGTGCACCAAAAGTGTTTTTCTCGGCCAGAGCAGCTTTTTCTACCAAACGTCCAGCAATAGCTTCCAAACCAAAAGAGATAGTACTGAAAGACATAGCTGGCCTGAAACCTCCTCAGGGGAGACACAAACAGAAACTAGAAACTTTGGTGTAACTGCTTTCGTTTGCCTGGGAAACTCAAATGTACCTGCATGGTGCACCAAAAGTGTTTTTCTCGGCCAGAGCAGCTTTTTCTACCAAACGTCCAGCAATAGCTTCCAAACCAAAAGAGATAGTACTGAAAGACATAGCTGGCCTGAAACCTCCTCAGGGGAGACACAAACAGAAACTAGAAACTTTGGTGTAACTGCTTTCGTTTGCCTGGGAAACTCAAATGTACCTGCATGGTGCACCAAAAGTGTTTTTCTCGGCCGGCGAAGCTTTTTCTACCAAACGTCCAGCAATAGCTTCCAAACCAAAAGAGATAGTACTGAAAGACATAGCTGGCCTGAAACCTCCTCAGGGGAGACACAAACAGAAACTAGAAACTTTGGTGTAACTGCTTTCGTTTGCCTGGGAAACTCAAATGTACCTGCATGGTGCACCAAAAGTGTTTTTCTCGGCCAGAGCAGCTTTTTCTACCAAACGTCCAGCAATAGCTTCCAAACCAAAAGAGATAGTACTGAAAGACATAGCTGGCCTGAAACCTCCTCAGGGGAGACACAAACAGAAACTAGAAACTTTGGTGTAACTGCTTTCGTTTGCCTGGGAAACTCAAATGTACCTGCATGGTGCACCAAAAGTGTTTTTCTCGGCCAGAGCAGCTTTTTCTACCAAACGTCCAGCAATAGCTTCCAAACCAAAAGAGATAGTACTGAAAGACATAGCTGGCCTGAAACCTCCTCAGGGGAGACACAAACAGAAACTAGAAACTTTGGTGTAACTGCTTTCGTTTGCCTGGGAAACTCAAATGTACCTGCATGGTGCACCAAAAGTGTTTTTCTCGGCCGGAGAAGCTTTTTCTACCAAAAATGCCAAACGTCCAGGAATAGCTTCCAAACCAAAAGAGATAGTACTGAAAGACATAGCTGGCCTGAAACCTCCTCAGGGGAGACACAAACAGAAACTAGAAACTTTGGTGTAACTGCTTTCGTTTGCCTGGGAAACTCAAATGTACCTGCATGGTGCACCAAAAGTGTTTTTCTCGGCCAGCGAAGCTTTTTCTACCAAACGTCCAGCAATAGCTTCCAAACCAAAAGAGATAGTACTGAAAGACATAGCTGGCCTGAAACCTCCTCAGGGGAGACACAAACAGAAACTAGAAACTTTGGTGTAACTGCTTTCGTTTGCCTGGGAAACTCAAATGTACCTGCATGGTGCACCAAAAGTGTTTTTCTCGGCCAGAGCAGCTTTTTCTACCAAACGTCCAGCAATAGCTTCCAAACCAAAAGAGATAGTACTGAAAGACATAGCTGGCCTGAAACCTCCTCAGGGGAGACACAAACAGAAACTAGAAACTTTGGTGTAACTGCTTTCGTTTGCCTGGGAAACTCAAATGTACCTGCATGGTGCACCAAAAGTGTTTTTCTCGGCCGGAGCAACTTTCTCTACCAAACGTCCAGCAATAGCTTCCAAACCAAAAGAGATAGTACTGAAAGACATAGCTGGCCTGAAACCTCCTCAGGGGAGACACAAACAGAAACTAGAAACTTTGGTGTAACTGCTTTCGTTTGCCTGGGAAACTCAAATGTACCTGCATGGTGCACCAAAAGTGTTTTTCTCGGCCAGAGCAGCTTTTTCTACCAAACGTCCAGCAATAGCTTCCAAACCAAAAGAGATAGTACTGAAAGACATTGCTAGCCTGAAACCTCCTCAGGGGAGACACAAACAGAAACTAGAAACTTTGGTGTCACTGCTTTCGTTTGCCTGGGAAACTCAAATGTACCTGCATGGTGCACCAAAAGTGTTTTTCTCGGCCAGAGCAGCTTTTTCTACCAAACGTCCAGCAATAGCTTCCAAACCAAAAGAGATAGTACTGAAAGACATAGCTGGCCTGAAACCTCCTCAGGGGAGACACAAACAGAAACTAGAAACTTTGGTGTAACTGCTTTCGTTTGCCTGGGAAACTCAAATGTACCTGCATGGTGCACCAAAAGTGTTTTTCTCGGCCAGAGCAGCTTTTTCTACCAAACGTCCAGCAATAGCTTCCAAACCAAAAGAGATAGTACTGAAAGACATAGCTGGCCTGAAACCTCCTCAGGGGAGACACAAACAGAAACTAGAAACTTTGGTGTAACTGCTTTCGTTTGCCTGGGAAACTCAAATGTACCTGCATGGTGCACCAAAAGTGTTTTTCTCGGCCAGAGCAGCTTTTTCTACCAAACGTCCAGCAATAGCTTCCAAACCAAAAGAGATAGTACTGAAAGACATAGCTGGCCTGAAACCTCCTCAGGGGAGACACAAAAAGAAACTAGAAACTTTGGTGTAACTGCGTTCGTTTGCCTGGGAAACTCAAATGTACCTGCATGGTGCACCAAAAGTGTTTTTCTCGGCCGGAGAAGCTTTTTCTACCAAAAATGCCAAACGTCCAGGAATAGCTTCCAAACCAAAAGAGATAGTACTGAAAGACATAGCTGGCCTGAAACCTCCTCAGGGGAGACACAAACAGAAACTAGAAACTTTGGTGTAACTGCTTTCGTTTGCCTGGGAAACTCAAATGTACCTGCATGGTGCACCAAAAGTGTTTTTCTCGGCCGGCGAAGCTTTTTCTACCAAACGTCCAGCAATAGCATCCAAACCAAAAGAGATAGTACTGAAAGACATAGCTGGCCTGAAACCTCCTCAGGGGAGACACAAACAGAAACTAGAAACTTTGGTGTAACTGCTTTCGTTTGCCTGGGAAACTCAAATGTACCTGCATGGTGCACCAAAAGTGTTTTTCTCGGCCAGAGCAGCTTTTTCTACCAAACGTCCAGCAATAGCTTCCAAACCAAAAGAGATAGTACTGAAAGACATAGCTGGCCTGAAACCTCCTCAGGGGAGACACAAACAGAAACTAGAAACTTTGGTGTAACTGCTTTCGTTTGCCTGGGAAACTCAAATGTACCTGCATGGTGCACCAAAAGTGTTTTTCTCGGCCGGAGCAACTTTCTCTACCAAACGTCCAGCAATAGCTTCCAAACCAAAAGAGATAGTACTGAAAGACATAGCTGGCCTGAAACCTCCTCAGGGGAGACACAAACAGAAACTAGAAACTTTGGTGTAACTGCTTTCGTTTGCCTGGGAAACTCAAATGTACCTGCATGGTGCACCAAAAGTGTTTTTCTCGGCCAGAGCAGCTTTTTCTACCAAACGTCCAGCAATAGCTTCCAAACCAAAAGAGATAGTACTGAAAGACATTGCTAGCCTGAAACCTCCTCAGGGGAGACACAAACAGAAACTAGAAACTTTGGTGTCACTGCTTTCGTTTGCCTGGGAAACTCAAATGTACCTGCATGGTGCACCAAAAGTGTTTTTCTCGGCCAGAGCAGCTTTTTCTACCAAACGTCCAGCAATAGCTTCCAAACCAAAAGAGATAGTACTGAAAGACATAGCTGGCCTGAAACCTCCTCAGGGGAGACACAAACAGAAACTAGAAACTTTGGTGTAACTGCTTTCGTTTGCCTGGGAAACTCAAATGTACCTGCATGGTGCACCAAAAGTGTTTTTCTCGGCCAGAGCAGCTTTTTCTACCAAACGTCCAGCAATAGCTTCCAAACCAAAAGAGATAGTACTGAAAGACATAGCTGGCCTGAAACCTCCTCAGGGGAGACACAAACAGAAACTAGAAACTTTGGTGTAACTGCTTTCGTTTGCCTGGGAAACTCAAATGTACCTGCATGGTGCACCAAAAGTGTTTTTCTCGGCCAGAGCAGCTTTTTCTACCAAACGTCCAGCAATAGCTTCCAAACCAAAAGAGATAGTACTGAAAGACATAGCTGGCCTGAAACCTCCTCAGGGGAGACACAAAAAGAAACTAGAAACTTTGGTGTAACTGCTTTCGTTTGCCTGGGAAACTCAAATGTACCTGCATGGTGCACCAAAAGTGTTTTTCTCGGCCAGAGCAGCTTTTTCTACAAAACGTCCAGCAATAGCTTCCAAACCAAAAGAGATAGTACTGAAAGACATAGCTGGCCTGAAACCTCCTCAGGGGAGACACAAACAGAAACTAGAAACTTTGGTGTAACTGCTTTCGTTTGCCTGGGAAACTCAAATGTACCTGCATGGTGCACCAAAAGTGTTTTTCTCGGCCAGAGCAGCTTTTTCTACCAAACGTCCAGCAATAGCTTCCAAACCAAAAGAGATAGTACTGAAAGACATTGCTAGCCTGAAACCTCCTCAGGGGAGACACAAACAGAAACTAGAAACTTTGGTGTCACTGCTTTCGTTTGCCTGGGAAACTCAAATGTACCTGCATGGTGCACCAAAAGTGTTTTTCTCGGCCAGAGCAGCTTTTTCTACCAAACGTCCAGCAATAGCTTCCAAACCAAAAGAGATAGTACTGAAAGACATAGCTGGCCTGAAACCTCCTCAGGGGAGACACAAAAAGAAACTAGAAACTTTGGTGTAACTGCTTTCGTTTGCCTGGGAAACTCAAATGTACCTGCATGGTGCACCAAAAGTGTTTTTCTCGGCCAGAGCAGCTTTTTCTACCAAACGTCCAGCAATAGCTTCCAAACCAAAAGAGATAGTACTGAAAGACATAGCTGGCCTGAAACCTCCTCAGGGGAGACACAAACAGAAACTAGAAACTTTGGTGTAACTGCTTTCGTTTGCCTGGGAAACTCAAATGTACCTGCATGGTGCACCAAAAGTGTTTTTCTCGGCCAGAGCAGCTTTTTCTACCAAACGTCCAGCAATAGCTTCCAAACCAAAAGAGATAGTACTGAAAGACATAGCTGGCCTGAAACCTCCTCAGGGGAGACACAAACAGAAACTAGAAACTTTGGTGTAACTGCTTTCGTTTGCCTGGGAAACTCAAATGTACCTGCATGGTGCACCAAAAGTGTTTTTCTCGGCCAGAGCAGCTTTTTCTACCAAACGTCCAGCAATAGCTTCCAAACCAAAAGAGATAGTACTGAAAGACATTGCTAGCCTGAAACCTCCTCAGGGGAGACACAAACAGAAACTAGAAACTTTGGTGTAACTGCTTTCGTTTGCCTGGGAAACTCAAATGTACCTGCATGGTGCACCAAAAGTGTTTTTCTCGGCCAGAGCAGCTTTTTCTACCAAACGTCCAGCAATAGCTTCCAAACCAAAAGAGATAGTACTGAAAGACATAGCTGGCCTGAAACCTCCTCAGGGGAGACACAAACAGAAACTAGAAACTTTGGTGTAACTGCTTTCGTTTGCCTGGGAAAATCAAATGTACCTGCATGGTGCACCAAAAGTGTTTTTCTCGGCCAGAGCAGCTTTTTCTACCAAACGTCCAGCAATAGCTTCCAAACCAAAAGAGATAGTACTGAAAGACATAGCTGGCCTGAAACCTCCTCAGGGGAGACACAAACAGAAACTAGAAACTTTGGTGTAACTGCTTTCGTTTGCCTGGGAAACTCAAATGTACCTGCATGGTGCACCAAAAGTGTTTTTCTCGGCCAGAGCAGCTTTTTCTACCAAACGTCCAGCAATAGCTTCCAAACCAAAAGAGATAGTACTGAAAGACATAGCTGGCCTGAAACCTCCTCAGGGGAGACACAAACAGAAACTAGAAACTTTGGTGTAACTGCTTTCGTTTGCCTGGGAAACTCAAATGTACCTGCATGGTGCACCAAAAGTGTTTTTCTCGGCCAGAGCAGCTTTTTCTACCAAACGTCCAGCAATAGCTTCCAAACCAAAAGAGATAGTACTGAAAGACATAGCTGGCCTGAAACCTCCTCAGGGGAGACACAAAAAGAAACTAGAAACTTTGGTGTAACTGCTTTCGTTTGCCTGGGAAACTCAAATGTACCTGCATGGTGCACCAAAAGTGTTTTTCTCGGCCAGAGCAGCTTTTTCTACCAAACGTCCAGCAATAGCTTCCAAACCAAAAGAGATAGTACTGAAAGACATAGCTGGCCTGAAACCTCCTCAGGGGAGACACAAACAGAAACTAGAAACTTTGGTGTAACTGCTTTCGTTTGCCTGGGAAACTCAAATGTACCTGCATGGTGCACCAAAAGTGTTTTTCTCGGCCAGAGCAGCTTTTTCTACCAAACGTCCAGCAATAGCTTCCAAACCAAAAGAGATAGTACTGAAAGACATAGCTGGCCTGAAACCTCCTCAGGGGAGACACAAACAGAAACTAGAAACTTTGGTGTAACTGCTTTCGTTTGCCTGGGAAACTCAAATGTACCTGCATGGTGCACCAAAAGTGTTTTTCTCGGCCAGAGCAGCTTTTTCTACCAAACGTCCAGCAATAGCTTCCAAACCAAAAGAGATAGTACTGAAAGACATAGCTGGCCTGAAACCTCCTCAGGGGAGACACAAACAGAAACTAGAAACTTTGGTGTAACTGCTTTCGTTTGCCTGGGAAACTCAAATGTACCTGCATGGTGCACCAAAAGTGTTTTTCTCGGCCGGCGAAGCTTTTTCTACCAAACGTCCAGCAATAGCTTCCAAACCAAAAGAGATAGTACTGAAAGACATAGCTGGCCTGAAACCTCCTCAGGGGAGACACAAACAGAAACTAGAAACTTTGGCGTAACTGCTTTCGTTTGCCTGGGAAACTCAAATGTACCTGCATGGTGCACCAAAAGTGTTTTTCTCGGCCAGAGCAGCTTTTTCTACCAAACGTCCAGCAATAGCTTCCAAACCAAAAGAGATAGTACTGAAAGACATAGCTGGCCTGAAACCTCCTCAGGGGAGACACAAACAGAAACTAGAAACTTTGGTGTCACTGCTTTCGTTTGCCTGGGAAACTCAAATGTACCTGCATGGTGCACCAAAAGTGTTTTTCTCGGCCAGAGCAGCTTTTTCTACCAAACGTCCAGCAATAGCTTCCAAACCAAAAGAGATAGTACTGAAAGACATAGCTGGCCTGAAACCTCCTCAGGGGAGACACAAACAGAAACTAGAAACTTTGGTGTAACTGCTTTCGTTTGCCTGGGAAACTCAAATGTACCTGCATGGTGCACCAAAAGTGTTTTTCTCGGCCAGCGAAGCTTTTTCTACCAAACGTCCAGCAATAGCTTCCAAACCAAAAGAGATAGTACTGAAAGACATAGCTGGCCTGAAACCTCCTCAGGGGAGACACAAACAGAAACTAGAAACTTTGGTGTAACTGCTTTCGTTTGCCTGGGAAACTCAAATGTACCTGCATGGTGCACCAAAAGTGTTTTTCTCGGCCAGAGCAGCTTTTTCTACCAAACGTCCAGCAATAGCTTCCAAACCAAAAGAGATAGTACTGAAAGACATAGCTGGCCTGAAACCTCCTCAGGGGAGACACAAAAAGAAACTAGAAACTTTGGTGTAACTGCTTTCGTTTGCCTGGGAAACTCAAATGTACCTGCATGGTGCACCAAAAGTGTTTTTCTCGGCCAGAGCAGCTTTTTCTACCAAACGTCCAGCAATAGCTTCCAAACCAAAAGAGATAGTACTGAAAGACATAGCTGGCCTGAAACCTCCTCAGGGGAGACACAAACAGAAACTAGAAACTTTGGTGTAACTGCTTTCGTTTGCCTGGGAAACTCAAATGTACCTGCATGGTGCACCAAAAGTGTTTTTCTCGGCCAGAGCAGCTTTTTCTACCAAACGTCCAGCAATAGCTTCCAAACCAAAAGAGATAGTACTGAAAGACATTGCTAGCCTGAAACCTCCTCAGGGGAGACACAAACAGAAACTAGAAACTTTGGTGTCACTGCTTTCGTTTGCCTGGGAAACTCAAATGTACCTGCATGGTGCACCAAAAGTGTTTTTCTCGGCCAGAGCAGCTTTTTCTACCAAACGTCCAGCAATAGCTTCCAAACCAAAAGAGATAGTACTGAAAGACATAGCTGGCCTGAAACCTCCTCAGGGGAGACACAAAAAGAAACTAGAAACTTTGGTGTAACTGCTTTCGTTTGCCTGGGAAACTCAAATGTACCTGCATGGTGCACCAAAAGTGTTTTTCTCGGCCAGAGCAGCTTTTTCTACCAAACGTCCAGCAATAGCTTCCAAACCAAAAGAGATAGTACTGAAAGACATAGCTGGCCTGAAACCTCCTCAGGGGAGACACAAACAGAAACTAGAAACTTTGGTGTAACTGCTTTCGTTTGCCTGGGAAACTCAAATGTACCTGCATGGTGCACCAAAAGTGTTTTTCTCGGCCAGAGCAGCTTTTTCTACCAAACGTCCAGCAATAGCTTCCAAACCAAAAGAGATAGTACTGAAAGACATTGCTAGCCTGAAACCTCCTCAGGGGAGACACAAACAGAAACTAGAAACTTTGGTGTCACTGCTTTCGTTTGCCTGGGAAACTCAAATGTACCTGCATGGTGCACCAAAAGTGTTTTTCTCGGCCAGAGCAGCTTTTTCTACCAAACGTCCAGCAATAGCTTCCAAACCAAAAGAGATAGTACTGAAAGACATAGCTGGCCTGAAACCTCCTCAGGGGAGACACAAACAGAAACTAGAAACTTTGGTGTAACTGCTTTCGTTTGCCTGGGAAACTCAAATGTACCTGCATGGTGCACCAAAAGTGTTTTTCTCGGCCAGAGCAGCTTTTTCTACCAAACGTCCAGCAATAGCTTCCAAACCAAAAGAGATAGTACTGAAAGACATAGCTGGCCTGAAACCTCCTCAGGGGAGACACAAACAGAAACTAGAAACTTTGGTGTAACTGCTTTCGTTTGCCTGGGAAACTCAAATGTACCTGCATGGTGCACCAAAAGTGTTTTTCTCGGCCAGAGCAGCTTTTTCTACCAAACGTCCAGCAATAGCTTCCAAACCAAAAGAGATAGTACTGAAAGACATAGCTGGCCTGAAACCTCCTCAGGGGAGACACAAACAGAAACTAGAAACTTTGGTGTAACTGCTTTCGTTTGCCTGGGAAACTCAAATGTACCTGCATGGTGCACCAAAAGTGTTTTTCTCGGCCAGAGCAGCTTTTTCTACCAAACGTCCAGCAATAGCTTCCAAACCAAAAGAGATAGTACTGAAAGACATAGCTGGCCTGAAACCTCCTCAGGGGAGACACAAACAGAAACTAGAAACTTTGGTGTAACTGCTTTCGTTTGCCTGGGAAACTCAAATGTACCTGCATGGTGCACCAAAAGTGTTTTTCTCGGCCAGAGCAGCTTTTTCTACCAAACGTCCAGCAATAGCTTCCAAACCAAAAGAGATAGTACTGAAAGACATTGCTAGCCTGAAACCTCCTCAGGGGAGACACAAACAGAAACTAGAAACTTTGGTGTCACTGCTTTCGTTTGCCTGGGAAACTCAAATGTACCTGCATGGTGCACCAAAAGTGTTTTTCTCGGCCAGAGCAGCTTTTACTACCAAACGTCCAGCAATAGCTTCCAAACCAAAAGAGATAGTACTGAAAGACATAGCTGGCCTGAAACCTCCTCAGGGGAGACACAAAAAGAAACTAGAAACTTTGGTGTAACTGCTTTCGTTTGCCTGGGAAACTCAAATGTACCTGCATGGTGCACCAAAAGTGTTTTTCTCGGCCAGAGCAGCTTTTTCTACCAAACGTCCAGCAATAGCTTCCAAACCAAAAGAGATAGTACTGAAAGACATAGCTGGCCTGAAACCTCCTCAGGGGAGACACAAACAGAAACTAGAAACTTTGGTGTAACTGCTTTCGTTTGCCTGGGAAACTCAAATGTACCTGCATGGTGCACCAAAAGTGTTTTTCTCGGCCAGAGCAGCTTTTTCTACCAAACGTCCAGCAATAGCTTCCAAACCAAAAGAGATAGTACTGAAAGACATAGCTGGCCTGAAACCTCCTCAGGGGAGACACAAACAGAAACTAGAAACTTTGGTGTAACTGCTTTCGTTTGCCTGGGAAACTCAAATGTACCTGCATGGTGCACCAAAAGTGTTTTTCTCGGCCAGAGCAGCTTTTTCTACCAAACGTCCAGCAATAGCTTCCAAACCAAAAGAGATAGTACTGAAAGACATTGCTAGCCTGAAACCTCCTCAGGGGAGACACAAACAGAAACTAGAAACTTTGGTGTAACTGCTTTCGTTTGCCTGGGAAACTCAAATGTACCTGCATGGTGCACCAAAAGTGTTTTTCTCGGCCAGAGCAGCTTTTTCTACCAAACGTCCAGCAATAGCTTCCAAACCAAAAGAGATAGTACTGAAAGACATAGCTGGCCTGAAACCTCCTCAGGGGAGACACAAACAGAAACTAGAAACTTTGGTGTAACTGCTTTCGTTTGCCTGGGAAAATCAAATGTACCTGCATGGTGCACCAAAAGTGTTTTTCTCGGCCAGAGCAGCTTTTTCTACCAAACGTCCAGCAATAGCTTCCAAACCAAAAGAGATAGTACTGAAAGACATAGCTGGCCTGAAACCTCCTCAGGGGAGACACAAACAGAAACTAGAAACTTTGGTGTAACTGCTTTCGTTTGCCTGGGAAACTCAAATGTACCTGCATGGTGCACCAAAAGTGTTTTTCTCGGCCAGAGCAGCTTTTTCTACCAAACGTCCAGCAATAGCTTCCAAACCAAAAGAGATAGTACTGAAAGACATAGCTGGCCTGAAACCTCCTCAGGGGAGACACAAACAGAAACTAGAAACTTTGGTGTAACTGCTTTCGTTTGCCTGGGAAACTCAAATGTACCTGCATGGTGCACCAAAAGTGTTTTTCTCGGCCAGAGCAGCTTTTTCTACCAAACGTCCAGCAATAGCTTCCAAACCAAAAGAGATAGTACTGAAAGACATAGCTGGCCTGAAACCTCCTCAGGGGAGACACAAAAAGAAACTAGAAACTTTGGTGTAACTGCTTTCGTTTGCCTGGGAAACTCAAATGTACCTGCATGGTGCACCAAAAGTGTTTTTCTCGGCCAGAGCAGCTTTTTCTACCAAACGTCCAGCAATAGCTTCCAAACCAAAAGAGATAGTACTGAAAGACATAGCTGGCCTGAAACCTCCTCAGGGGAGACACAAACAGAAACTAGAAACTTTGGTGTAACTGCTTTCGTTTGCCTGGGAAACTCAAATGTACCTGCATGGTGCACCAAAAGTGTTTTTCTCGGCCAGAGCAGCTTTTTCTACCAAACGTCCAGCAATAGCTTCCAAACCAAAAGAGATAGTACTGAAAGACATAGCTGGCCTGAAACCTCCTCAGGGGAGACACAAACAGAAACTAGAAACTTTGGTGTAACTGCTTTCGTTTGCCTGGGAAACTCAAATGTACCTGCATGGTGCACCAAAAGTGTTTTTCTCGGCCAGAGCAGCTTTTTCTACCAAACGTCCAGCAATAGCTTCCAAACCAAAAGAGATAGTACTGAAAGACATAGCTGGCCTGAAACCTCCTCAGGGGAGACACAAACAGAAACTAGAAACTTTGGTGTAACTGCTTTCGTTTGCCTGGGAAACTCAAATGTACCTGCATGGTGCACCAAAAGTGTTTTTCTCGGCCGGCGAAGCTTTTTCTACCAAACGTCCAGCAATAGCTTCCAAACCAAAAGAGATAGTACTGAAAGACATAGCTGGCCTGAAACCTCCTCAGGGGAGACACAAACAGAAACTAGAAACTTTGGCGTAACTGCTTTCGTTTGCCTGGGAAACTCAAATGTACCTGCATGGTGCACCAAAAGTGTTTTTCTCGGCCAGAGCAGCTTTTTCTACCAAACGTCCAGCAATAGCTTCCAAACCAAAAGAGATAGTACTGAAAGACATAGCTGGCCTGAAACCTCCTCAGGGGAGACACAAACAGAAACTAGAAACTTTGGTGTCACTGCTTTCGTTTGCCTGGGAAACTCAAATGTACCTGCATGGTGCACCAAAAGTGTTTTTCTCGGCCAGAGCAGCTTTTTCTACCAAACGTCCAGCAATAGCTTCCAAACCAAAAGAGATAGTACTGAAAGACATAGCTGGCCTGAAACCTCCTCAGGGGAGACACAAACAGAAACTAGAAACTTTGGTGTAACTGCTTTCGTTTGCCTGGGAAACTCAAATGTACCTGCATGGTGCACCAAAAGTGTTTTTCTCGGCCAGCGAAGCTTTTTCTACCAAACGTCCAGCAATAGCTTCCAAACCAAAAGAGATAGTACTGAAAGACATAGCTGGCCTGAAACCTCCTCAGGGGAGACACAAACAGAAACTAGAAACTTTGGTGTAACTGCTTTCGTTTGCCTGGGAAACTCAAATGTACCTGCATGGTGCACCAAAAGTGTTTTTCTCGGCCAGAGCAGCTTTTTCTACCAAACGTCCAGCAATAGCTTCCAAACCAAAAGAGATAGTACTGAAAGACATAGCTGGCCTGAAACCTCCTCAGGGGAGACACAAAAAGAAACTAGAAACTTTGGTGTAACTGCTTTCGTTTGCCTGGGAAACTCAAATGTACCTGCATGGTGCACCAAAAGTGTTTTTCTCGGCCAGAGCAGCTTTTTCTACCAAACGTCCAGCAATAGCTTCCAAACCAAAAGAGATAGTACTGAAAGACATAGCTGGCCTGAAACCTCCTCAGGGGAGACACAAACAGAAACTAGAAACTTTGGTGTAACTGCTTTCGTTTGCCTGGGAAACTCAAATGTACCTGCATGGTGCACCAAAAGTGTTTTTCTCGGCCAGAGCAGCTTTTTCTACCAAACGTCCAGCAATAGCTTCCAAACCAAAAGAGATAGTACTGAAAGACATTGCTAGCCTGAAACCTCCTCAGGGGAGACACAAACAGAAACTAGAAACTTTGGTGTCACTGCTTTCGTTTGCCTGGGAAACTCAAATGTACCTGCATGGTGCACCAAAAGTGTTTTTCTCGGCCAGAGCAGCTTTTTCTACCAAACGTCCAGCAATAGCTTCCAAACCAAAAGAGATAGTACTGAAAGACATAGCTGGCCTGAAACCTCCTCAGGGGAGACACAAAAAGAAACTAGAAACTTTGGTGTAACTGCTTTCGTTTGCCTGGGAAACTCAAATGTACCTGCATGGTGCACCAAAAGTGTTTTTCTCGGCCAGAGCAGCTTTTTCTACCAAACGTCCAGCAATAGCTTCCAAACCAAAAGAGATAGTACTGAAAGACATAGCTGGCCTGAAACCTCCTCAGGGGAGACACAAACAGAAACTAGAAACTTTGGTGTAACTGCTTTCGTTTGCCTGGGAAACTCAAATGTACCTGCATGGTGCACCAAAAGTGTTTTTCTCGGCCAGAGCAGCTTTTTCTACCAAACGTCCAGCAATAGCTTCCAAACCAAAAGAGATAGTACTGAAAGACATAGCTGGCCTGAAACCTCCTCAGGGGAGACACAAACAGAAACTAGAAACTTTGGTGTAACTGCTTTCCTTTGCCTGGGAAACTCAAATGTACCTGCATGGTGCACCAAAAGTGTTTTTCTCGGCCAGAGCAGCTTTTTCTACCAAACGTCCAGCAATAGCTTCCAAACCAAAAGAGATAGTACTGAAAGACATTGCTAGCCTGAAACCTCCTCAGGGGAGACACAAACAGAAACTAGAAACTTTGGTGTCACTGCTTTCGTTTGCCTGGGAAACTCAAATGTACCTGCATGGTGCACCAAAAGTGTTTTTCTCGGCCAGAGCAGCTTTTTCTACCAAACGTCCAGCAATAGCTTCCAAACCAAAAGAGATAGTACTGAAAGACATAGCTGGCCTGAAACCTCCTCAGGGGAGACACAAACAGAAACTAGAAACTTTGGTGTAACTGCTTTCGTTTGCCTGGGAAAATCAAATGTACCTGCATGGTGCACCAAAAGTGTTTTTCTCGGCCAGAGCAGCTTTTTCTACCAAACGTCCAGCAATAGCTTCCAAACCAAAAGAGATAGTACTGAAAGACATAGCTGGCCTGAAACCTCCTCAGGGGAGACACAAACAGAAACTAGAAACTTTGGTGTAACTGCTTTCGTTTGCCTGGGAAACTCAAATGTACCTGCATGGTGCACCAAAAGTGTTTTTCTCGGCCAGAGCAGCTTTTTCTACCAAACGTCCAGCAATAGCTTCCAAACCAAAAGAGATAGTACTGAAAGACATAGCTGGCCTGAAACCTCCTCAGGGGAGACACAAACAGAAACTAGAAACTTTGGTGTAACTGCTTTCGTTTGCCTGGGAAACTCAAATGTACCTGCATGGTGCACCAAAAGTGTTTTTCTCGGCCAGCGAAGCTTTTTCTACCAAACGTCCAGCAATAGCTTCCAAACCAAAAGAGATAGTACTGAAAGACATAGCTGGCCTGAAACCTCCTCAGGGGAGACACAAACAGAAACTAGAAACTTTGGTGTAACTGCTTTCGTTTGCCTGGGAAACTCAAATGTACCTGCATGGTGCACCAAAAGTGTTTTTCTCGGCCAGAGCAGCTTTTTCTACCAAACGTCCAGCAATAGCTTCCAAACCAAAAGAGATAGTACTGAAAGACATAGCTGGCCTGAAACCTCCTCAGGGGAGACACAAACAGAAACTAGAAACTTTGGTGTAACTGCTTTCGTTTGCCTGGGAAACTCAAATGTACCTGCATGGTGCACCAAAAGTGTTTTTCTCGGCCGGCGAAGCTTTTTCTACCAAACGTCCAGCAATAGCTTCCAAACCAAAAGAGATAGTACTGAAAGACATAGCTGGCCTGAAACCTCCTCAGGGGAGACACAAACAGAAACTAGAAACTTTGGTGTAACTGCTTTCGTTTGCCTGGGAAACTCAAATGTACCTGCATGGTGCACCAAAAGTGTTTTTCTCGGCCAGAGCAGCTTTTTCTACCAAACGTCCAGCAATAGCTTCCAAACCAAAAGAGATAGTACTGAAAGACATTGCTAGCCTGAAACCTCCTCAGGGGAGACACAAACAGAAACTAGAAACTTTGGTGTCACTGCTTTCGTTTGCCTGGGAAACTCAAATGTACCTGCATGGTGCACCAAAAGTGTTTTTCTCGGCCAGAGCAGCTTTTTCTACCAAACGTCCAGCAATAGCTTCCAAACCAAAAGAGATAGTACTGAAAGACATAGCTGGCCTGAAACCTCCTCAGGGGAGACACAAAAAGAAACTAGAAACTTTGGTGTAACTGCTTTCGTTTGCCTGGGAAACTCAAATGTACCTGCATGGTGCACCAAAAGTGTTTTTCTCGGCCAGAGCAGCTTTTTCTACCAAACGTCCAGCAATAGCTTCCAAACCAAAAGAGATAGTACTGAAAGACATAGCTGGCCTGAAACCTCCTCAGGGGAGACACAAACAGAAACTAGAAACTTTGGTGTAACTGCTTTCGTTTGCCTGGGAAACTCAAATGTACCTGCATGGTGCACCAAAAGTGTTTTTCTCGGCCAGAGCAGCTTTTTCTACCAAACGTCCAGCAATAGCTTCCAAACCAAAAGAGATAGTACTGAAAGACATAGCTGGCCTGAAACCTCCTCAGGGGAGACACAAACAGAAACTAGAAACTTTGGTGTAACTGCTTTCCTTTGCCTGGGAAACTCAAATGTACCTGCATGGTGCACCAAAAGTGTTTTTCTCGGCCAGAGCAGCTTTTTCTACCAAACGTCCAGCAATAGCTTCCAAACCAAAAGAGATAGTACTGAAAGACATTGCTAGCCTGAAACCTCCTCAGGGGAGACACAAACAGAAACTAGAAACTTTGGTGTCACTGCTTTCGTTTGCCTGGGAAACTCAAATGTACCTGCATGGTGCACCAAAAGTGTTTTTCTCGGCCAGAGCAGCTTTTTCTACCAAACGTCCAGCAATAGCTTCCAAACCAAAAGAGATAGTACTGAAAGACATAGCTGGCCTGAAACCTCCTCAGGGGAGACACAAACAGAAACTAGAAACTTTGGTGTAACTGCTTTCGTTTGCCTGGGAAAATCAAATGTACCTGCATGGTGCACCAAAAGTGTTTTTCTCGGCCAGAGCAGCTTTTTCTACCAAACGTCCAGCAATAGCTTCCAAACCAAAAGAGATAGTACTGAAAGACATAGCTGGCCTGAAACCTCCTCAGGGGAGACACAAACAGAAACTAGAAACTTTGGTGTAACTGCTTTCGTTTGCCTGGGAAACTCAAATGTACCTGCATGGTGCACCAAAAGTGTTTTTCTCGGCCAGAGCAGCTTTTTCTACCAAACGTCCAGCAATAGCTTCCAAACCAAAAGAGATAGTACTGAAAGACATAGCTGGCCTGAAACCTCCTCAGGGGAGACACAAACAGAAACTAGAAACTTTGGTGTAACTGCTTTCGTTTGCCTGGGAAACTCAAATGTACCTGCATGGTGCACCAAAAGTGTTTTTCTCGGCCAGAGCAGCTTTTTCTACCAAACGTCCAGCAATAGCTTCCAAACCAAAAGAGATAGTACTGAAAGACATAGCTGGCCTGAAACCTCCTCAGGGGAGACACAAAAAGAAACTAGAAACTTTGGTGTAACTGCTTTCGTTTGCCTGGGAAACTCAAATGTACCTGCATGGTGCACCAAAAGTGTTTTTCTCGGCCAGAGCAGCTTTTTCTACCAAACGTCCAGCAATAGCTTCCAAACCAAAAGAGATAGTACTGAAAGACATAGCTGGCCTGAAACCTCCTCAGGGGAGACACAAACAGAAAGTAGAAACTTTGGTGTAACTGCTTTCGTTTGCCTGGGAAACTCAAATGTACCTGCATGGTGCACCAAAAGTGTTTTTCTCGGCCAGAGCAGCTTTTTCTACCAAACGTCCAGCAATAGCTTCCAAACCAAAAGAGATAGTACTGAAAGACATAGCTGGCCTGAAACCTCCTCAGGGGAGACACAAACAGAAACTAGAAACTTTGGTGTAACTGCTTTCGTTTGCCTGGGAAACTCAAATGTACCTGCATGGTGCACCAAAAGTGTTTTTCTCGGCCGGCGAAGCTTTTTCTACCAAACGTCCAGCAATAGCTTCCAAACCAAAAGAGATAGTACTGAAAGACATAGCTGGCCTGAAACCTCCTCAGGGGAGACACAAACAGAAACTAGAAACTTTGGTGTAACTGCTTTCGTTTGCCTGGGAAACTCAAATGTACCTGCATGGTGCACCAAAAGTGTTTTTCTCGGCCAGAGCAGCTTTTTCTACCAAACGTCCAGCAATAGCTTCCAAACCAAAAGAGATAGTACTGAAAGACATAGCTGGCCTGAAACCTCCTCAGGGGAGACACAAACAGAAACTAGAAACTTTGGTGTAACTGCTTTCGTTTGCCTGGGAAACTCAAATGTACCTGCATGGTGCACCAAAAGTGTTTTTCTCGGCCAGAGCAGCTTTTTCTACCAAACGTCCAGCAATAGCTTCCAAACCAAAAGAGATAGTACTGAAAGACATAGCTGGCCTGAAACCTCCTCAGGGGAGACACAAACAGAAACTAGAAACTTTGGTGTAACTGCTTTCGTTTGCCTGGGAAACTCAAATGTACCTGCATGGTGCACCAAAAGTGTTTTTCTCGGCCAGAGCAGCTTTTTCTACCAAACGTCCAGCAATAGCTTCCAAACCAAAAGAGATAGTACTGAAAGACATAGCTGGCCTGAAACCTCCTCAGGGGAGACACAAACAGAAACTAGAAACTTTGGTGTAACTGCTTTCGTTTGCCTGGGAAACTCAAATGTACCTGCATGGTGCACCAAAAGTGTTTTTCTCGGCCAGCGAAGCTTTTTCTACCAAACGTCCAGCAATAGCTTCCAAACCAAAAGAGATAGTACTGAAAGACATAGCTGGCCTGAAACCTCCTCAGGGGAGACACAAACAGAAACTAGAAACTTTGGTGTAACTGCTTTCGTTTGCCTGGGAAACTCAAATGTACCTGCATGGTGCACCAAAAGTGTTTTTCTCGGCCAGAGCAGCTTTTTCTACCAAACGTCCAGCAATAGCTTCCAAACCAAAAGAGATAGTACTGAAAGACATAGCTGGCCTGAAACCTCCTCAGGGGAGACACAAACAGAAACTAGAAACTTTGGTGTAACTGCTTTCGTTTGCCTGGGAAACTCAAATGTACCTGCATGGTGCACCAAAAGTGTTTTTCTCGGCCGGAGCAACTTTCTCTACCAAACGTCCAGCAATAGCTTCCAAACCAAAAGAGATAGTACTGAAAGACATAGCTGGCCTGAAACCTCCTCAGGGGAGACACAAACAGAAACTAGAAACTTTGGTGTAACTGCTTTCGTTTGCCTGGGAAACTCAAATGTACCTGCATGGTGCACCAAAAGTGTTTTTCTCGGCCGGAGCAGCTTTTTCTACCAAACGTCCAGCAATAGCTTCCAAACCAAAAGAGATAGTACTGAAAGACATAGCTGGCCTGAAACCTCCTCAGGGGAGACACAAACAGAAACTAGAAACTTTGGTGTCACTGCTTTCGTTTGCCTGGGAAACTCAAATGTACCTGCATGGTGCACCAAAAGTGTTTTTCTCGGCCAGAGCAGCTTTTTCTACCAAACGTCCAGCAATAGCTTCCAAACCAAAAGAGATAGGACTGAAAGACATAGCTGGCCTGAAACCTCCTCAGGGGAGACACAAACAGAAACTAGAAACTTTGGTGTAACTGCTTTCGTTTGCCTGGGAAACTCAAATGTACCTGCATGGTGCACCAAAAGTGTTTTTCTCGGCCAGAGCAGCTTTTTCTACCAAACGTCCAGCAATAGCTTCCAAACCAAAAGAGATAGTACTGAAAGACATAGCTGGCCTGAAACCTCCTCAGGGGAGACACAAACAGAAACTAGAAACTTTGGTGTAACTGCTTTCGTTTGCCTGGGAAACTCAAATGTACCTGCATGGTGCACCAAAAGTGTTTTTCTCGGCCAGAGCAGCTTTTTCTACCAAACGTCCAGCAATAGCTTCCAAACCAAAAGAGATAGTACTGAAAGACATAGCTGGCCTGAAACCTCCTCAGGGGAGACACAAACAGAAACTAGAAACTTTGGTGTAACTGCTTTCGTTTGCCTGGGAAACTCAAATGTACCTGCATGGTGCACCAAAAGTGTTTTTCTCGGCCAGAGCAGCTTTTTCTACCAAACGTCCAGCAATAGCTTCCAAACCAAAAGAGATAGTACTGAAAGACATTGCTAGCCTGAAACCTCCTCAGGGGAGACACAAACAGAAACTAGAAACTTTGGTGTAACTGCTTTCGTTTGCCTGGGAAACTCAAATGTACCTGCATGGTGCACCAAAAGTGTTTTTCTCGGCCAGAGCAGCTTTTTCTACCAAACGTCCAGCAATAGCTTCTAAACCAAAAGAGATAGTACTGAAAGACATAGCTGGCCTGAAACCTCCTCAGGGGAGACACAAACAGAAACTAGAAACTTTGGTGTAACTGCTTTCGTTTGCCTGGGAAACTCAAATGTACCTGCATGGTGCACCAAAAGTGTTTTTCTCGGCCAGAGCAGCTTTTTCTACCAAACGTCCAGCAATAGCTTCCAAACCAAAAGAGATAGTACTGAAAGACATAGCTGGCCTGAAACCTCCTCAGGGGAGACACAAACAGAAACTAGAAACTTTGGTGTAACTGCTTTCGTTTGCCTGGGAAACTCAAATGTACCTGCATGGTGCACCAAAAGTGTTTTTCTCGGCCAGAGCAGCTTTTTCTACCAAACGTCCAGCAATAGCTTCCAAACCAAAAGAGATAGTACTGAAAGACATAGCTGGCCTGAAACCTCCTCAGGGGAGACACAAACAGAAACTAGAAACTTTGGTGTAACTGCTTTCCTTTGCCTGGGAAACTCAAATGTACCTGCATGGTGCACCAAAAGTGTTTTTCTCGGCCAGAGCAGCTTTTTCTACCAAACGTCCAGCAATAGCTTCCAAACCAAAAGAGATAGTACTGAAAGACATAGCTGGCCTGAAACCTCCTCAGGGGAGACACAAACAGAAACTAGAAACTTTGGTGTAACTGCTTTCGTTTGCCTGGGAAACTCAAATGTACCTGCATGGTGCACCAAAAGTGTTTTTCTCGGCCGGAGAAGCTTTTTCTACCAAACGTCCAGCAATAGCTTCCAAACCAAAAGAGATAGTACTGAAAGACATAGCTGGCCTGAAACCTCCTCAGGGGAGACACAAACAGAAACTAGAAACTTTGGTGTAACTGCTTTCGTTTGCCTGGGAAACTCAAATGTACCTGCATGGTGCACCAAAAGTGTTTTTCTCGGCCAGAGCAGCTTTTTCTACCAAACGTCCAGCAATAGCTTCCAAACCAAAAGAGATAGTACTGAAAGACATAGCTGGCCTGAAACCTCCTCAGGGGAGACACAAACAGAAACTAGAAACTTTGGTGTAACTGCTTTCGTTTGCCTGGGAAACTCAAATGTACCTGCATGGTGCACCAAAAGTGTTTTTCTCGGCCGGAGAAGCTTTTTTTACCAAAAATGCCATACGTCCAGCAATAGCTTCCAAACCAAAAGAGATAGTACTGAAAGACATTGCTGGCCTGAAACCTCCTCAGGGGAGACACAAACAGAAACTAGAAACTTTAGTGTCACTGCTTTCGTTTGCCTGGGAAACTCAAATGTACCTGCATGGTGCACCAAAAGTGTTTTTCTCGGCCAGAGCAGCTTTTTCTACCAAACGTCCAGCAATAGCTTCCAAACCAAAAGAGATAGTACTGAAAGACATAGCTGGCCTGAAACCTCCTCAGGGGAGACACAAACAGAAACTAGAAACTTTGGTGTAACTGCTTTCGTTTGCCTGGGAAACTCAAATGTACCTGCATGGTGCACCAAAAGTGTTTTTCTCGGCCAGAGCAGCTTTTTCTACCAAACGTCCAGCAATAGCTTCCAAACCAAAAGAGATAGTACTGAAAGACATAGCTGGCCTGAAACCTCCTCAGGGGAGACACAAACAGAAACTAGAAACTTTGGTGTAACTGCTTTCGTTTGCCTGGGAAACTCAAATGTACCTGCATGGTGCACCAAAAGTGTTTTTCTCGGCCGGAGCAGCTTTTTCTACAAAACGTCCAGCAATAGCTTCCAAACCAAAAGAGATAGTACTGAAAGACATAGCTGGCCTGAAACCTCCTCAGGGGAGACACAAACAGAAACTAGAAACTTTGGTGTAACTGCTTTCGTTTGCCTGGGAAACTCAAATGTACCTGCATGGTGCACCAAAAGTGTTTTTCTCGGCCAGAGCAGCTTTTTCTACCAAACGTCCAGCAATAGCTTCCAAACCAAAAGAGATAGTACTGAAAGACATAGCTGGCCTGAAACCTCCTCAGGGGAGACACAAACAGAAACTAGAAACTTTGGTGTAACTGCTTTCGTTTGCCTGGGAAACTCAAATGTACCTGCATGGTGCACCAAAAGTGTTTTTCTCGGCCGGAGCAGCTTTTTCTACCAAACGTCCAGCAATAGCTTCCAAACCAAAAGAGATAGTACTGAAAGACATAGCTGGCCTGAAACCTCCTCAGGGGAGACACAAACAGAAACTAGAAACTTTGGTGTAACTGCTTTCGTTTGCTTGGGAAACTCAAATGTACCTGCATGGTGCACCAAAAGTGTTTTTCTCGGCCAGAGCAGCTTTTTCTACCAAACGTCCAGCAATAGCTTCCAAACCAAAAGAGATAGTACTGAAAGACATAGCTGGCCTGAAACCTCCTCAGGGGAGACACAAAAAGAAACTAGAAACTTTGGTGTAACTGCTTTCGTTTGCCTGGGAAACTCAAATGTACCTGCATGGTGCACCAAAAGTGTTTTTCTCGGCCAGAGCAGCTTTTTCTACCAAACGTCCAGCAATAGCTTCCAAACCAAAAGAGATAGTACTGAAAGACATAGCTGGCCTGAAACCTCCTCAGGGGAGACACAAACAGAAACTAGAAACTTTGGTGTAACTGCTTTCGTTTGCCTGGGAAACTCAAATGTACCTGCATGGTGCACCAAAAGTGTTTTTCTCGGCCAGAGCAGCTTTTTCTACCAAACGTCCAGCAATAGCTTCCAAACCAAAAGAGATAGTACTGAAAGACATAGCTGGCCTGAAACCTCCTCAGGGGAGACACAAACAGAAACTAGAAACTTTGGTGTAACTGCTTTCCTTTGCCTGGGAAACTCAAATGTACCTGCATGGTGCACCAAAAGTGTTTTTCTCGGCCAGAGCAGCTTTTTCTACCAAACGTCCAGCAATAGCTTCCAAACCAAAAGAGATAGTACTGAAAGACATAGCTGGCCTGAAACCTCCTCAGGGGAGACACAAACAGAAACTAGAAACTTTGGTGTAACTGCTTTCGTTTGCCTGGGAAACTCAAATGTACCTGCATGGTGCACCAAAAGTGTTTTTCTCGGCCAGAGCAGCTTTTTCTACCAAACGTCCAGCAATAGCTTCCAAACCAAAAGAGATAGTACTGAAAGACATAGCTGGCCTGAAACCTCCTCAGGGGAGACACAAACAGAAACTAGAAACTTTGGTGTAACTGCTTTCGTTTGCCTGGGAAACTCAAATGTACCTGCATGGTGCACCAAAAGTGTTTTTCTCGGCCAGAGCAGCTTTTTCTACCAAACGTCCAGCAATAGCTTCCAAACCAAAAGAGATAGTACTGAAAGACATAGCTGGCCTGAAACCTCCTCAGGGGAGACACAAACAGAAACTAGAAACTTTGGTGTAACTGCTTTCGTTTGCCTGGGAAACTCAAATGTATCTGCATGGTGCACCAAAAGTGTTTTTCTCGGCCGGAGAAGCTTTTTCTACCAAAAATGCCAAACGTCCAGGAATAGCTTCCAAACCAAAAGAGATAGTACTGAAAGACATTGCTGGCCTGAAACCTCCTCAGGGGAGACACAAACAGAAACTAGAAACTTTGGTGTCACTGCTTTCGTTTGCCTGGGAAACTCAAATGTACCTGCATGGTGCACCAAAAGTGTTTTTCTCGGCCAGCGAAGCTTTTTCTACCAAACGTCCAGCAATAGCTTCCAAACCAAAAGAGATAGTACTGAAAGACATAGCTGGCCTGAAACCTCCTCAGGGGAGACACAAACAGAAACTAGAAACTTTGGTGTAACTGCTTTCGTTTGCCTGGGAAACTCAAATGTACCTGCATGGTGCACCAAAAGTGTTTTTCTCGGCCAGAGCAGCTTTTTCTACCAAACGTCCAGCAATAGCATCCAAACCAAAAGAGATAGTACTGAAAGACATAGCTGTCCTGAAACCTCCTCAGGGGAGACACAAACAGAAACTAGAAACTTTGGTGTAACTGCTTTCGTTTGCCTGGGAAACTCAAATGTACCTGCATGGTGCACCAAAAGTGTTTTTCTCGGCCAGAGCAGCTTTTTCTACCAAACGTCCAGCAATAGCTTCCAAACCAAAAGAGATAGTACTGAAAGACATAGCTGGCCTGAAACCTCCTCAGGGGAGACACAAACAGAAACTAGAAACTTTGGTGTAACTGCTTTCGTTTGCCTGGGAAACTCAAATGTACCTGCATGGTGCACCATAAGTGTTTTTCTCGGCCAGAGCAGCTTTTTCTACCAAACGTCCAGCAATAGCTTCCAAACCAAAAGAGATAGTACTGAAAGACATAGCTGGCCTGAAACCTCCTCAGGGGAGACACAAACAGAAACTAGAAACTTTGGTGTCACTGCTTTCGTTTGCCTGGGAAACTCAAATGTACCTGCATGGTGCACCAAAAGTGTTTTTCTCGGCCAGCGAAGCTTTTTCTACCAAACGTCCAGCAATAGCTTCCAAACCAAAAGAGATAGTACTGAAAGACATAGCTGGCCTGAAACCTCCTCAGGGGAGACACAAACAGAAACTAGAAACTTTGGTGTAACTGCTTTCGTTTGCCTGGGAAACTCAAATGTACCTGCATGGTGCACCAAAAGTGTTTTTCTCGGCCAGAGCAGCTTTTTCTACCAAACGTCCAGCAATAGCATCCAAACCAAAAGAGATAGTACTGAAAGACATAGCTGTCCTGAAACCTCCTCAGGGGAGACACAAACAGAAACTAGAAACTTTGGTGTAACTGCTTTCGTTTGCCTGGGAAACTCAAATGTACCTGCATGGTGCACCAAAAGTGTTTTTCTCGGCCAGAGCAGCTTTTTCTACCAAACGTCCAGCAATAGCTTCCAAACCAAAAGAGATAGTACTGAAAGACATAGCTGGCCTGAAACCTCCTCAGGGGAGACACAAACAGAAACTAGAAACTTTGGTGTAACTGCTTTCGTTTGCCTGGGAAACTCAAATGTACCTGCATGGTGCACCAAAAGTGTTTTTCTCGGCCAGAGCAGCTTTTTCTACCAAACGTCCAGCAATAGCTTCCAAACCAAAAGAGATAGTACTGAAAGACATAGCTGGCCTGAAACCTCCTCAGGGGAGACACAAACAGAAACTAGAAACTTTGGTGTCACTGCTTTCGTTTGCCTGGGAAACTCAAATGTACCTGCATGGTGCACCAAAAGTGTTTTTCTCGGCCGGCGAAGCTTTTTCTACCAAACGTCCAGCAATAGCTTCCAAACCAAAAGAGATAGTACTGAAAGACATAGCTGGCCTGAAACCTCCTCAGGGGAGACACAAACAGAAACTAGAAACTTTGGTGTAACTGCTTTCGTTTGCCTGGGAAACTCAAATGTACCTGCATGGTGCACCAAAAGTGTTTTTCTCGGCCAGAGCAGCTTTTTCTACCAAACGTCCAGCAATAGCTTCCAAACCAAAAGAGATAGTACTGAAAGACATAGCTGGCCTGAAACCTCCTCAGGGGAGACACAAACAGAAACTAGAAACTTTGGTGTAACTGCTTTCGTTTGCCTGGGAAACTCAAATGTACCTGCATGGTGCACCAAAAGTGTTTTTCTCGGCCAGAGCAGCTTTTTCTACCAAACGTCCAGCAATAGCTTCCAAACCAAAAGAGATAGTACTGAAAGACATAGCTGGCCTGAAACCTCCTCAGGGGAGACACAAACAGAAACTAGAAACTTTGGTGTAACTGCTTTCGTTTGCCTGGGAAACTCAAATGTACCTGCATGGTGCACCAAAAGTGTTTTTCTCGGCCAGAGCAGCTTTTTCTACCAAACGTCCAGCAATAGCTTCCAAACCAAAAGAGATAGTACTGAAAGACATAGCTGGCCTGAAACCTCCTCAGGGGAGACACAAACAGAAACTAGAAACTTTGGTGTAACTGCTTTCGTTTGCCTGGGAAACTCAAATGTACCTGCATGGTGCACCAAAAGTGTTTTTCTCGGCCAGAGCAGCTTTTTCTACCAAACGTCCAGCAATAGCTTCCAAACCAAAAGAGATAGTACTGAAAGACATAGCTGGCCTGAAACCTCCTCAGGGGAGACACAAACAGAAACTAGAAACTTTGGTGTAACTGCTTTCGTTTGCCTGGGAAACTCAAATGTACCTGCATGGTGCACCAAAAGTGTTTTTCTCGGCCAGAGCAGCTTTTTCTACAAAACGTCCAGCAATAGCTTCCAAACCAAAAGAGATAGTACTGAAAGACATAGCTGGCCTGAAACCTCCTCAGGGGAGACACAAACAGAAACTAGAAACTTTGGTGTAACTGCTTTCGTTTGCCTGGGAAACTCAAATGTACCTGCATGGTGCACCAAAAGTGTTTTTCTCGGCCAGAGCAGCTTTTTCTACCAAACGTCCAGCAATAGCTTCCAAACCAAAAGAGATAGTACTGAAAGACATAGCTGGCCTGAAACCTCCTCAGGGGAGACACAAACAGAAACTAGAAACTTTGGTGTAACTGCTTTCGTTTGCCTGGGAAACTCAAATGTACCTGCATGGTGCACCAAAAGTGTTTTTCTCGGCCAGAGCAGCTTTCTCTACCAAACGTCCAGCAATAGCTTCCAAACCAAAAGAGATAGTACTGAAAGACATAGCTGGCCTGAAACCTCTTCAGGGGAGACACAAACAGAAACTAGAAACTTTGGTGTAACTGCTTTCGTTTGCTTGGGAAACTCAAATGTACCTGCATGGTGCACCAAAAGTGTTTTTCTCGGCCAGAGCAGCTTTTTCTACCAAACGTCCAGCAATAGCTTCCAAACCAAAAGAGATAGTACTGAAAGACATAGCTGGCCTGAAACCTCCTCAGGGGAGACACAAAAAGAAACTAGAAACTTTGGTGTAACTGCTTTCGTTTGCCTGGGAAACTCAAATGTACCTGCATGGTGCACCAAAAGTGTTTTTCTCGGCCAGAGCAGCTTTTTCTACCAAACGTCCAGCAATAGCTTCCAAACCAAAAGAGATAGTACTGAAAGACATAGCTGGCCTGAAACCTCCTCAGGGGAGACACAAACAGAAACTAGAAACTTTGGTGTAACTGCTTTCGTTTGCCTGGGAAACTCAAATGTACCTGCATGGTGCACCAAAAGTGTTTTTCTCGGCCAGAGCAGCTTTTTCTACCAAACGTCCAGCAATAGCTTCCAAACCAAAAGAGATAGTACTGAAAGACATAGCTGGCCTGAAACCTCCTCAGGGGAGACACAAACAGAAACTAGAAACTTTGGTGTAACTGCTTTCGTTTGCCTGGGAAACTCAAATGTACCTGCATGGTGCACCAAAAGTGTTTTTCTCGGCCAGAGCAGCTTTTTCTACCAAACGTCCAGCAATAGCTTCCAAACCAAAAGAGATAGTACTGAAAGACATAGCTGGCCTGAAACCTCCTCAGGGGAGACACAAACAGAAACTAGAAACTTTGGTGTAACTGCTTTCGTTTGCCTGGGAAACTCAAATGTACCTGCATGGTGCACCAAAAGTGTTTTTCTCGGCCAGAGCAGCTTTTTCTACCAAACGTCCAGCAATAGCTTCCAAACCAAAAGAGATAGTACTGAAAGACATAGCTGGCCTGAAACCTCCTCAGGGGAGACACAAACAGAAACTAGAAACTTTGGTGTAACTGCTTTCGTTTGCCTGGGAAACTCAAATGTACCTGCATGGTGCACCAAAAGTGTTTTTCTCGGCCAGAGCAGCTTTTTCTACCAAACGTCCAGCAATAGCTTCCAAACCAAAAGAGATAGTACTGAAAGACATAGCTGGCCTGAAACCTCCTCAGGGGAGACACAAACAGAAACTAGAAACTTTGGTGTAACTGCTTTCGTTTGCCTGGGAAACTCAAATGTACCTGCATGGTGCACCAAAAGTGTTTTTCTCGGCCGGAGAAGCTTTTTCTACCAAACATGCCATACGTCCAGGAATAGCTTCCAAACCAAAAGAGATAGTACTGAAAGACATTGCTGGCCTGAAACCTCCTCAGGGGAGACACAAACAGAAACTAGAAACTTTGGTGTCACTGCTTTCGTTTGCCTGGGAAACTCAAATGTACCTGCATGGTGCACCAAAAGTGTTTTTCTCGGCCGGCGAAGCTTTTTCTACCAAACGTCCAGCAATAGCTTCCAAACCAAAAGAGATAGTACTGAAAGACATAGCTGGCCTGAAACCTCCTCAGGGGAGACACAAACAGAAACTAGAAACTTTGGTGTAACTGCTTTCGTTTGCCTGGGAAACTCAAATGTACCTGCATGGTGCACCAAAAGTGTTTTTCTCGGCCAGAGCAGCTTTTTCTACCAAACGTCCAGCAATAGCTTCCAAACCAAAAGAGATAGTACTGAAAGACATAGCTGGCCTGAAACCTCCTCAGGGGAGACACAAACAGAAACTAGAAACTTTGGTGTAACTGCTTTCGTTTGCCTGGGAAACTCAAATGTACCTGCATGGTGCACCAAAAGTGTTTTTCTCGGCCAGAGCAGCTTTTTCTACCAAACGTCCAGCAATAGCTTCCAAACCAAAAGAGATAGTACTGAAAGACATAGCTGGCCTGAAACCTCCTCAGGGGAGACACAAACAGAAACTAGAAACTTTGGTGTAACTGCTTTCGTTTGCCTGGGAAACTCAAATGTACCTGCATGGTGCACCAAAAGTGTTTTTCTCGGCCAGAGCAGCTTTTTCTACCAAACGTCCAGCAATAGCTTCCAAACCAAAAGAGATAGTACTGAAAGACAAAGCTGGCCTGAAACCTCCTCCGGGAAACACAAACAGAAACTAGAAACTTTGGTGTAACTGCTTTAATTTGCCTGGGAAACTCAAATGTACCTGCATGGTGCACCAAAAGTGTTTTTCTCGGCCAGAGCAGCTTTTTCTACCAAACGTCCAGCAATAGCTTCCAAACCAAAAGAGATAGTACTGAAAGACATAGCTGGCCTGAAACCTCCTCAGGGGAGACACAAACAGAAACTAGAAACTTTGGTGTAACTGCTTTCGTTTGCCTGGGAAACTCAAATGTACCTGCATGGTGCACCAAAAGTGTTTTTCTCGGCCGGAGCAGATTTTTCTACCAAACGTCCAGCAATAGCTTCCAAACCAAAAGAGATAGTACTGAAAGACATAGCTGGCCTGAAACCTCCTCAGGGAAGACACAAACAGAAACTAGAAACTTTGGTGTAACTGCTTTCGTTTGCCTGGGAAACTCAAATGTACCTGCATGGTGCACCAAAAGTGTTTTTCTCGGCCAGAGCAGCTTTTTCTACCAAACGTCCAGCAATAGCTTCCAAACCAAAAGAGATAGTACTGAAAGACATAGCTGGCCTGAAACCTCCTCAGGGGAGACACAAACAGAAACTAGAAACTTTGGTGTAACTGCTTTCGTTTGCCTGGGAAACTCAAATGTACCTGCATGGTGCACCAAAAGTGTTTTTCTCGGCCAGAGCAGCTTTTTCTACCAAACGTCCAGCAATAGCTTCCAAACCAAAAGAGATAGTACTGAAAGACATAGCTGGCCTGAAACCTCCTCAGGGGAGACACAAAAAGAAACTAGAAACTTTGGTGTAACTGCTTTCGTTTGCCTGGGAAACTCAAATGTACCTGCATGGTGCACCAAAAGTGTTTTTCTCGGCCAGAGCAGCTTTTTCTACCAAACGTCCAGCAATAGCTTCCAAACCAAAAGAGATAGTACTGAAAGACATAGCTGGCCTGAAACCTCCTCAGGGGAGACACAAACAGAAACTAGAAACTTTGGTGTAACTGCTTTCGTTTGCTTGGGAAACTCAAATGTACCTGCATGGTGCACCAAAAGTGTTTTTCTCGGCCAGAGCAGCTTTTTCTACCAAACGTCCAGCAATAGCTTCCAAACCAAAAGAGATAGTACTGAAAGACATAGCTGGCCTGAAACCTCCTCAGGGGAGACACAAAAAGAAACTAGAAACTTTGGTGTAACTGCTTTCGTTTGCCTGGGAAACTCAAATGTACCTGCATGGTTCACCAAAAGTGTTTTTCTCGGCCAGAGCAGCTTTTTCTACCAAACGTCCAGCAATAGCTTCCAAACCAAAAGAGATAGTACTGAAAGACATAGCTGGCCTGAAACCTCCTCAGGGGAGACACAAACAGAAACTAGAAACTTTGGTGTAACTGCTTTCGTTTGCCTGGGAAACTCAAATGTACCTGCATGGTGCACCAAAAGTGTTTTTCTCGGCCAGAGCAGCTTTTTCTACCAAACGTCCAGCAATAGCTTCCAAACCAAAAGAGATAGTACTGAAAGAAATAGCTGGCCTGAAACCTCCTCAGGGGAGACACAAACAGAAACTAGAAACTTTGGTGTAACTGCTTTCGTTTGCCTGGGAAACTCAAATGTACCTGCATGGTGCACCAAAAGTGTTTTTCTCGGTCAGAGCAGCTTTTTCTACCAAACGTCCAGCAATAGCTTCCAAACCAAAAGAGATAGTACTGAAAGACATAGCTGGCCTGAAACCTCCTCAGGGGAGACACAAACAGAAACTAGAAACTTTGGTGTAACTGCTTTCGTTTGCCTGGGAAACTCAAATGTACCTGCATGGTGCACCAAAAGTGTTTTTCTCGGCCGGAGCAACTTTTTCTACCAAACGTCCAGCAATAGCTTCCAAACCAAAAGAGATAGTACTGAAAGACATAGCTGGCCTGAAACCTCCTCAGGGGAGACACAAACAGAAACTAGAAACTTTGGTGTAACTGCTTTCGTTTGCCTGGGAAACTCAAATGTACCTGCATGGTGCACCAAAAGTGTTTTTCTCGGCCAGAGCAGCTTTTTCTACCAAACGTCCAGCAATAGCTTCCAAACCAAAAGAGATAGTACTGAAAGACATAGCTGGCCTGAAACCTCCTCAGGGGAGACACAAACAGAAACTAGAAACTTTGGTGTAACTGCTTTCGTTTGCCTGGGAAACTCAAATGTACCTGCATGGTGCACCAAAAGTGTTTTTCTCGGCCAGAGCAGCTTTTTCTACCAAACGTCCAGCAATAGCTTCCAAACCAAAAGAGATAGTACTGAAAGACATAGCTGGCCTGAAACCTCCTCAGGGGAGACACAAACAGGAACTAGAAACTTTGGTGTAACTGCTTTCGTTTGCCTGGGAAACTCAAATGTACCTGCATGGTGCACCAAAAGTGTTTTTCTCGGCCAGAGCAGCTTTTTCTACCAAACGTCCAGCAATAGCTTCCAAACCAAAAGAGATAGTACTGAAAGACATAGCTGGCCTGAAACCTCCTCAGGGGAGACACAAACAGAAACTAGAAACTTTGGTGTAACTGCTTTCGTTTGCCTGGGAAACTCAAATGTACCTGCATGGTGCACCAAAAGTGTTTTTCTCGGCCAGAGCAGCTTTTTCTACCAAACGTCCAGCAATAGCTTCCAAACCAAAAGAGATAGTACTGAAAGACATAGCTGGCCTGAAACCTCCTCAGGGGAGACACAAACAGAAACTAGAAACTTTGGTGTAACTGCTTTCGTTTGCTTGGGAAACTCAAATGTACCTGCATGGTGCACCAAAAGTGTTTTTCTCGGCCAGAGCAGCTTTTTCTACCAAACGTCCAGCAATAGCTTCCAAACCAAAAGAGATAGTACTGAAAGACATAGCTGGCCTGAAACCTCCTCAGGGGAGACACAAACAGAAACTAGAAACTTTGGTGTAACTGCTTTCGTTTGCCTGGGAAACTCAAATGTACCTGCATGGTGCACCAAAAGTGTTTTTCTCGGCCAGAGCAGCTTTTTCTACCAAACGTCCAGCAATAGCTTCCAAACCAAAAGAGATAGTACTGAAAGACATAGCTGGCCTGAAACCTCCTCAGGGGAGACACAAACAGAAACTAGAAACTTTGGTGTAACTGCTTTCGTTTGCCTGGGAAACTCAAATGTACCTGCATGGTGCACCAAAAGTGTTTTTCTCGGCCAGAGCAGCTTTTTCTACCAAACGTCCAGCAATAGCTTCCAAACCAAAAGAGATAGTACTGAAAGACATAGCTGGCCTGAAACCTCCTCAGGGGAGACACAAACAGAAACTAGAAACTTTGGTGTAACTGCTTTCGTTTGCCTGGGAAACTCAAATGTACCTGCATGGTGCACCAAAAGTGTTTTTCTCGGCCGGAGCAGCTTTTTCTACCAAACGTCCAGCAATAGCTTCCAAACCAAAAGAGATAGTACTGAAAGACATAGCTGGCCTGAAACCTCCTCAGGGGAGACACAAACAGAAACTAGAAACTTTGGTGTAACTGCTTTCGTTTGCCTGGGAAACTCAAATGTACCTGCATGGTGCACCAAAAGTGTTTTTCTCGGCCAGAGCAGCTTTTTCTACCAAACGTCCAGCAATAGCTTCCAAACCAAAAGAGATAGTACTGAAAGACATAGCTGGCCTGAAACCTCCTCAGGGGAGACACAAACAGAAACTAGAAACTTTGGTGTCACTGCTTTCGTTTGCCTGGGAAACTCAAATGTACCTGCATGGTGCACCAAAAGTGTTTTTCTCGGCCAGAGCAGCTTTTTCTACCAAACGTCCAGCAATAGCTTCCAAACCAAAAGAGATAGTACTGAAAGACATAGCTGGCCTGAAACCTCCTCAGGGGAGACACAAACAGAAACTAGAAACTTTGGTGTAACTGCTTTCGTTTGCCTGGGAAACTCAAATGTACCTGCATGGTGCACCAAAAGTGTTTTTCTCGGCCAGAGCAGCTTTTTCTACCAAACGTCCAGCAATAGCTTCCAAACCAAAAGAGATAGTACTGAAAGACATAGCTGGCCTGAAACCTCCTCAGGGGAGACACAAACAGAAACTAGAAACTTTGGTGTAACTGCTTTCGTTTGCCTGGGAAACTCAAATGTACCTGCATGGTGCACCAAAAGTGTTTTTCTCGGCCAGAGCAGCTTTTTCTACCAAACGTCCAGCAATAGCTTCCAAACCAAAAGAGATAGTACTGAAAGACATAGCTGGCCTGAAACCTCCTCAGGGGAGACACAAACAGAAACTAGAAACTTTGGTGTAACTGCTTTCGTTTGCCTGGGAAACTCAAATGTACCTGCATGGTGCACCAAAAGTGTTTTTCTCGGCCAGAGCAGCTTTTTCTACCAAACGTCCAGCAATAGCTTCCAAACCAAAAGAGATAGTACTGAAAGACATAGCTGGCCTGAAACCTCCTCAGGGGAGACACAAACAGAAACTAGAAACTTTGGTGTAACTGCTTTCGTTTGCCTGGGAAACTCAAATGTACCTGCATGGTGCACCAAAAGTGTTTTTCTCGGCCAGAGCAGCTTTTTCTACCAAACGTCCAGCAATAGCTTCCAAACCAAAAGAGATAGTACTGAAAGACATAGCTGGCCTGAAACCTCCTCAGGGGAGACACAAACAGAAACTAGAAACTTTGGTGTAACTGCTTTCGTTTGCTTGGGAAACTCAAATGTACCTGCATGGTGCACCAAAAGTGTTTTTCTCGGCCAGAGCAGCTTTTTCTACCAAACGTCCAGCAATAGCTTCCAAACCAAAAGAGATAGTACTGAAAGACATAGCTGGCCTGAAACCTCCTCAGGGGAGACACAAACAGAAACTAGAAACTTTGGTGTAACTGCTTTCGTTTGCCTGGGAAACTCAAATGTACCTGCATGGTGCACCAAAAGTGTTTTTCTCGGCCGGAGAAGCTTTTTCTACCAAACGTCCAGCAATAGCTTCCAAACCAAAAGAGATAGTACTGAAAGACATAGCTGGCCTGAAACCTCCTCAGGGGAGACACAAACAGAAACTAGAAACTTTGGTGTAACTGCTTTCGTTTGCCTGGGAAACTCAAATGTACCTGCATGGTGCACCAAAAGTGTTTTTCTCGGCCGGAGCAGCTTTTTCTACCAAACGTCCAGCAATAGCTTCCAAACCAAAAGAGATAGTACTGAAAGACATAGCTGGCCTGAAACCTCCTCAGGGGAGACACAAACAGAAACTAGAAACTTTGGTGTAACTGCTTTCGTTTGCCTGGGAAACTCAAATGTACCTGCATGGTGCACCAAAAGTGTTTTTCTCGGCCGGAGCAGATTTTTCTACCAAACGTCCAGCAATAGCTTCCAAACCAAAAGAGATAGTACTGAAAGACATAGCTGGCCTGAAACCTCCTCAGGGGAGACACAAACAGAAACTAGAAACTTTGGTGTAACTGCTTTCGTTTGCCTGGGAAACTCAAATGTACCTGCATGGTGCACCAAAAGTGTTTTTCTCGGCCAGAGCAGCTTTTTCTACCAAACGTCCAGCAATAGCTTCCAAACCAAAAGAGATAGTACTGAAAGACATAGCTGGCCTGAAACCTCCTCAGGGGAGACACAAACAGAAACTAGAAACTTTGGTGTAACTGCTTTCGTTTGCCTGGGAAACTCAAATGTACCTGCATGGTGCACCAAAAGTGTTTTTCTCGGCCGGAGCAGCTTTTTCTACCAAACGTCCAGCAATAGCTTCCAAACCAAAAGAGATAGTACTGAAAGACATAGCTGGCCTGAAACCTCCTCAGGGGAGACACAAACAGAAACTAGAAACTTTGGTGTAACTGCTTTCGTTTGCCTGGGAAACTCAAATGTACCTGCATGGTGCACCAAAAGTGTTTTTCTCGGCCAGAGCAGCTTTTTCTACCAAACGTCCAGCAATAGCTTCCAAACCAAAAGAGATAGTACTGAAAGACATAGCTGGCCTGAAACCTCCTCAGGGGAGACACAAACAGAAACTAGAAACTTTGGTGTAACTGCTTTCGTTTGCCTGGGAAACTCAAATGTACCTGCATGGTGCACCAAAAGTGTTTTTCTCGGCCAGAGCAGCTTTTTCTACCAAACGTCCAGCAATAGCTTCCAAACCAAAAGAGATAGTACTGAAAGACATAGCTGGCCTGAAACCTCCTCAGGGGAGACACAAACAGAAACTAGAAACTTTGGTGTAACTGCTTTCGTTTGCTTGGGAAACTCAAATGTACCTGCATGGTGCACCAAAAGTGTTTTTCTCGGCCAGAGCAGCTTTTTCTACCAAACGTCCAGCAATAGCTTCCAAACCAAAAGAGATAGTACTGAAAGACATAGCTGGCCTGAAACCTCCTCAGGGGAGACACAAAAAGAAACTAGAAACTTTGGTGTAACTGCTTTCGTTTGCCTGGGAAACTCAAATGTACCTGCATGGTGCACCAAAAGTGTTTTTCTCGGCCAGAGCAGCTTTTTCTACCAAACGTCCAGCAATAGCTTCCAAACCAAAAGAGATAGTACTGAAAGACATAGCTGGCCTGAAACCTCCTCAGGGGAGACACAAACAGAAACTAGAAACTTTGGTGTAACTGCTTTCGTTTGCCTGGGAAACTCAAATGTACCTGCATGGTGCACCAAAAGTGTTTTTCTCGGCCAGAGCAGCTTTTTCTACCAAACGTCCAGCAATAGCTTCCAAACCAAAAGAGATAGTACTGAAAGACATAGCTGGCCTGAAACCTCCTCAGGGGAGACACAAACAGAAACTAGAAACTTTGGTGTAACTGCTTTCGTTTGCCTGGGAAACTCAAATGTACCTGCATGGTGCACCAAAAGTGTTTTTCTCGGCCAGAGCAGCTTTTTCTACCAAACGTCCAGCAATAGCTTCCAAACCAAAAGAGATAGTACTGAAAGACATAGCTGGCCTGAAACCTCCTCAGGGGAGACACAAACAGAAACTAGAAACTTTGGTGTAACTGCTTTCGTTTGCCTGGGAAACTCAAATGTACCTGCATGGTGCACCAAAAGTGTTTTTCTCGGCCAGAGCAGCTTTTTCTACCAAACGTCCAGCAATAGCTTCCAAACCAAAAGAGATAGTACTGAAAGACATAGCTGGCCTGAAACCTCCTCAGGGGAGACACAAACAGAAACTAGAAACTTTGGTGTAACTGCTTTCGTTTGCTTGGGAAACTCAAATGTACCTGCATGGTGCACCAAAAGTGTTTTTCTCGGCCAGAGCAGCTTTTTCTACCAAACGTCCAGCAATAGCTTCCAAACCAAAAGAGATAGTACTGAAAGACATAGCTGGCCTGAAACCTCCTCAGGGGAGACACAAAAAGAAACTAGAAACTTTGGTGTAACTGCTTTCGTTTGCCTGGGAAACTCAAATGTACCTGCATGGTGCACCAAAAGTGTTTTTCTCGGCCAGAGCAGCTTTTTCTACCAAACGTCCAGCAATAGCTTCCAAACCAAAAGAGATAGTACTGAAAGACATAGCTGGCCTGAAACCTCCTCAGGGGAGACACAAACAGAAACTAGAAACTTTGGTGTAACTGCTTTCGTTTGCCTGGGAAACTCAAATGTACCTGCATGGTGCACCAAAAGTGTTTTTCTCGGCCGGAGCAGCTTTTTCTACCAAACGTCCAGCAATAGCTTCCAAACCAAAAGAGATAGTACTGAAAGACATAGCTGGCCTGAAACCTCCTCAGGGGAGACACAAACAGAAACTAGAAACTTTGGTGTAACTGCTTTCGTTTGCCTGGGAAACTCAAATGTACCTGCATGGTGCACCAAAAGTGTTTTTCTCGGCCGGAGCAGCTTTTTCTACCAAACGTCCAGCAATAGCTTCCAAACCAAAAGAGATAGTACTGAAAGACATAGCTGGCCTGAAACCTCCTCAGGGGAGACACAAACAGAAACTAGAAACTTTGGTGTAACTGCTTTCGTTTGCCTGGGAAACTCAAATGTACCTGCATGGTGCACCAAAAGTGTTTTTCTCAGCCGGAGCAGATTTTTCTACCAAACGTCCAGCAATAGCTTCCAAACCAAAAGAGATAGTACTGAAAGACATAGCTGGCCTGAAACCTCCTCAGGGGAGACACAAACAGAAACTAGAAACTTTGGTGTAACTGCTTTCGTTTGCCTGGGAAACTCAAATGTACCTGCATGGTGCACCAAAAGTGTTTTTCTCGGCCGGAGCAACTTTTTCTACCAAACGTCCAGCAATAGCTTCCAAACCAAAAGAGATAGTACTGAAAGACATAGCTGGCCTGAAACCTCCTCAGGGGAGACACAAACAGAAACTAGAAACTTTGGTGTAACTGCTTTCGTTTGCCTGGGAAACTCAAATGTACCTGCATGGTGCACCAAAAGTGTTTTTCTCGGCCAGAGCAGCTTTTTCTACCAAACGTCCAGCAATAGCTTCCAAACCAAAAGAGATAGTACTGAAAGACATAGCTGGCCTGAAACCTCCTCAGGGGAGACACAAACAGAAACTAGAAACTTTGGTGTCACTGCTTTCGTTTGCCTGGGAAACTCAAATGTACCTGCATGGTGCACCAAAAGTGTTTTTCTCGGCCAGAGCAGCTTTTTCTACCAAACGTCCAGCAATAGCTTCCAAACCAAAAGAGATAGTACTGAAAGACATAGCTGGCCTGAAACCTCCTCAGGGGAGACACAAACAGAAACTAGAAACTTTGGTGTAACTGCTTTCGTTTGCCTGGGAAACTCAAATGTACCTGCATGGTGCACCAAAAGTGTTTTTCTCGGCCAGAGCAGCTTTTTCTACCAAACGTCCAGCAATAGCTTCCAAACCAAAAGAGATAGTACTGAAAGACATAGCTGGCCTGAAACCTCCTCAGGGGAGACACAAACAGAAACTAGAAACTTTGGTGTAACTGCTTTCGTTTGCTTGGGAAACTCAAATGTACCTGCATGGTGCACCAATAGTGTTTTTCTCGGCCAGAGCAGCTTTTTCAACCAAACGTCCAGCAATAGCTTCCAAACCAAAAGAGATAGTACTGAAAGACATAGCTGGCCTGAAACCTCCTCAGGGGAGACACAAAAAGAAACTAGAAACTTTGGTGTAACTGCTTTCGTTTGCCTGGGAAACTCAAATGTACCTGCATGGTGCACCAAAAGTGTTTTTCTCGGCCAGAGCAGCTTTTTCTACCAAACGTCCAGCAATAGCTTCCAAACCAAAAGAGATAGTACTGAAAGACATAGCTGGCCTGAAACCTCCTCAGGGGAGACACAAACAGAAACTAGAAACTTTGGTGTAACTGCTTTCGTTTGCCTGGGAAACTCAAATGTACCTGCATGGTGCACCAAAAGTGTTTTTCTCGGCCAGAGCAGCTTTTTCTACCAAACGTCCAGCAATAGCTTCCAAACCAAAAGAGATAGTACTGAAAGACATAGCTGGCCTGAAACCTCCTCAGGGGAGACACAAACAGAAACTAGAAACTTTGGTGTAACTGCTTTCGTTTGCCTGGGAAACTCAAATGTACCTGCATGGTGCACCAAAAGTGTTTTTCTCGGCCAGAGCAGCTTTTTCTACCAAACGTCCAGCAATAGCTTCCAAACCAAAAGAGATAGTACTGAAAGACATAGCTGGCCTGAAACCTCCTCAGGGGAGACACAAACAGAAACTAGAAACTTTGGTGTAACTGCTTTCGTTTGCCTGGGAAACTCAAATGTACCTGCATGGTGCACCAAAAGTGTTTTTCTCGGCCAGAGCAGCTTTTTCTACCAAACGTCCAGCAATAGCTTCCAAACCAAAAGAGATAGTACTGAAAGACATAGCTGGCCTGAAACCTCCTCAGGGGAGACACAAAAAGAAACTAGAAACTTTGGTGTAACTGCTTTCGTTTGCCTGGGAAACTCAAATGTACCTGCATGGTGCACCAAAAGTGTTTTTCTCGGCCAGAGCAGCTTTTTCTACCAAACGTCCAGCAATAGCTTCCAAACCAAAAGAGATAGTACTGAAAGACATTGCTGGCCTGAAACCTCCTCAGGGGAGACACAAACAGAAACTAGAAACTTTGGTGTAACTGCTTTCGTTTGCCTGGGAAACTCAAATGTACCTGCATGGTGCACCAAAAGTGTTTTTCTCGGCCAGAGCAGCTTTTTCTACCAAACGTCCAGCAATAGCTTCCAAACCAAAAGAGATAGTACTGAAAGACATAGCTGGCCTGAAACCTCCTCAGGGGAGACACAAACAGAAACTAGAAACTTTGGTGTAACTGCTTTTGTTTGCCTGGGAAACTCAAATGTACCTGCATGGTGCACCAAAAGTGTTTTTCTCGGCCGGAGAAGCTTTTTCTACCAAAAATGCCAAACGTCCAGGAATAGCTTCCAAACCAAAAGAGATAGTACTGAAAGACAATGCTGGCCTGAAACCTCCTCAGGGGAGACACAAACAGAAACTAGAAACTTTGGTGTCACTGCTTTCGTTTGCCTGGGAAACTCAAATGTACCTGCATGGTGCACCAAAAGTGTTTTTCTCGGCCAGAGCAGCTTTTTCTACCAAACGTCCACCAATAGCTTCCAAACCAAAAGAGATAGTACTGAAAGACATAGCTGGCATGAAAACTCCTCAGGGGAGACACAAACAGAAACTAGAAACTTTGGTGTAACTGCTTTCGTTTGCCTGGGAAACTCAAATGTACCTGCATGGTGCACCAAAAGTGTTTTTCTCGGCCAGAGCAGCTTTTTCTACCAAACGTCCAGCAATAGCTTCCAAACCAAAAGAGATAGTACTGAAAGACATAGCTGGCCTGAAACCTCCTCAGGGGAGACACAAACAGAAACTAGAAACTTTGGTGTAACTGCTTTCGTTTGCCTGGGAAACTCAAATGTACCTGCATGGTGCACCAAAAGTGTTTTTCTCGGCCAGAGCAGCTTTTTCTACCAAACGTCCAGCAAGAGCTTCCAAACCAAAAGAGATAGTACTGAAAGACATAGCTGGCCTGAAACCTCCTCAGGGGAGACACAAACAGAAACTAGAAACTTTGGTGTCACTGCTTTCGTTTGCCTGGGAAACTCAAATGTACCTGCATGGTGCACCAAAAGTGTTTTTCTCGGCCGGAGCAACTTTTTCTACCAAACGTCCAGCAATAGCTTCCAAACCAAAAGAGATAGTACTGAAAGACATAGCTGGCCTGAAACCTCCTCAGGGGAGACACAAACAGAAACTAGAAACTTTGGTGTAACTGCTTTCGTTTGCCTGGGAAACTCAAATGTACCTGCATGGTGCACCAAAAGTGTTTTTCTCGGCCAGAGCAGCTTTTTCTACCAAACGTCCAGCAATAGCTTCCAAACCAAAAGAGATAGTACTGAAAGACATAGCTGGCCTGAAACCTCCTCAGGGGAGACACAAACAGAAACTAGAAACTTTGGTGTAACTGCTTTCGTTTGCCTGGGAAACTCAAATGTACCTGCATGGTGCACCAAAAGTGTTTTTCTCGGCCAGAGCAGCTTTTTCTACCAAACGTCCAGCAATAGCTTCCAAACCAAAAGAGATAGTACTGAAAGACATAGCTGGCCTGAAACCTCCTCAGGGGAGACACAAACAGAAACTAGAAACTTTGGTGTAACTGCTTTCGTTTGCTTGGGAAACTCAAATGTACCTGCATGGTGCACCAAAAGTGTTTTTCTCGGCCAGAGCAGCTTTTTCTACCAAACGTCCAGCAATAGCTTCCAAACCAAAAGAGATAGTACTGAAAGACATAGCTGGCCTGAAACCTCCTCAGGGGAGACACAAAAAGAAACTAGAAACTTTGGTGTAACTGCTTTCGTTTGCCTGGGAAACTCAAATGTACCTGCATGGTGCACCAAAAGTGTTTTTCTCGGCCAGAGCAGCTTTTTCTACCAAACGTCCAGCAATAGCTTCCAAACCAAAAGAGATAGTACTGAAAGACATAGCTGGCCTGAAACCTCCTCAGGGGAGACACAAACAGAAACTAGAAACTTTGGTGTAACTGCTTTCGTTTGCCTGGGAAACTCAAATGTACCTGCATGGTGCACCAAAAGTGTTTTTCTCGGCCAGAGCAGCTTTTTCTACCAAACGTCCAGCAATAGCTTCCAAACCAAAAGAGATAGTACTGAAAGACATAGCTGGCCTGAAACCTCCTCAGGGGAGACACAAACAGAAACTAGAAACTTTGGTGTAACAGCTTTCGTTTGCCTGGGAAACTCAAATGTACCTGCATGGTGCACCAAAAGTGTTTTTCTCGGCCAGAGCAGCTTTTTCTACCAAACGTCCAGCAATAGCTTCCAAACCAAAAGAGATAGTACTGAAAGACATAGCTGGCCTGAAACCTCCTCAGGGGAGACACAAACAGAAACTAGAAACTTTGGTGTAACTGCTTTCGTTTGCCTGGGAAACTCAAATGTACCTGCATGGTGCACCAAAAGTGTTTTTCTCGGCCAGAGCAGCTTTTTCTACCAAACGTCCAGCAATAGCTTCCAAACCAAAAGAGATAGTACTGAAAGACATAGCTGGCCTGAAACCTCCTCAGGGGAGACACAAACAGAAACTAGAAACTTTGGTGTAACTGCTTTCGTTTGCCTGGGAAACTCAAATGTACCTGCATGGTGCACCAAAAGTGTTTTTCTCGGCCAGAGCAGCTTTTTCTACCAAACGTCCAGCAATAGCTTCCAAACCAAAAGAGATAGTACTGAAAGACATAGCTGGCCTGAAACCTCCTCAGGGGAGACACAAACAGAAACTAGAAACTTTGGTGTAACTGCTTTCGTTTGCCTGGGAAACTCAAATGTACCTGCATGGTGCACCAAAAGTGTTTTTCTCGGCCAGAGCAGCTTTTTCTACCAAACGTCCAGCAATAGCTTCCAAACCAAAAGAGATAGTACTGAAAGACATAGCTGGCCTGAAACCTCCTCAGGGGAGACACAAACAGAAACTAGAAACTTTGGTGTAACTGCTTTCGTTTGCCTGGGAAACTCAAATGTACCTGCATGGTGCACCAAAAGTGTTTTTCTCGGCCGGAGAAGCTTTTTCTACCAAACGTCCAGCAATAGCTTCCAAACCAAAAGAGATAGTACTGAAAGACATAGCTGGCCTGAAACCTCCTCAGGGGAGACACAAACAGAAACTAGAAACTTTGGTGTAACTGCTTTCGTTTGCCTGGGAAACTCAAATGTACCTGCATGGTGCACCAAAAGTGTTTTTCTCGGCCAGAGCAGCTTTTTCTACCAAACGTCCAGCAATAGCTTCCAAACCAAAAGAGATAGTACTGAAAGACATAGCTGGCCTGAAACCTCCTCAGGGGAGACACAAACAGAAACTAGAAACTTTGGTGTAACTGCTTTCGTTTGCCTGGGAAACTCAAATGTACCTGCATGGTGCACCAAAAGTGTTTTTCTCGGCCAGAGCAGCTTTTTCTACCAAACGTCCAGCAATAGCTTCCAAACCAAAAGAGATAGTACTGAAAGACATAGCTGGCCTGAAACCTCCTCAGGGGAGACACAAACAGAAACTAGAAACTTTGGTGTAACTGCTTTCGTTTGCCTGGGAAACTCAAATGTACCTGCATGGTGCACCAAAAGTGTTTTTCTCGGCCGGAGAAGCTTTTTCTACCAAACATGCCATACGTCCAGCAATAGCTTCCAAACCAAAAGAGATAGTACTGAAAGACATTGCTGGCCTGAAACCTCCTCAGGGGAGACACAAACAGAAACTAGAAACTTTGGTGTCACTGCTTTCGTTTGCCTGGGAAACTCAAATGTACCTGCATGGTGCACCAAAAGTGTTTTTCTCGGCCGGCGAAGCTTTTTCTACCAAACGTCCAGCAATAGCTTCCAAACCAAAAGAGATAGTACTGAAAGACAATGCTGGCCTGAAACCTCCTCAGGGGAGACACAAACAGAAACTAGAAACTTTGGTGTAACTGCTTTCGTTTGCCTGGGAAACTCAAATGTACCTGCATGGTGCACCAAAAGTGTTTTTCTCGGCCAGAGCAGCTTTTTCTACCAAACGTCCAGCAATAGCTTCCAAACCAAAAGAGATAGTACTGAAAGACATAGCTGGCCTGAAACCTCCTCAGGGGAGACACAAACAGAAACTAGAAACTTTGGTGTAACTGCTTTCGTTTGCCTGGGAAACTCAAATGTACCTGCATGGTGCACCAAAAGTGTTTTTCTCGGCCAGAGCAGCTTTTTCTACCAAACGTCCAGCAATAGCTTCCAAACCAAAAGAGATAGTACTGAAAGACATAGCTGGCCTGAAACCTCCTCAGGGGAGACACAAACAGAAACTAGAAACTTTGGTGTAACTGCTTTAATTTGCCTGGGAAACTCAAATGTACCTGCATGGTGCACCAAAAGTGTTTTTCTCGGCCAGAGCAGCTTTTTCTACCAAACGTCCAGCAATAGCTTCCAAACCAAAAGAGATAGTACTGAAAGACATAGCTGGCCTGAAACCTCCTCAGGGGAGACACAAACAGAAACTAGAAACTTTGGTGTAACTGCTTTCGTTTGCCTGGGAAACTCAAATGTACCTGCATGGTGCACCAAAATTGTTTTTCTCGGCCAGAGCAGCTTTTTCTACCAAACGTCCAGCAATAGCTTCCAAACCAAAAGAGATAGTACTGAAAGACATAGCTGGCCTGAAACCTCCTCAGGGGAGACACAAACAGAAACTAGAAACTTTGGTGTCACTGCTTTCGTTTGCCTGGGAAACTCAAATGTACCTGCATGGTGCACCAAAAGTGTTTTTCTCGGCCGGAGCAACTTTTTCTACCAAACGTCCAGCAATAGCTTCCAAACCAAAAGAGATAGTACTGAAAGACATAGCTGGCCTGAAACCTCCTCAGGGGAGACACAAACAGAAACTAGAAACTTTGGTGTAACTGCTTTCGTTTGCCTGGGAAACTCAAATGTACCTGCATGGTGCACCAAAAGTGTTTTTCTCGGCCAGAGCAGCTTTTTCTACTAAACGTCCAGCAATAGCTTCCAAACCAAAAGAGATAGTACTGAAAGACATAGCTGGCCTGAAACCTCCTCAGGGGAGACACAAACAGAAACTAGAAACTTTGGTGTAACTGCTTTCGTTTGCCTGGGAAACTCAAATGTACCTGCATGGTGCACCAAAAGTGTTTTTCTCGGCCAGAGCAGCTTTTTCTACCAAACGTCCAGCAATAGCTTCCAAACCAAAAGAGATAGTACTGAAAGACATAGCTGGCCTGAAACCTCCTCAGGGGAGACACAAACAGAAACTAGAAACTTTGGTGTAACTGCTTTCGTTTGCCTGGGAAACTCAAATGTACCTGCATGGTGCACCAAAAGTGTTTTTCTCGGCCAGAGCAGCTTTTTCTACCAAACGTCCAGCAATAGCTTCCAAACCAAAAGAGATAGTACTGAAAGACATAGCTGGCCTGAAACCTCCTCAGGGGAGACACAAACAGAAACTAGAAACTTTGGTGTAACTGCTTTCGTTTGCCTGGGAAACTCAAATGTACCTGCATGGTGCACCAAAAGTGTTTTTCTCGGCCAGAGCAGCTTTTTCTACCAAACGTCCAGCAATAGCTTCCAAACCAAAAGAGATAGTACTGAAAGACATAGCTGGCCTGAAACCTCCTCAGGGGAGACACAAACAGAAACTAGAAACTTTGGTGTAACTGCTTTCGTTTGCTTGGGAAACTCAAATGTACCTGCATGGTGCACCAAAAGTGTTTTTCTCGGCCAGAGCAGCTTTTTCTACCAAACGTCCAGCAATAGCTTCCAAACCAAAAGAGATAGTACTGAAAGACATAGCTGGCCTGAAACCTCCTCAGGGGAGACACAAACAGAAACTAGAAACTTTGGTGTAACTGCTTTCGTTTGCCTGGGAAACTCAAATGTACCTGCATGGTGCACCAAAAGTGTTTTTCTCGGCCAGAGCAGCTTTTTCTACCAAACGTCCAGCAATAGCTTCCAAACCAAAAGAGATAGTACTGAAAGACATAGCTGGCCTGAAACCTCCTCAGGGGAGACACAAACAGAAACTAGAAACTTTGGTGTAACTGCTTTCGTTTGCCTGGGAAACTCAAATGTACCTGCATGGTGCACCAAAAGTGTTTTTCTCGGCCAGAGCAGCTTTTTCTACCAAACGTCCAGCAATAGCTTCCAAACCAAAAGAGATAGTACTGAAAGACATAGCTGGCCTGAAACCTCCTCAGGGGAGACACAAACAGAAACTAGAAACTTTGGTGTAACTGCTTTCGTTTGCCTGGGAAACTCAAATGTACCTGCATGGTGCACCAAAAGTGTTTTTCTCGGCCAGAGCAGCTTTTTCTACCAAACGTCCAGCAATAGCTTCCAAACCAAAAGAGATAGTACTGAAAGACATAGCTGGCCTGAAACCTCCTCAGGGGAGACACAAACAGAAACTAGAAACTTTGGTGTAACTGCTTTCGTTTGCCTGGGAAACTCAAATGTACCTGCATGGTGCACCAAAAGTGTTTTTCTCGGCCAGAGCAGCTTTTTCTACCAAACGTCCAGCAATAGCTTCCAAACCAAAAGAGATAGTACTGAAAGACATAGCTGGCCTGAAACCTCCTCAGGGGAGACACAAAAAGAAACTAGAAACTTTGGTGTAACTGCTTTCGTTTGCCTGGGAAACTCAAATGTACCTGCATGGTGCACCAAAAGTGTTTTTCTCGGCCAGAGCAGCTTTTTCTACCAAACGTCCAGCAATAGCTTCCAAACCAAAAGAGATAGTACTGAAAGACATTGCTGGCCTGAAACCTCCTCAGGGGAGACACAAACAGAAACTAGAAACTTTGGTGTAACTGCTTTCGTTTGCCTGGGAAACTCAAATGTACCTGCATGGTGCACCAAAAGTGTTTTTCTCGGCCAGAGCAGCTTTTTCTACCAAACGTCCAGCAATAGATTCCAAACCAAAAGAGATAGTACTGAAAGACATAGCTGGCCTGAAACCTCCTCAGGGGAGACACAAACAGAAACTAGAAACTTTGGTGTAACTGCTTTTGTTTGCCTGGGAAACTCAAATGTACCTGCATGGTGCACCAAAAGTGTTTTTCTCGGCCGGAGAAGCTTTTTCTACCAAAAATGCCAAACGTCCAGGAATAGCTTCCAAACCAAAAGAGATAGTACTGAAAGACAATGCTGGCCTGAAACCTCCTCAGGGGAGACACAAACAGAAACTAGAAACTTTGGTGTAACTGCTTTCGTTTGCCTGGGAAACTCAAATGTACCTGCATGGTGCACCAAAAGTGTTTTTCTCGGCCGGAGAAGCTTTTTCTACCAAACATGCCATACGTCCAGCAATAGCTTCCAAACCAAAAGAGATAGTACTGAAAGACATTGCTGGCCTGAAACCTCCTCAGGGGAGACACAAACAGAAACTAGAAACTTTGGTGTCACTGCTTTCGTTTGCCTGGGAAACTCAAATGTACCTGCATGGTGCACCAAAAGTGTTTTTCTCGGCCGGCGAAGCTTTTTCTACCAAACGTCCAGCAATAGCTTCCAAACCAAAAGAGATAGTACTGAAAGACATAGCTGGCCTGAAACCTCCTCAGGGGAGACACAAACAGAAACTAGAAACTTTGGTGTAACTGCTTTCGTTTGCCTGGGAAACTCAAATGTACCTGCATGGTGCACCAAAAGTGTTTTTCTCGGCCAGAGCAGCTTTTTCTACCAAACGTCCAGCAATAGCTTCCAAACCAAAAGAGATAGTACTGAAAGACATAGCTGGCCTGAAACCTCCTCAGGGGAGACACAAACAGAAACTAGAAACTTTGGTGTAACTGCTTTCGTTTGCCTGGGAAACTCAAATGTACCTGCATGGTGCACCAAAAGTGTTTTTCTCGGCCAGAGCAGCTTTTTCTACCAAACGTCCAGCAATAGCTTCCAAACCAAAAGAGATAGTACTGAAAGACATAGCTGGCCTGAAACCTCCTCAGGGGAGACACAAACAGAAACTAGAAACTTTGGTGTAACTGCTTTAATTTGCCTGGGAAACTCAAATGTACCTGCATGGTGCACCAAAAGTGTTTTTCTCGGCCAGAGCAGCTTTTTCTACCAAACGTCCAGCAATAGCTTCCAAACCAAAAGAGATAGTACTGAAAGACATAGCTGGCCTGAAACCTCCTCAGGGGAGACACAAACAGAAACTAGAAACTTTGGTGTAACTGCTTTCGTTTGCCTGGGAAACTCAAATGTACCTGCATGGTGCACCAAAAGTGTTTTTCTCGGCCAGAGCAGCTTTTTCTACCAAACGTCCAGCAATAGCTTCCAAACCAAAAGAGATAGTACTGAAAGACATAGCTGGCCTGAAACCTCCTCAGGGGAGACACAAACAGAAACTAGAAACTTTGGTGTAACTGCTTTCGTTTGCCTGGGAAACTCAAATGTACCTGCATGGTGCACCAAAAGTGTTTTTCTCGGCCGGAGCAACTTTTTCTACCAAACGTCCAGCAATAGCTTCCAAACCAAAAGAGATAGTACTGAAAGACATAGCTGGCCTGAAACCTCCTCAGGGGAGACACAAACAGAAACTAGAAACTTTGGTGTAACTGCTTTCGTTTGCCTGGGAAACTCAAATGTACCTGCATGGTGCACCAAAAGTGTTTTTCTCGGCCAGAGCAGCTTTTTCTACCAAACGTCCAGCAATAGCTTCCAAACCAAAAGAGATAGTACTGAAAGACATAGCTGGCCTGAAACCTCCTCAGGGGAGACACAAACAGAAACTAGAAACTTTGGTGTAACTGCTTTCGTTTGCCTGGGAAACTCAAATGTACCTGCATGGTGCACCAAAAGTGTTTTTCTCGGCCAGAGCAGCTTTTTCTACCAAACGTCCAGCAATAGCTTCCAAACCAAAAGAGATAGTACTGAAAGACATAGCTGGCCTGAAACCTCCTCAGGGGAGACACAAACAGAAACTAGAAACTTTGGTGTAACTGCTTTCGTTTGCCTGGGAAACTCAAATGTACCTGCATGGTGCACCAAAAGTGTTTTTCTCGGCCAGAGCAGCTTTTTCTACCAAACGTCCAGCAATAGCTTCCAAACCAAAAGAGATAGTACTGAAAGACATAGCTGGCCTGAAACCTCCTCAGGGGAGACACAAACAGAAACTAGAAACTTTGGTGTAACTGCTTTCGTTTGCCTGGGAAACTCAAATGTACCTGCATGGTGCACCAAAAGTGTTTTTCTCGGCCAGAGCAGCTTTTTCTACCAAACGTCCAGCAATAGCTTCCAAACCAAAAGAGATAGTACTGAAAGACATAGCTGGCCTGAAACCTCCTCAGGGGAGACACAAACAGAAACTAGAAACTTTGGTGTAACTGCTTTCGTTTGCTTGGGAAACTCAAATGTACCTGCATGGTGCACCAAAAGTGTTTTTCTCGGCCAGAGCAGCTTTTTCTACCAAACGTCCAGCAATAGCTTCCAAACCAAAAGAGATAGTACTGAAAGACATAGCTGGCCTGAAACCTCCTCAGGGGAGACACAAAAAGAAACTAGAAACTTTGGTGTAACTGCTTTCGTTTGCCTGGGAAACTCAAATGTACCTGCATGGTGCACCAAAAGTGTTTTTCTCGGCCAGAGCAGCTTTTTCTACCAAACGTCCAGCAATAGCTTCCAAACCAAAAGAGATAGTACTGAAAGACATAGCTGGCCTGAAACCTCCTCAGGGGAGACACAAACAGAAACTAGAAACTTTGGTGTAACTGCTTTCGTTTGCCTGGGAAACTCAAATGTACCTGCATGGTGCACCAAAAGTGTTTTTCTCGGCCAGAGCAGCTTTTTCTACCAAACGTCCAGCAATAGCTTCCAAACCAAAAGAGATAGTACTGAAAGACATAGCTGGCCTGAAACCTCCTCAGGGGAGACACAAACAGAAACTAGAAACTTTGGTGTAACTGCTTTCGTTTGCCTGGGAAACTCAAATGTACCTGCATGGTGCACCAAAAGTGTTTTTCTCGGCCAGAGCAGCTTTTTCTACCAAACGTCCAGCAATAGCTTCCAAACCAAAAGAGATAGTACTGAAAGACATAGCTGGCCTGAAACCTCCTCAGGGGAGACACAAACAGAAACTAGAAACTTTGGTGTAACTGCTTTCGTTTGCCTGGGAAACTCAAATGTACCTGCATGGTGCACCAAAAGTGTTTTTCTCGGCCAGAGCAGCTTTTTCTACCAAACGTCCAGCAATAGCTTCCAAACCAAAAGAGATAGTACTGAAAGACATAGCTGGCCTGAAACCTCCTCAGGGGAGACACAAAAAGAAACTAGAAACTTTGGTGTAACTGCTTTCGTTTGCCTGGGAAACTCAAATGTACCTGCATGGTGCACCAAAAGTGTTTTTCTCGGCCAGAGCAGCTTTTTCTACCAAACGTCCAGCAATAGCTTCCAAACCAAAAGAGATAGTACTGAAAGACATTGCTGGCCTGAAACCTCCTCAGGGGAGACACAAACAGAAACTAGAAACTTTGGTGTAACTGCTTTCGTTTGCCTGGGAAACTCAAATGTACCTGCATGGTGCACCAAAAGTGTTTTTCTCGGCCAGAGCAGCTTTTTCTACCAAACGTCCAGCAATAGCTTCCAAACCAAAAGAGATAGTACTGAAAGACATAGCTGGCCTGAAACCTCCTCAGGGGAGACACAAACAGAAACTAGAAACTTTGGTGTAACTGCTTTTGTTTGCCTGGGAAACTCAAATGTACCTGCATGGTGCACCAAAAGTGTTTTTCTCGGCCGGAGAAGCTTTTTCTACCAAAAATGCCAAACGTCCAGGAATAGCTTCCAAACCAAAAGAGATAGTACTGAAAGACAATGCTGGCCTGAAACCTCCTCAGGGGAGACACAAACAGAAACTAGAAACTTTGGTGTAACTGCTTTCGTTTGCCTGGGAAACTCAAATGTACCTGCATGGTGCACCAAAAGTGTTTTTCTCGGTCAGAGCATCTTTTTCTACCAAACGTCCAGCAATAGCTTCCAAACCAAAAGAGATAGTACTGAAAGACATAGCTGGCATGAAACCTCCTCAGGGGAGACACAAACAGAAACTAGAAACTTTGGTGTAACTGCTTTCGTTTGCCTGGGAAACTCAAATGTACCTGCATGGTGCACCAAAAGTGTTTTTCTCGGCCAGAGCAGCTTTTTCTACCAAACGTCCAGCAATAGCTTCCAAACCAAAAGAGATAGTACTGAAAGACATAGCTGGCCTGAAACCTCCTCAGGGGAGACACAAACAGAAACTAGAAACTTTGGTGTAACTGCTTTCGTTTGCCTGGGAAACTCAAATGTACCTGCATGGTGCACCAAAAGTGTTTTTCTCGGCCAGAGCAGCTTTTTCTACCAAACGTCCAGCAATAGCTTCCAAACCAAAAGAGATAGTACTGAAAGACATAGCTGGCCTGAAACCTCCTCAGGGGAGACACAAACAGAAACTAGAAACTTTGGTGTCACTGCTTTCGTTTGCCTGGGAAACTCAAATGTACCTGCATGGTGCACCAAAAGTGTTTTTCTCGGCCGGAGCAACTTTTTCTACCAAACGTCCAGCAATAGCTTCCAAACCAAAAGAGATAGTACTGAAAGACATAGCTGGCCTGAAACCTCCTCAGGGGAGACACAAACAGAAACTAGAAACTTTGGTGTAACTGCTTTCGTTTGCCTGGGAAACTCAAATGTACCTGCATGGTGCACCAAAAGTGTTTTTCTCGGCCAGAGCAGCTTTTTCTACCAAACGTCCAGCAATAGCTTCCAAACCAAAAGAGATAGTACTGAAAGACATAGCTGGCCTGAAACCTCCTCAGGGGAGACACAAACAGAAACTAGAAACTTTGGTGTAACTGCTTTCGTTTGCCTGGGAAACTCAAATGTACCTGCATGGTGCACCAAAAGTGTTTTTCTCGGCCAGAGCAGCTTTTTCTACCAAACGTCCAGCAATAGCTTCCAAACCAAAAGAGATAGTACTGAAAGACATAGCTGGCCTGAAACCTCCTCAGGGGAGACACAAACAGAAACTAGAAACTTTGGTGTAACTGCTTTCGTTTGCTTGGGAAACTCAAATGTACCTGCATGGTGCACCAAAAGTGTTTTTCTCGGCCAGAGCAGCTTTTTCTACCAAACGTCCAGCAATAGCTTCCAAACCAAAAGAGATAGTACTGAAAGACATAGCTGGCCTGAAACCTCCTCAGGGGAGACACAAACAGAAACTAGAAACTTTGGTGTAACTGCTTTCGTTTGCCTGGGAAACTCAAATGTACCTGCATGGTGCACCAAAAGTGTTTTTCTCGGCCAGAGCAGCTTTTTCTACCAAACGTCCAGCAATAGCTTCCAAACCAAAAGAGATAGTACTGAAAGACATAGCTGGCCTGAAACCTCCTCAGGGGAGACACAAACAGAAACTAGAAACTTTGGTGTAACTGCTTTTGTTTGCCTGGGAAACTCAAATGTACCTGCATGGTGCACCAAAAGTGTTTTTCTCGGCCGGAGAAGCTTTTTCTACCAAAAATGCCAAACGTCCAGGAATAGCTTCCAAACCAAAAGAGATAGTACTGAAAGACAATGCTGGCCTGAAACCTCCTCAGGGGAGACACAAACAGAAACTAGAAACTTTGGTGTAACTGCTTTCGTTTGCCTGGGAAACTCAAATGTACCTGCATGGTGCACCAAAAGTGTTTTTCTCGGCCAGAGCAGCTTTTTCTACCAAACGTCCAGCAATAGCTTCCAAACCAAAAGAGATAGTACTGAAAGACATAGCTGGCATGAAACCTCCTCAGGGGAGACACAAACAGAAACTAGAAACTTTGGTGTAACTGCTTTCGTTTGCCTGGGAAACTCAAATGTACCTGCATGGTGCACCAAAAGTGTTTTTCTCGGCCAGAGCAGCTTTTTCTACCAAACGTCCAGCAATAGCTTCCAAACCAAAAGAGATAGTACTGAAAGACATAGCTGGCCTGAAACCTCCTCAGGGGAGACACAAACAGAAACTAGAAACTTTGGTGTAACTGCTTTCGTTTGCCTGGGAAACTCAAATGTACCTGCATGGTGCACCAAAAGTGTTTTTCTCGGCCAGAGCAGCTTTTTCTACCAAACGTCCAGCAAGAGCTTCCAAACCAAAAGAGATAGTACTGAAAGACATAGCTGGCCTGAAACCTCCTCAGGGGAGACACAAACAGAAACTAGAAACTTTGGTGTCACTGCTTTCGTTTGCCTGGGAAACTCAAATGTACCTGCATGGTGCACCAAAAGTGTTTTTCTCGGCCGGAGCAACTTTTTCTACCAAACGTCCAGCAATAGCTTCCAAACCAAAAGAGATAGTACTGAAAGACATAGCTGGCCTGAAACCTCCTCAGGGGAGACACAAACAGAAACTAGAAACTTTGGTGTAACTGCTTTCGTTTGCCTGGGAAACTCAAATGTACCTGCATGGTGCACCAAAAGTGTTTTTCTCGGCCAGAGCAGCTTTTTCTACCAAACGTCCAGCAATAGCTTCCAAACCAAAAGAGATAGTACTGAAAGACATAGCTGGCCTGAAACCTCCTCAGGGGAGACACAAACAGAAACTAGAAACTTTGGTGTAACTGCTTTCGTTTGCCTGGGAAACTCAAATGTACCTGCATGGTGCACCAAAAGTGTTTTTCTCGGCCAGAGCAGCTTTTTCTACCAAACGTCCAGCAATAGCTTCCAAACCAAAAGAGATAGTACTGAAAGACATAGCTGGCCTGAAACCTCCTCAGGGGAGACACAAACAGAAACTAGAAACTTTGGTGTAACTGCTTTCGTTTGCTTGGGAAACTCAAATGTACCTGCATGGTGCACCAAAAGTGTTTTTCTCGGCCAGAGCAGCTTTTTCTACCAAACGTCCAGCAATAGCTTCCAAACCAAAAGAGATAGTACTGAAAGACATAGCTGGCCTGAAACCTCCTCAGGGGAGACACAAAAAGAAACTAGAAACTTTGGTGTAACTGCTTTCGTTTGCCTGGGAAACTCAAATGTACCTGCATGGTGCACCAAAAGTGTTTTTCTCGGCCAGAGCAGCTTTTTCTACCAAACGTCCAGCAATAGCTTCCAAACCAAAAGAGATAGTACTGAAAGACATAGCTGGCCTGAAACCTCCTCAGGGGAGACACAAACAGAAACTAGAAACTTTGGTGTAACTGCTTTCGTTTGCCTGGGAAACTCAAATGTACCTGCATGGTGCACCAAAAGTGTTTTTCTCGGCCAGAGCAGCTTTTTCTACCAAACGTCCAGCAATAGCTTCCAAACCAAAAGAGATAGTACTGAAAGACATAGCTGGCCTGAAACCTCCTCAGGGGAGACACAAACAGAAACTAGAAACTTTGGTGTAACTGCTTTCGTTTGCCTGGGAAACTCAAATGTACCTGCATGGTGCACCAAAAGTGTTTTTCTCGGCCAGAGCAGCTTTTTCTACCAAACGTCCAGCAATAGCTTCCAAACCAAAAGAGATAGTACTGAAAGACATAGCTGGCCTGAAACCTCCTCAGGGGAGACACAAACAGGAACTAGAAACTTTGGTGTAACTGCTTTCGTTTGCCTGGGAAACTCAAATGTACCTGCATGGTGCACCAAAAGTGTTTTTCTCAGCCAGAGCAGCTTTTTCTACCAAACGTCCAGCAATAGCTTCCAAACCAAAAGAGATAGTACTGAAAGACATAGCTGGCCTGAAACCTCCTCAGGGGAGACACAAACAGAAACTAGAAACTTTGGTGTAACTGCTTTCGTTTGCCTGGGAAACTCAAATGTACCTGCATGGTGCACCAAAAGTGTTTTTCTCGGCCAGAGCAGCTTTTTCTACCAAACGTCCAGCAATAGCTTCCAAACCAAAAGAGATAGTACTGAAAGACATAGCTGGCCTGAAACCTCCTCAGGGGAGACACAAACAGAAACTAGAAACTTTGGTGTAACTGCTTTCGTTTGCTTGGGAAACTCAAATGTACCTGCATGGTGCACCAAAAGTGTTTTTCTCGGCCAGAGCAGCTTTTTCTACCAAACGTCCAGCAATAGCTTCCAAACCAAAAGAGATAGTACTGAAAGACATAGCTGGCCTGAAACCTCCTCAGGGGAGACACAAACAGAAACTAGAAACTTTGGTGTAACTGCTTTCGTTTGCCTGGGAAACTCAAATGTACCTGCATGGTTCACCAAAAGTGTTTTTCTCGGCCAGAGCAGCTTTTTCTACCAAACGTCCAGCAATAGCTTCCAAACCAAAAGAGATAGTACTGAAAGACATAGCTGGCCTGAAACCTCCTCAGGGGAGACACAAACAGGAACTAGAAACTTTGGTGTAACTGCTTTCGTTTGCCTGGGAAACTCAAATGTACCTGCATGGTGCACCAAAAGTGTTTTTCTCGGCCTGAGCAGCTTTTTCTACCAAACGTCCAGCAATAGCTTCCAAACCAAAAGAGATAGTACTGAAAGACATAGCTGGCCTGAAACCTCCTCAGGGGAGACACAAACAGAAACTAGAAACTTTGGTGTAACTGCTTTCGTTTGCCTGGGAAACTCAAATGTACCTGCATGGTGCACCAAAAGTGTTTTTCTCGGCCAGAGCAGCTTTTTCTACCAAACGTCCAGCAATAGCTTCCAAACCAAAAGAGATAGTACTGAAAGACATAGCTGGCCTGAAACCTCCTCAGGGGAGACACAAACAGAAACTAGAAACTTTGGTGTAACTGCTTTCGTTTGCTTGGGAAACTCAAATGTACCTGCATGGTGCACCAAAAGTGTTTTTCTCGGCCAGAGCAGCTTTTTCTACCAAACGTCCAGCAATAGCTTCCAAACCAAAAGAGATAGTACTGAAAGACATAGCTGGCCTGAAACCTCCTCAGGGGAGACACAAAAAGAAACTAGAAACTTTGGTGTAACTGCTTTCGTTTGCCTGGGAAACTCAAATGTACCTGCATGGTTCACCAAAAGTGTTTTTCTCGGCCAGAGCAGCTTTTTCTACCAAACGTCCAGCAATAGCTTCCAAACCAAAAGAGATAGTACTGAAAGACATAGCTGGCCTGAAACCTCCTCAGGGGAGACACAAACAGAAACTAGAAACTTTGGTGTAACTGCTTTCGTTTGCCTGGGAAACTCAAATGTACCTGCATGGTGCACCAAAAGTGTTTTTCTCGGCCAGAGCAGCTTTTTCTACCAAACGTCCAGCAATAGCTTCCAAACCAAAAGAGATAGTACTGAAAGAAATAGCTGGCCTGAAACCTCCTCAGGGGAGACACAAACAGAAACTAGAAACTTTGGTGTAACTGCTTTCGTTTGCCTGGGAAACTCAAATGTACCTGCATGGTGCACCAAAAGTGTTTTTCTCGGCCGGAGCAGCTTTTTCTACCAAACGTCCAGCAATAGCTTCCAAACCAAAAGAGATAGTACTGAAAGACATAGCTGGCCTGAAACCTCCTCAGGGGAGACACAAACAGAAACTAGAAACTTTGGTGTAACTGCTTTCGTTTGCCTGGGAAACTCAAATGTACCTGCATGGTGCACCAAAAGTGTTTTTCTCGGCCAGAGCAGCTTTTTGTACCAAACGTCCAGCAATAGCTTCCAAACCAAAAGAGATAGTACTGAAAGACATAGCTGGCCTGAAACCTCCTCAGGGGAGACACAAACAGAAACTAGAAACTTTGGTGTCACTGCTTTCGTTTGCCTGGGAAACTCAAATGTACCTGCATGGTGCACCAAAAGTGTTTTTCTCGGCCGGAGCAACTTTTTCTACCAAAAGTCCAGCAATAGCTTCCAAACCAAAAGAGATAGTACTGAAAGACATAGCTGGCCTGAAACCTCCTCAGGGGAGACACAAACAGAAACTAGAAACTTTGGTGTAACTGCTTTCGTTTGCCTGGGAAACTCAAATGTACCTGCATGGTGCACCAAAAGTGTTTTTCTCGGCCAGAGCAGCTTTTTCTACCAAACGTCCAGCAATAGCTTCCAAACCAAAAGAGATAGTACTGAAAGACATAGCTGGCCTGAAACCTCCTCAGGGGAGACACAAACAGAAACTAGAAACTTTGGTGTAACTGCTTTCGTTTGCCTGGGAAACTCAAATGTACCTGCATGGTGCACCAAAAGTGTTTTTCTCGGCCAGAGCAGCTTTTTCTACCAAACGTCCAGCAATAGCTTCCAAACCAAAAGAGATAGTACTGAAAGACATAGCTGGCCTGAAACCTCCTCAGGGGAGACACAAACAGGAACTAGAAACTTTGGTGTAACTGCTTTCGTTTGCCTGGGAAACTCAAATGTACCTGCATGGTGCACCAAAAGTGTTTTTCTCGGCCAGAGCAGCTTTTTCTACCAAACGTCCAGCAATAGCTTCCAAACCAAAAGAGATAGTACTGAAAGACATAGCTGGCCTGAAACCTCCTCAGGGGAGACACAAACAGAAACTAGAAACTTTGGTGTAACTGCTTTCGTTTGCCTGGGAAACTCAAATGTACCTGCATGGTGCACCAAAAGTGTTTTTCTCGGCCAGAGCAGCTTTTTCTACCAAACGTCCAGCAATAGCTTCCAAACCAAAAGAGATAGTACTGAAAGACATAGCTGGCCTGAAACCTCCTCAGGGGAGACACAAACAGAAACTAGAAACTTTGGTGTAACTGCTTTCGTTTGCTTGGGAAACTCAAATGTACCTGCATGGTGCACCAAAAGTGTTTTTCTCGGCCAGAGCAGCTTTTTCTACCAAACGTCCAGCAATAGCTTCCAAACCAAAAGAGATAGTACTGAAAGACATAGCTGGCCTGAAACCTCCTCAGGGGAGACACAAACAGAAACTAGAAACTTTGGTGTAACTGCTTTCGTTTGCCTGGGAAACTCAAATGTACCTGCATGGTGCACCAAAAGTGTTTTTCTCGGCCAGAGCAGCTTTTTCTACCAAACGTCCAGCAATAGCTTCCAAACCAAAAGAGATAGTACTGAAAGACATAGCTGGCCTGAAACCTCCTCAGGGGAGACACAAACAGAAACTAGAAACTTTGGTGTAACTGCTTTCGTTTGCCTGGGAAACTCAAATGTACCTGCATGGTGCACCAAAAGTGTTTTTCTCGGCCAGAGCAGCTTTTTCTACCAAACGTCCAGCAATAGCTTCCAAACCAAAAGAGATAGTACTGAAAGACATAGCTGGCCTGAAACCTCCTCAGGGGAGACACAAACAGAAACTAGAAACTTTGGTGTAACTGCTTTCGTTTGCCTGGGAAACTCAAATGTACCTGCATGGTGCACCAAAAGTGTTTTTCTCGGCCGGAGCAGCTTTTTCTACCAAACGTCCAGCAATAGCTTCCAAACCAAAAGAGATAGTACTGAAAGACATAGCTGGCCTGAAACCTCCTCAGGGGAGACACAAACAGAAACTAGAAACTTTGGTGTAACTGCTTTCGTTTGCCTGGGAAACTCAAATGTACCTGCATGGTGCACCAAAAGTGTTTTTCTCGGCCAGAGCAGCTTTTTCTACCAAACGTCCAGCAATAGCTTCCAAACCAAAAGAGATAGTACTGAAAGACATAGCTGGCCTGAAACCTCCTCAGGGGAGACACAAACAGAAACTAGAAACTTTGGTGTCACTGCTTTCGTTTGCCTGGGAAACTCAAATGTACCTGCATGGTGCACCAAAAGTGTTTTTCTCGGCCAGAGCAGCTTTTTCTACCAAACGTCCAGCAATAGCTTCCAAACCAAAAGAGATAGTACTGAAAGACATAGCTGGCCTGAAACCTCCTCAGGGGAGACACAAACAGAAACTAGAAACTTTGGTGTAACTGCTTTCGTTTGCCTGGGAAACTCAAATGTACCTGCATGGTGCACCAAAAGTGTTTTTCTCGGCCAGAGCAGCTTTTTCTACCAAACGTCCAGCAATAGCTTCCAAACCAAAAGAGATAGTACTGAAAGACATAGCTGGCCTGAAACCTCCTCAGGGGAGACACAAACAGAAACTAGAAACTTTGGTGTAACTGCTTTCGTTTGCCTGGGAAACTCAAATGTACCTGCATGGTGCACCAAAAGTGTTTTTCTCGGCCAGAGCAGCTTTTTCTACCAAACGTCCAGCAATAGCTTCCAAACCAAAAGAGATAGTACTGAAAGACATAGCTGGCCTGAAACCTCCTCAGGGGAGACACAAACAGAAACTAGAAACTTTGGTGTAACTGCTTTCGTTTGCCTGGGAAACTCAAATGTACCTGCATGGTGCACCAAAAGTGTTTTTCTCGGCCAGAGCAGCTTTTTCTACCAAACGTCCAGCAATAGCTTCCAAACCAAAAGAGATAGTACTGAAAGACATAGCTGGCCTGAAACCTCCTCAGGGGAGACACAAACAGAAACTAGAAACTTTGGTGTAACTGCTTTCGTTTGCCTGGGAAACTCAAATGTACCTGCATGGTGCACCAAAAGTGTTTTTCTCGGCCAGAGCAGCTTTTTCTACCAAACGTCCAGCAATAGCTTCCAAACCAAAAGAGATAGTACTGAAAGACATAGCTGGCCTGAAACCTCCTCAGGGGAGACACAAACAGAAACTAGAAACTTTGGTGTAACTGCTTTCGTTTGCTTGGGAAACTCAAATGTACCTGCATGGTGCACCAAAAGTGTTTTTCTCGGCCAGAGCAGCTTTTTCTACCAAACGTCCAGCAATAGCTTCCAAACCAAAAGAGATAGTACTGAAAGACATAGCTGGCCTGAAACCTCCTCAGGGGAGACACAAACAGAAACTAGAAACTTTGGTGTAACTGCTTTCGTTTGCCTGGGAAACTCAAATGTACCTGCATGGTGCACCAAAAGTGTTTTTCTCGGCCGGAGCAGCTTTTTCTACCAAACGTCCAGCAATAGCTTCCAAACCAAAAGAGATAGTACTGAAAGACATAGCTGGCCTGAAACCTCCTCAGGGGAGACACAAACAGAAACTAGAAACTTTGGTGTAACTGCTTTCGTTTGCCTGGGAAACTCAAATGTACCTGCATGGTGCACCAAAAGTGTTTTTCTCGGCCGGAGCAGCTTTTTCTACCAAACGTCCAGCAATAGCTTCCAAACCAAAAGAGATAGTACTGAAAGACATAGCTGGCCTGAAACCTCCTCAGGGGAGACACAAACAGAAACTAGAAACTTTGGTGTAACTGCTTTCGTTTGCCTGGGAAACTCAAATGTACCTGCATGGTGCACCAAAAGTGTTTTTCTCGGCCGGAGCAGATTTTTCTACCAAACGTCCAGCAATAGCTTCCAAACCAAAAGAGATAGTACTGAAAGACATAGCTGGCCTGAAACCTCCTCAGGGGAGACACAAACAGAAACTAGAAACTTTGGTGTAACTGCTTTCGTTTGCCTGGGAAACTCAAATGTACCTGCATGGTGCACCAAAAGTGTTTTTCTCGGCCAGAGCAGCTTTTTCTACCAAACGTCCAGCAATAGCTTCCAAACCAAAAGAGATAGTACTGAAAGACATAGCTGGCCTGAAACCTCCTCAGGGGAGACACAAACAGAAACTAGAAACTTTGGTGTAACTGCTTTCGTTTGCCTGGGAAACTCAAATGTACCTGCATGGTGCACCAAAAGTGTTTTTCTCGGCCGGAGCAGCTTTTTCTACCAAACGTCCAGCAATAGCTTCCAAACCAAAAGAGATAGTACTGAAAGACATAGCTGGCCTGAAACCTCCTCAGGGGAGACACAAACAGAAACTAGAAACTTTGGTGTAACTGCTTTCGTTTGCCTGGGAAACTCAAATGTACCTGCATGGTGCACCAAAAGTGTTTTTCTCGGCCAGAGCAGCTTTTTCTACCAAACGTCCAGCAATAGCTTCCAAACCAAAAGAGATAGTACTGAAAGACATAGCTGGCCTGAAACCTCCTCAGGGGAGACACAAACAGAAACTAGAAACTTTGGTGTAACTGCTTTCGTTTGCCTGGGAAACTCAAATGTACCTGCATGGTGCACCAAAAGTGTTTTTCTCGGCCAGAGCAGCTTTTTCTACCAAACGTCCAGCAATAGCTTCCAAACCAAAAGAGATAGTACTGAAAGACATAGCTGGCCTGAAACCTCCTCAGGGGAGACACAAACAGAAACTAGAAACTTTGGTGTAACTGCTTTCGTTTGCTTGGGAAACTCAAATGTACCTGCATGGTGCACCAAAAGTGTTTTTCTCGGCCAGAGCAGCTTTTTCTACCAAACGTCCAGCAATAGCTTCCAAACCAAAAGAGATAGTACTGAAAGACATAGCTGGCCTGAAACCTCCTCAGGGGAGACACAAAAAGAAACTAGAAACTTTGGTGTAACTGCTTTCGTTTGCCTGGGAAACTCAAATGTACCTGCATGGTGCACCAAAAGTGTTTTTCTCGGCCAGAGCAGCTTTTTCTACCAAACGTCCAGCAATAGCTTCCAAACCAAAAGAGATAGTACTGAAAGACATAGCTGGCCTGAAACCTCCTCAGGGGAGACACAAACAGAAACTAGAAACTTTGGTGTAACTGCTTTCGTTTGCCTGGGAAACTCAAATGTACCTGCATGGTGCACCAAAAGTGTTTTTCTCGGCCAGAGCAGCTTTTTCTACCAAACGTCCAGCAATAGCTTCCAAACCAAAAGAGATAGTACTGAAAGACATAGCTGGCCTGAAACCTCCTCAGGGGAGACACAAACAGAAACTAGAAACTTTGGTGTAACTGCTTTCGTTTGCCTGGGAAACTCAAATGTACCTGCATGGTGCACCAAAAGTGTTTTTCTCGGCCAGAGCAGCTTTTCTACCAAACGTCCAGCAATAGCTTCCAAACCAAAAGAGATAGTACTGAAAGACATAGCTGGCCTGAAACCTCCTCAGGGGAGACACAAACAGAAACTAGAAACTTTGGTGTAACTGCTTTCGTTTGCCTGGAGAAACTAGAAACTTTGGTGTAACTGCTTTCGTTTGCCTGGGAAACTCAAATGTACCTGCATGGTGCACCAAAAGTGTTTTTCTCGGCCAGAGCAGCTTTTTCTACCAAACGTCCAGCAATAGCTTCCAAACCAAAAGAGATAGTACTGAAAGACATAGCTGGCCTGAAACCTCCTCAGGGGAGGACACAAACAGAAACTAGAAACTTTGGTGTAACTGCTTTCGTTTGCTTGGGAAACTCAAATGTACCTGCATGGTGCACCAAAAGTGTTTTTCTCGGCCAGAGCAGCTTTTTCTACCAAACGTCCAGCAAGAGCTTCCAAACCAAAAGAGATAGTACTGAAAGACATAGCTGGCCTGAAACCTCCTCAGGGGAGACACAAACAGAAACTAGAAACTTTGGTGTAACTGCTTTCGTTTGCCTGGGAAACTCAAATGTACCTGCATGGTGCACCAAAAGTGTTTTTCTCGGCCAGAGCAGCTTTTTCTACCAAACGTCCAGCAATAGCTTCCAAACCAAAAGAGATAGTACTGAAAGACATAGCTGGCCTGAAACCTCCTCAGGGGAGACACAAACAGAAACTAGAAACTTTGGTGTAACTGCTTTCGTTTGCCTGGGAAACTCAAATGTACCTGCATGGTGCACCAAAAGTGTTTTTCCTCGGCCGGAGCAGCTTTTTCTACCAAACGTCCAGCAATAGCTTCCAAACCAAAAGAGATAGTACTGAAAGACATAGCTGGCCTGAAACCTCCTCAGGGGAGACACAAACAGAAACTAGAAACTTTGGTGTCACTGCTTTCGTTTGCCTGGGAAACTCAAATGTACCTGCATGGTGCACCAAAAGTGTTTTTCTCTCGGCCAGAGCAGCTTTTTCTACCAAACGTCCAGCAATAGCTTCCAAACCAAAAGAGATAGTACTGAAAGACATAGCTGGCCTGAAACCTCCTCAGGGGAGACACAAACAGAAACTAGAAACTTTGGTGTAACTGCTTTCGTTTGCCTGGGAAACTCAAATGTACCTGCATGGTGCACCAAAAGTGTTTTTCCTCGGCCAGAGCAGCTTTTTCTACCAAACGTCCAGCAATAGCTTCCAAACCAAAAGAGATAGTACTGAAAGACATAGCTGGCCTGAAACCTCCTCAGGGGAGACACAAACAGAAACTAGAAACTTTGGTGTAACTGCTTTCGTTTGCTTGGGAAACTCAAATGTACCTGCATGGTGCACCAAAAGTGTTTTTCCTCGGCCAGAGCAGCTTTTTCTACCAAACGTCCAGCAATAGCTTCCAAACCAAAAGAGATAGTACTGAAAGACATAGCTGGCCTGAAAACCTCCTCAGGGGAGACACAAAAAGAAACTAGAAACTTTGGTGTAACTGCTTTCGTTTGCCTGGGAAACTCAAATGTACCTGCATGGTGCACCAAAAGTGTTTTTCCTCGGCCAGAGCAGCTTTTTCTACCAAACGTCCAGCAATAGCTTCCAAACCAAAAGAGATAGTACTGAAAGACATAGCTGGCCTGAAACCTCCTCAGGGGAGACACAAACAGAAACTAGAAACTTTGGTGTAACTGCTTTCGTTTGCCTGGGAAACTCAAATGTACCTGCATGGTGCACCAAAAGTGTTTTTCCTCGGCCAGAGCAGCTTTTTCTACCAAACGTCCAGCAATAGCTTCCAAACCAAAAGAGATAGTACTGAAAGACATAGCTGGCCTGAAACCTCCTCAGGGGAGACACAAACAGAAACTAGAAACTTTGGTGTAACTGCTTTCGTTTGCCTGGGAAACTCAAATGTACCTGCATGGTGCACCAAAAGTGTTTTTCTCGGCCAGAGCAGCTTTTTCTACCAAACGTCCAGCAATAGCTTCCAAACCAAAAGAGATAGTACTGAAAGACATAGCTGGCCTGAAACCTCCTCAGGGGAGACACAAACAGAAACTAGAAACTTTGGTGTAACTGCTTTCGTTTGCCTGGGAAACTCAAATGTACCTGCATGGTGCACCAAAAGTGTTTTTCTCGGCCAGAGCAGCTTTTTCTACCAAACGTCCAGCAATAGCTTCCAAACCAAAAGAGATAGTACTGAAAGACATAGCTGGCCTGAAACCTCCTCAGGGGAGACACAAAAAGAAACTAGAAACTTTGGTGTAACTGCTTTCGTTTGCCTGGGAAACTCAAATGTACCTGCATGGTGCACCAAAAGTGTTTTTCTCGGCCAGAGCAGCTTTTTCTACCAAACGTCCAGCAATAGCTTCCAAACCAAAAGAGATAGTACTGAAAGACATTGCTGGCCTGAAACCTCCTCAGGGGAGACACAAACAGAAACTAGAAACTTTGGTGTAACTGCTTTCGTTTGCCTGGGAAACTCAAATGTACCTGCATGGTGCACCAAAAGTGTTTTTCTCGGCCAGAGCAGCTTTTTCTACCAAACGTCCAGCAATAGCTTCCAAACCAAAAGAGATAGTACTGAAAGACATAGCTGGCCTGAAACCTCCTCAGGGGAGACACAAACAGAAACTAGAAACTTTGGTGTAACTGCTTTTGTTTGCCTGGGAAACTCAAATGTACCTGCATGGTGCACCAAAAGTGTTTTTCTCGGCCGGAGAAGCTTTTTCTACCAAAAATGCCAAACGTCCAGGAATAGCTTCCAAACCAAAAGAGATAGTACTGAAAGACAATGCTGGCCTGAAACCTCCTCAGGGGAGACACAAACAGAAACTAGAAACTTTGGTGTCACTGCTTTCGTTTGCCTGGGAAACTCAAATGTACCTGCATGGTGCACCAAAAGTGTTTTTCTCGGCCAGAGCAGCTTTTTCTACCAAACGTCCACCAATAGCTTCCAAACCAAAAGAGATAGTACTGAAAGACATAGCTGGCATGAAACCTCCTCAGGGGAGACACAAACAGAAACTAGAAACTTTGGTGTAACTGCTTTCGTTTGCCTGGGAAACTCAAATGTACCTGCATGGTGCACCAAAAGTGTTTTTCTCGGCCAGAGCAGCTTTTTCTACCAAACGTCCAGCAATAGCTTCCAAACCAAAAGAGATAGTACTGAAAGACGTAGCTGGCCTGAAACCTCCTCAGGGGAGACACAAACAGAAACTAGAAACTTTGGTGTAACTGCTTTCGTTTGCCTGGGAAACTCAAATGTACCTGCATGGTGCACCAAAAGTGTTTTTCTCGGCCAGAGCAGCTTTTTCTACCAAACGTCCAGCAAGAGCTTCCAAACCAAAAGAGATAGTACTGAAAGACATAGCTGGCCTGAAACCTCCTCAGGGGAGACACAAACAGAAACTAGAAACTTTGGTGTCACTGCTTTCGTTTGCCTGGGAAACTCAAATGTACCTGCATGGTGCACCAAAAGTGTTTTTCTCGGCCGGAGCAACTTTTTCTACCAAACGTCCAGCAATAGCTTCCAAACCAAAAGAGATAGTACTGAAAGACATAGCTGGCCTGAAACCTCCTCAGGGGAGACACAAACAGAAACTAGAAACTTTGGTGTAACTGCTTTCGTTTGCCTGGGAAACTCAAATGTACCTGCATGGTGCACCAAAAGTGTTTTTCTCGGCCAGAGCAGCTTTTTCTACCAAACGTCCAGCAATAGCTTCCAAACCAAAAGAGATAGTACTGAAAGACATAGCTGGCCTGAAACCTCCTCAGGGGAGACACAAACAGAAACTAGAAACTTTGGTGTAACTGCTTTCGTTTGCCTGGGAAACTCAAATGTACCTGCATGGTGCACCAAAAGTGTTTTTCTCGGCCAGAGCAGCTTTTTCTACCAAACGTCCAGCAATAGCTTCCAAACCAAAAGAGATAGTACTGAAAGACATAGCTGGCCTGAAACCTCCTCAGGGGAGACACAAACAGAAACTAGAAACTTTGGTGTAACTGCTTTCGTTTGCTTGGGAAACTCAAATGTACCTGCATGGTGCACCAAAAGTGTTTTTCTCGGCCAGAGCAGCTTTTTCTACCAAACGTCCAGCAATAGCTTCCAAACCAAAAGAGATAGTACTGAAAGACATAGCTGGCCTGAAACCTCCTCAGGGGAGACACAAAAAGAAACTAGAAACTTTGGTGTAACTGCTTTCGTTTGCCTGGGAAACTCAAATGTACCTGCATGGTGCACCAAAAGTGTTTTTCTCGGCCAGAGCAGCTTTTTCTACCAAACGTCCAGCAATAGCTTCCAAACCAAAAGAGATAGTACTGAAAGACATAGCTGGCCTGAAACCTCCTCAGGGGAGACACAAACAGAAACTAGAAACTTTGGTGTAACTGCTTTCGTTTGCCTGGGAAACTCAAATGTACCTGCATGGTGCACCAAAAGTGTTTTTCTCGGCCAGAGCAGCTTTTTCTACCAAACGTCCAGCAATAGCTTCCAAACCAAAAGAGATAGTACTGAAAGACATAGCTGGCCTGAAACCTCCTCAGGGGAGACACAAACAGAAACTAGAAACTTTGGTGTAACAGCTTTCGTTTGCCTGGGAAACTCAAATGTACCTGCATGGTGCACCAAAAGTGTTTTTCTCGGCCAGAGCAGCTTTTTCTACCAAACGTCCAGCAATAGCTTCCAAACCAAAAGAGATAGTACTGAAAGACATAGCTGGCCTGAAACCTCCTCAGGGGAGACACAAACAGAAACTAGAAACTTTGGTGTAACTGCTTTCGTTTGCCTGGGAAACTCAAATGTACCTGCATGGTGCACCAAAAGTGTTTTTTCTCGGCCAGAGCAGCTTTTTCTACCAAACGTCCAGCAATAGCTTCCAAACCAAAAGAGATAGTACTGAAAGACATAGCTGGCCTGAAACCTCCTCAGGGGAGACACAAACAGAAACTAGAAACTTTGGTGTAACTGCTTTCGTTTGCCTGGGAAACTCAAATGTACCTGCATGGTGCACCAAAAGTGTTTTTCTCGGCCAGAGCAGCTTTTTCTACCAAACGTCCAGCAATAGCTTCCAAACCAAAAGAGATAGTACTGAAAGACATAGCTGGCCTGAAACCTCCTCAGGGGAGACACAAACAGAAACTAGAAACTTTGGTGTAACTGCTTTCGTTTGCCTGGGAAACTCAAATGTACCTGCATGGTGCACCAAAAGTGTTTTTCTCGGCCGGAGAAGCTTTTTCTACCAAACGTCCAGCAATAGCTTCCAAACCAAAAGAGATAGTACTGAAAGACATAGCTGGCCTGAAACCTCCTCAGGGGAGACACAAACAGAAACTAGAAACTTTGGTGTAACTGCTTTCGTTTGCCTGGGAAACTCAAATGTACCTGCATGGTGCACCAAAAGTGTTTTTTCTCGGCCAGAGCAGCTTTTTCTATCAAACGTCCAGCAATAGCTTCCAAACCAAAAGAGATAGTACTGAAAGACATAGCTGGCCTGAAACCTCCTCAGGGGAGACACAAACAGAAACTAGAAACTTTGGTGTAACTGCTTTCGTTTGCCTGGGAAACTCAAATGTACCTGCATGGTGCACCAAAAGTGTTTTTTCTCGGCCAGAGCAGCTTTTTCTACCAAACGTCCAGCAATAGCTTCCAAACCAAAAGAGATAGTACTGAAAGACATAGCTGGCCTGAAACCTCCTCAGGGGAGACACAAACAGAAACTAGAAACTTTGGTGTAACTGCTTTCGTTTGCCTGGGAAACTCAAATGTACCTGCATGGTGCACCAAAAGTGTTTTTCTCGGCCGGAGAAGCTTTTTCTACCAAACATGCCATACGTCCAGCAATAGCTTCCAAACCAAAAGAGATAGTACTGAAAGACATTGCTGGCCTGAAACCTCCTCAGGGGAGACACAAACAGAAACTAGAAACTTTGGTGTCACTGCTTTCGTTTGCCTGGGAAACTCAAATGTACCTGCATGGTGCACCAAAAGTGTTTTTCTCGGCCGGCGAAGCTTTTTCTACCAAACGTCCAGCAATAGCTTCCAAACCAAAAGAGATAGTACTGAAAGACATAGCTGGCCTGAAACCTCCTCAGGGGAGACACAAACAGAAACTAGAAACTTTGGTGTAACTGCTTTCGTTTGCCTGGGAAACTCAAATGTACCTGCATGGTGCACCAAAAGTGTTTTTCTCTCGGCCAGAGCAGCTTTTTCTACCAAACGTCCAGCAATAGCTTCCAAACCAAAAGAGATAGTACTGAAAGACATAGCTGGCCTGAAACCTCCTCAGGGGAGACACAAACAGAAACTAGAAACTTTGGTGTAACTGCTTTAATTTGCCTGGGAAACTCAAATGTACCTGCATGGTGCACCAAAAGTGTTTTTCTCGGCCAGAGCAGCTTTTTCTACCAAACGTCCAGCAATAGCTTCCAAACCAAAAGAGATAGTACTGAAAGACATAGCTGGCCTGAAACCTCCTCAGGGGAGACACAAACAGAAACTAGAAACTTTGGTGTAACTGCTTTCGTTTGCCTGGGAAACTCAAATGTACCTGCATGGTGCACCAAAATTGTTTTTCTCGGCCAGAGCAGCTTTTTCTACCAAACGTCCAGCAATAGCTTCCAAACCAAAAGAGATAGTACTGAAAGACATAGCTGGCCTGAAACCTCCTCAGGGGAGACACAAACAGAAACTAGAAACTTTGGTGTCACTGCTTTCGTTTGCCTGGGAAACTCAAATGTACCTGCATGGTGCACCAAAAGTGTTTTTCTCGGCCGGAGCAACTTTTTCTACCAAACGTCCAGCAATAGCTTCCAAACCAAAAGAGATAGTACTGAAAGACATAGCTGGCCTGAAACCTCCTCAGGGGAGACACAAACAGAAACTAGAAACTTTGGTGTAACTGCTTTCGTTTGCCTGGGAAACTCAAATGTACCTGCATGGTGCACCAAAAGTGTTTTTCTCGGCCAGAGCAGCTTTTTCTACTAAACGTCCAGCAATAGCTTCCAAACCAAAAGAGATAGTACTGAAAGACATAGCTGGCCTGAAACCTCCTCAGGGGAGACACAAACAGAAACTAGAAACTTTGGTGTAACTGCTTTCGTTTGCCTGGGAAACTCAAATGTACCTGCATGGTGCACCAAAAGTGTTTTTCTCGGCCAGAGCAGCTTTTTCTACCAAACGTCCAGCAATAGCTTCCAAACCAAAAGAGATAGTACTGAAAGACATAGCTGGCCTGAAACCTCCTCAGGGGAGACACAAACAGAAACTAGAAACTTTGGTGTAACTGCTTTCGTTTGCCTGGGAAACTCAAATGTACCTGCATGGTGCACCAAAAGTGTTTTTCTCGGCCAGAGCAGCTTTTTCTACCAAACGTCCAGCAATAGCTTCCAAACCAAAAGAGATAGTACTGAAAGACATAGCTGGCCTGAAACCTCCTCAGGGGAGACACAAACAGAAACTAGAAACTTTGGTGTAACTGCTTTCGTTTGCCTGGGAAACTCAAATGTACCTGCATGGTGCACCAAAAGTGTTTTTCTCGGCCAGAGCAGCTTTTTCTACCAAACGTCCAGCAATAGCTTCCAAACCAAAAGAGATAGTACTGAAAGACATAGCTGGCCTGAAACCTCCTCAGGGGAGACACAAACAGAAACTAGAAACTTTGGTGTAACTGCTTTCGTTTGCTTGGGAAACTCAAATGTACCTGCATGGTGCACCAAAAGTGTTTTTCTCGGCCAGAGCAGCTTTTTCTACCAAACGTCCAGCAATAGCTTCCAAACCAAAAGAGATAGTACTGAAAGACATAGCTGGCCTGAAACCTCCTCAGGGGAGACACAAAAAGAAACTAGAAACTTTGGTGTAACTGCTTTCGTTTGCCTGGGAAACTCAAATGTACCTGCATGGTGCACCAAAAGTGTTTTTCTCGGCCAGAGCAGCTTTTTCTACCAAACGTCCAGCAATAGCTTCCAAACCAAAAGAGATAGTACTGAAAGACATAGCTGGCCTGAAACCTCCTCAGGGGAGACACAAACAGAAACTAGAAACTTTGGTGTAACTGCTTTCGTTTGCCTGGGAAACTCAAATGTACCTGCATGGTGCACCAAAAGTGTTTTTCTCGGCCAGAGCAGCTTTTTCTACCAAACGTCCAGCAATAGCTTCCAAACCAAAAGAGATAGTACTGAAAGACATAGCTGGCCTGAAACCTCCTCAGGGGAGACACAAACAGAAACTAGAAACTTTGGTGTAACTGCTTTCGTTTGCCTGGGAAACTCAAATGTACCTGCATGGTGCACCAAAAGTGTTTTTCTCGGCCAGAGCAGCTTTTTCTACCAAACGTCCAGCAATAGCTTCCAAACCAAAAGAGATAGTACTGAAAGACATAGCTGGCCTGAAACCTCCTCAGGGGAGACACAAACAGAAACTAGAAACTTTGGTGTAACTGCTTTCGTTTGCCTGGGAAACTCAAATGTACCTGCATGGTGCACCAAAAGTGTTTTTCTCGGCCAGAGCAGCTTTTTCTACCAAACGTCCAGCAATAGCTTCCAAACCAAAAGAGATAGTACTGAAAGACATAGCTGGCCTGAAACCTCCTCAGGGGAGACACAAAAAGAAACTAGAAACTTTGGTGTAACTGCTTTCGTTTGCCTGGGAAACTCAAATGTACCTGCATGGTGCACCAAAAGTGTTTTTCTCGGCCAGAGCAGCTTTTTCTACCAAACGTCCAGCAATAGCTTCCAAACCAAAAGAGATAGTACTGAAAGACATAGCTGGCCTGAAACCTCCTCAGGGGAGACACAAACAGAAACTAGAAACTTTGGTGTAACTGCTTTCGTTTGCCTGGGAAACTCAAATGTACCTGCATGGTGCACCAAAAGTGTTTTTCTCGGCCAGAGCAGCTTTTTCTACCAAACGTCCAGCAATAGCTTCCAAACCAAAAGAGATAGTACTGAAAGACATAGCTGGCCTGAAACCTCCTCAGGGGAGACACAAACAGAAACTAGAAACTTTGGTGTAACTGCTTTTGTTTGCCTGGGAAACTCAAATGTACCTGCATGGTGCACCAAAAGTGTTTTTCTCGGCCGGAGAAGCTTTTTCTACCAAAAATGCCAAACGTCCAGGAATAGCTTCCAAACCAAAAGAGATAGTACTGAAAGACAATGCTGGCCTGAAACCTCCTCAGGGGAGACACAAACAGAAACTAGAAACTTTGGTGTAACTGCTTTCGTTTGCCTGGGAAACTCAAATGTACCTGCATGGTGCACCAAAAGTGTTTTTCTCGGCCGGAGAAGCTTTTTCTACCAAACATGCCATACGTCCAGCAATAGCTTCCAAACCAAAAGAGATAGTACTGAAAGACATTGCTGGCCTGAAACCTCCTCAGGGGAGACACAAACAGAAACTAGAAACTTTGGTGTCACTGCTTTCGTTTGCCTGGGAAACTCAAATGTACCTGCATGGTGCACCAAAAGTGTTTTTCTCGGCCGGCGAAGCTTTTTCTACCAAACGTCCAGCAATAGCTTCCAAACCAAAAGAGATAGTACTGAAAGACATAGCTGGCCTGAAACCTCCTCAGGGGAGACACAAACAGAAACTAGAAACTTTGGTGTAACTGCTTTCGTTTGCCTGGGAAACTCAAATGTACCTGCATGGTGCACCAAAAGTGTTTTTCTCGGCCAGAGCAGCTTTTTCTACCAAACGTCCAGCAATAGCTTCCAAACCAAAAGAGATAGTACTGAAAGACATAGCTGGCCTGAAACCTCCTCAGGGGAGACACAAACAGAAACTAGAAACTTTGGTGTAACTGCTTTCGTTTGCCTGGGAAACTCAAATGTACCTGCATGGTGCACCAAAAGTGTTTTTCTCGGCCAGAGCAGCTTTTTCTACCAAACGTCCAGCAATAGCTTCCAAACCAAAAGAGATAGTACTGAAAGACATAGCTGGCCTGAAACCTCCTCAGGGGAGACACAAACAGAAACTAGAAACTTTGGTGTAACTGCTTTAATTTGCCTGGGAAACTCAAATGTACCTGCATGGTGCACCAAAAGTGTTTTTCTCGGCCAGAGCAGCTTTTTCTACCAAACGTCCAGCAATAGCTTCCAAACCAAAAGAGATAGTACTGAAAGACATAGCTGGCCTGAAACCTCCTCAGGGGAGACACAAACAGAAACTAGAAACTTTGGTGTAACTGCTTTCGTTTGCCTGGGAAACTCAAATGTACCTGCATGGTGCACCAAAATTGTTTTTCTCGGCCAGAGCAGCTTTTTCTACCAAACGTCCAGCAATAGCTTCCAAACCAAAAGAGATAGTACTGAAAGACATAGCTGGCCTGAAACCTCCTCAGGGGAGACACAAACAGAAACTAGAAACTTTGGTGTCACTGCTTTCGTTTGCCTGGGAAACTCAAATGTACCTGCATGGTGCACCAAAAGTGTTTTTCTCGGCCGGAGCAACTTTTTCTACCAAACGTCCAGCAATAGCTTCCAAACCAAAAGAGATAGTACTGAAAGACATAGCTGGCCTGAAACCTCCTCAGGGGAGACACAAACAGAAACTAGAAACTTTTGTGTAACTGCTTTCGTTTGCCTGGGAAACTCAAATGTACCTGCATGGTGCACCAAAAGTGTTTTTCTCGGCCAGAGCAGCTTTTTCTACCAAACGTCCAGCAATAGCTTCCAAACCAAAAGAGATAGTACTGAAAGACATAGCTGGCCTGAAACCTCCTCAGGGGAGACACAAACAGAAACTAGAAACTTTGGTGTAACTGCTTTCGTTTGCCTGGGAAACTCAAATGTACCTGCATGGTGCACCAAAAGTGTTTTTCTCGGCCAGAGCAGCTTTTTCTACCAAACGTCCAGCAATAGCTTCCAAACCAAAAGAGATAGTACTGAAAGACATAGCTGGCCTGAAACCTCCTCAGGGGAGACACAAACAGAAACTAGAAACTTTGGTGTAACTGCTTTCGTTTGCTTGGGAAACTCAAATGTACCTGCATGGTGCACCAAAAGTGTTTTTCTCGGCCAGAGCAGCTTTTTCTACCAAACGTCCAGCAATAGCTTCCAAACCAAAAGAGATAGTACTGAAAGACATAGCTGGCCTGAAACCTCCTCAGGGGAGACACAAAAAGAAACTAGAAACTTTGGTGTAACTGCTTTCGTTTGCCTGGGAAACTCAAATGTACCTGCATGGTGCACCAAAAGTGTTTTTCTCGGCCAGAGCAGCTTTTTCTACCAAACGTCCAGCAATAGCTTCCAAACCAAAAGAGATAGTACTGAAAGACATAGCTGGCCTGAAACCTCCTCAGAGACACAAACAGAAACTAGAAACTTTGGTGTAACTGCTTTCGTTTGCCTGGGAAACTCAAATGTACCTGCATGGTGCACCAAAAGTGTTTTTCTCGGCCAGAGCAGCTTTTTCTACCAAACGTCCAGCAATAGCTTCCAAACCAAAAGAGATAGTACTGAAAGACATAGCTGGCCTGAAACCTCCTCAGGGGAGACACAAACAGAAACTAGAAACTTTGGTGTAACTGCTTTCGTTTGCCTGGGAAACTCAAATGTACCTGCATGGTGCACCAAAAGTGTTTTTCTCGGCCAGAGCAGCTTTTTCTACCAAACGTCCAGCAATAGCTTCCAAACCAAAAGAGATAGTACTGAAAGACATAGCTGGCCTGAAACCTCCTCAGGGGAGACACAAACAGAAACTAGAAACTTTGGTGTAACTGCTTTCGTTTGCCTGGGAAACTCAAATGTACCTGCATGGTGCACCAAAAGTGTTTTTCTCGGCCAGAGCAGCTTTTTCTACCAAACGTCCAGCAATAGCTTCCAAACCAAAAGAGATAGTACTGAAAGACATAGCTGGCCTGAAACCTCCTCAGGGGAGACACAAAAAGAAACTAGAAACTTTGGTGTAACTGCTTTCGTTTGCCTGGGAAACTCAAATGTACCTGCATGGGGCACCAAAAGTGTTTTTCTCGGCCAGAGCAGCTTTTTCTACCAAACGTCCAGCAATAGCTTCCAAACCAAAAGAGATAGTACTGAAAGACATTGCTGGCCTGAAACCTCCTCAGGGGAGACACAAACAGAAACTAGAAACTTTGGTGTAACTGCTTTCGTTTGCCTGGGAAACTCAAATGTACCTGCATGGTGCACCAAAAGTGTTTTTCTCGGCCAGAGCAGCTTTTTCTACCAAACGTCCAGCAATAGCTTCCAAACCAAAAGAGATAGTACTGAAAGACATAGCTGGCCTGAAACCTCCTCAGGGGAGACACAAACAGAAACTAGAAACTTTGGTGTAACTGCTTTTGTTTGCCTGGGAAACTCAAATGTACCTGCATGGTGCACCAAAAGTGTTTTTCTCGGCCGGAGAAGCTTTTTCTACCAAAAATGCCAAACGTCCAGGAATAGCTTCCAAACCAAAGAGATAGTACTGAAAGACAATGCTGGCCCTGGCCTGAAACCTCCTCAGGGGAGACACAAACAGAAACTAGAACTTTGGTGTAACTGCTTTCGTTTGCCTGGGAAACTCAAATGTACCTGCATGGTGCACCAAAAGTGTTTTTCTCGGCCAGAGCAGCTTTTTCTACCAAACGTCCAGCAATAGCTTCCAAACCAAAAGAGATAGTACTGAAAGACATAGCTGGCATGAAACCTCCTCAGGGGAGACACAAACAGAAACTAGAAACTTTGGTGTAACTGCTTTCGTTTGCCTGGGAAACTCAAATGTACCTGCATGGTGCACCAAAAGTGTTTTTCTCGGCCAGAGCAGCTTTTTCTACCAAACGTCCAGCAATAGCTTCCAAACCAAAAGAGATAGTACTGAAAGACATAGCTGGCCTGAAACCTCCTCAGGGGAGACACAAACAGAAACTAGAAACTTTGGTGTAACTGCTTTCGTTTGCCTGGGAAACTCAAATGTACCTGCATGGTGCACCAAAAGTGTTTTTCTCGGCCAGAGCAGCTTTTTCTACCAAACGTCCAGCAAGAGCTTCCAAACCAAAAGAGATAGTACTGAAAGACATAGCTGGCCTGAAACCTCCTCAGGGGAGACACAAACAGAAACTAGAAACTTTGGTGTCACTGCTTTCGTTTGCCTGGGAAACTCAAATGTACCTGCATGGTGCACCAAAAGTGTTTTTTCTCGGCCGGAGCAACTTTTTCTACCAAACGTCCAGCAATAGCTTCCAAACCAAAAGAGATAGTACTGAAAGACATAGCTGGCCTGAAACCTCCTCAGGGGAGACACAAACAGAAACTAGAAACTTTGGTGTAACTGCTTTCGTTTGCCTGGGAAACTCAAATGTACCTGCATGGTGCACCAAAAGTGTTTTTCTCGGCCAGAGCAGCTTTTTCTACCAAACGTCCAGCAATAGCTTCCAAACCAAAAGAGATAGTACTGAAAGACATAGCTGGCCTGAAACCTCCTCAGGGGAGACACAAACAGAAACTAGAAACTTTGGTGTAACTGCTTTCGTTTGCCTGGGAAACTCAAATGTACCTGCATGGTGCACCATTTTTCTCGGCCAGAGCAGCTTTTTCTACCAAACGTCCAGCAATAGCTTCCAAACCAAAAGAGATAGTACTGAAAGACATAGCTGGCCTGAAACCTCCTCAGGGGAGACACAAACAGAAACTAGAAACTTTGGTGTAACTGCTTTCGTTTGCTTGGGAAACTCAAATGTACCTGCATGGTGCACCAAAAGTGTTTTTCTCGGCCAGAGCAGCTTTTTCTACCAAACGTCCAGCAATAGCTTCCAAACCAAAAGAGATAGTACTGAAAGACATAGCTGGCCTGAAACCTCCTCAGGGGAGACACAAACAGAAACTAGAAACTTTGGTGTAACTGCTTTCGTTTGCCTGGGAAACTCAAATGTACCTGCATGGTGCACCAAAAGTGTTTTTCTCGGCCAGAGCAGCTTTTTCTACCAAACGTCCAGCAATAGCTTCCAAACCAAAAGAGATAGTACTGAAAGACATAGCTGGCCTGAAACCTCCTCAGGGGAGACACAAACAGAAACTAGAAACTTTGGTGTAACTGCTTTTGTTTGCCTGGGAAACTCAAATGTACCTGCATGGTGCACCAAAAGTGTTTTTCTCGGCCGGAGAAGCTTTTTCTACCAAAAATGCCAAACGTCCAGGAATAGCTTCCAAACCAAAAGAGATAGTACTGAAAGACAATGCTGGCCTGAAACCTCCTCAGGGGAGACACAAACAGAAACTAGAAACTTTGGTGTAACTGCTTTCGTTTGCCTGGGAAACTCAAATGTACCTGCATGGTGCACCAAAAGTGTTTTTCTCGGCCAGAGCAGCTTTTTCTACCAAACGTCCAGCAATAGCTTCCAAACCAAAAGAGATAGTACTGAAAGACATAGCTGGCATGAAACCTCCTCAGGGGAGACACAAACAGAAACTAGAAACTTTGGTGTAACTGCTTTCGTTTGCCTGGGAAACTCAAATGTACCTGCATGGTGCACCAAAAGTGTTTTTCTCGGCCAGAGCAGCTTTTTCTACCAAACGTCCAGCAATAGCTTCCAAACCAAAAGAGATAGTACTGAAAGACATAGCTGGCCTGAAACCTCCTCAGGGGAGACACAAACAGAAACTTAGAAACTTTGGTGTAACTGCTTTCGTTTGCCTGGGAAACTCAAATGTACCTGCATGGTGCACCAAAAGTGTTTTTCTCGGCCAGAGCAGCTTTTTCTACCAAACGTCCAGCAAGAGCTTCCAAACCAAAAGAGATAGTACTGAAAGACATAGCTGGCCTGAAACCTCCTCAGGGGAGACACAAACAGAAACTAGAAACTTTGGTGTCACTGCTTTCGTTTGCCTGGGAAACTCAAATGTACCTGCATGGTGCACCAAAAGTGTTTTTCTCGGCCGGAGCAACTTTTTCTACCAAACGTCCAGCAATAGCTTCCAAACCAAAAGAGATAGTACTGAAAGACATAGCTGGCCTGAAACCTCCTCAGGGGAGACACAAACAGAAACTAGAAACTTTGGTGTAACTGCTTTCGTTTGCCTGGGAAACTCAAATGTACCTGCATGGTGCACCAAAAGTGTTTTTCTCGGCCAGAGCAGCTTTTTCTACCAAACGTCCAGCAATAGCTTCCAAACCAAAAGAGATAGTACTGAAAGACATAGCTGGCCTGAAACCTCCTCAGGGGAGACACAAACAGAAACTAGAAACTTTGGTGTAACTGCTTTCGTTTGCCTGGGAAACTCAAATGTACCTGCATGGTGCACCAAAAGTGTTTTTCTCGGCCAGAGCAGCTTTTTCTACCAAACGTCCAGCAATAGCTTCCAAACCAAAAGAGATAGTACTGAAAGACATAGCTGGCCTGAAACCTCCTCAGGGGAGACACAAACAGAAACTAGAAACTTTGGTGTAACTGCTTTCGTTTGCTTGGGAAACTCAAATGTACCTGCATGGTGCACCAAAAGTGTTTTTCTCGGCCAGAGCAGCTTTTTCTACCAAACGTCCAGCAATAGCTTCCAAACCAAAAGAGATAGTACTGAAAGACATAGCTGGCCTGAAACCTCCTCAGGGGAGACACAAAAAGAAACTAGAAACTTTGGTGTAACTGCTTTCGTTTGCCTGGGAAACTCAAATGTACCTGCATGGTGCACCAAAAGTGTTTTTCTCGGCCAGAGCAGCTTTTTCTACCAAACGTCCAGCAATAGCTTCCAAACCAAAAGAGATAGTACTGAAAGACATAGCTGGCCTGAAACCTCCTCAGGGGAGACACAAACAGAAACTAGAAACTTTGGTGTAACTGCTTTCGTTTGCCTGGGAAACTCAAATGTACCTGCATGGTGCACCAAAAGTGTTTTTCTCGGCCAGAGCAGCTTTTTCTACCAAACGTCCAGCAATAGCTTCCAAACCAAAAGAGATAGTACTGAAAGACATAGCTGGCCTGAAACCTCCTCAGGGGAGACACAAACAGAAACTAGAAACTTTGGTGTAACAGCTTTCGTTTGCCTGGGAAACTCAAATGTACCTGCATGGTGCACCAAAAGTGTTTTTCTCGGCCAGAGCAGCTTTTTCTACCAACGTCCAGCAATAGCTTCCAAACCAAAAGAGATAGTACTGAAAGACATAGCTGGCCTGAAACCTCCTCAGGGGAGACACAAACAGAAACTAGAAACTTTGGTGTAACTGCTTTCGTTTGCCTGGGAAACTCAAATGTACCTGCATGGTGCACCAAAAGTGTTTTTCTCGGCCAGAGCAGCTTTTTCTACCAAACGTCCAGCAATAGCTTCCAAACCAAAAGAGATAGTACTGAAAGACATAGCTGGCCTGAAACCTCCTCAGGGGAGACACAAACAGAAACTAGAAACTTTGGTGTAACTGCTTTCGTTTGCCTGGGAAACTCAAATGTACCTGCATGGTGCACCAAAAGTGTTTTTCTCGGCCAGAGCAGCTTTTTCTACCAAACGTCCAGCAATAGCTTCCAAACCAAAAGAGATAGTACTGAAAGACATAGCTGGCCTGAAACCTCCTCAGGGGAGACACAAACAGAAACTAGAAACTTTGGTGTAACTGCTTTCGTTTGCCTGGGAAACTCAAATGTACCTGCATGGTGCACCAAAAGTGTTTTTCTCGGCCAGAGCAGCTTTTTCTACCAAACGTCCAGCAATAGCTTCCAAACCAAAAGAGATAGTACTGAAAGACATAGCTGGCCTGAAACCTCCTCAGGGGAGACACAAACAGAACTAGAAACTTTGGTGTAACTGCTTTCGTTTGCCTGGGAAACTCAAATGTACCTGCATGGTGCACCAAAAGTGTTTTTCTCGGCCGGAGAAGCTTTTTCTACCAAACGTCCAGCAATAGCTTCCAAACCAAAAGAGATAGTACTGAAAGACATAGCTGGCCTGAAACCTCCTCAGGGGAGACACAAACAGAAACTAGAAACTTTGGTGTAACTGCTTTCGTTTGCCTGGGAAACTCAAATGTACCTGCATGGTGCACCAAAAGTGTTTTTCTCGGCCAGAGCAGCTTTTTCTACCAAACGTCCAGCAATAGCTTCCAAACCAAAAGAGATAGTACTGAAAGACATAGCTGGCCTGAAACCTCCTCAGGGGAGACACAAACAGAAACTAGAAACTTTGGTGTAACTGCTTTCGTTTGCCTGGGAAACTCAAATGTACCTGCATGGTGCACCAAAAGTGTTTTTCTCGGCCAGAGCAGCTTTTTCTACCAAACGTCCAGCAATAGCTTCCAAACCAAAAGAGATAGTACTGAAAGACATAGCTGGCCTGAAACCTCCTCAGGGGAGACACAAACAGAAACTAGAAACTTTGGTGTAACTGCTTTCGTTTGCCTGGGAAACTCAAATGTACCTGCATGGTGCACCAAAAGTGTTTTTCTC
>JAKCOX010000334.1:0-214486 GCA_022605575.1 Laterallus jamaicensis coturniculus | reverse complement strand
CTCCCTTACCACAGTTCTCCCCCCTTCCTTGCCCCAGTTCTCTCCCCCCTCCCCCACCCTCCCTTGCCCCAGCTCTCCCCCTCCCAACCTTCCTTACCCCAGTTCTCCCCCTCCCTTGCCCCAGTTCTCCCCCCTCCCCACCCTTCCTTGCCCCAGCCCTGCTAACACTCCCCCCCCCATCCTCTCCTCCTCCTCCTCCCCCCCCAGACGCTGCAGATGGGGATCTACCACTTCTCGGGGCTGTTCGTGCTGCTGTGCCTGGGGCTGGGCGGGTCCCTGCTCACCTCCCCTGGGGGAACACCGGCTTCTACCGCCTCGTCCTGCCCCGCATCAAGCGCAAGAAGAAATTCAACTACTGGCTGCACACCAGTCAGGTGGGGCTGGGAGGAGACCCCCCTCCTCCCTTTTCCTCCTCCCTCTTCCTCCTTCCCCCCCCCCCCTTTTCCTTCCTCCTTTTCCCCCCCTTCTCCCCTCTTCCCCCCCCCTTCCCTCCCCCTCCTTTCCCCCCCTTTTCCTCTTTCCTTCCCCCCCTTTCCCTCTTTCCTTCCCCCCCCTTTCCCCCCTTTCCTCCCCTCCTTCTCCCCCCTTCCCCCCCCTTTCCCCCACCCACCCTTATTCCCCCCTCCCTCATACCCCCCCCTCTTCCCCCCCCCTTTCCCCCCCTTCCCCCCCCTTTCCCCTTTCCTTTTCCCCTTTCCTTTCCCCCCCTTTCCCCTTTCCTTTCCCCCCCTTTCCCCTTTTCCTTTCCCCCCCTTTCCCCTTTCCTTTCCCCCCCCTTTCCCCTTTCCTTTCCCCCCTTTCACCTTCCCCCTTTCCCCCCCTTTCCCCTTTCCTTTCCCCCCTTTCACCTTCCCCTTCCCCCCCTCTTTCCCTTTCCTTCCTCTTTACTTTTCCCTTTCCCCCTCCTCCTCCCTTCCCCCCCCCCATCCCTTACCCCCTCCCCCCATCCCATTACCCCCTTCTTCCCTTCTCCCTGGATCTCCCCCCACCCCTCCCCGGTCCCTCCCCAGCCCCTCCCCCCATCGTGCTGCCCCCCTGGTGCCCCACAGAAAATCCACCGGGCTCTGAACACGGCACAGAGGAGGGGAAGAGCCAGAGGCTGAGCTTGGAGCAGAGGTACAGCTGGGGGAGGGGGCTGCTCTCCTCCCCCCCCCCTCCTTCCCCAGCCGTCTATTTCCCCCCCCCCCCCCCTTCCCAAGGCCTCCAAATACCCCAGCTCAGCCCTTCCCCTCCCCAAAAAAAGGTGCAGCGTCCAGGCGAGGCCGGGGCAGCCCTGGAGCACCCAGCAGAGAGAGGCACGGCGGGTGCGGTTCCAGCTGGACAGAGCCCCCCCCCCGAGGCCAGGGGACCCCCGTGGCACCCCCGGGAACGGGCCGGTGCTGCAGCCCCTGGACACGGCAGAGGGGGAGGAAGAGCTCCAGGAGCTGGAGGAGAAGATCCAGGAGATGAGGGAGCAGCTGCAGGCGGCTCTGCTGAGGAAGAGCGAGCTGGTGGCCATGCTGGGCACGGCCAGGAGGGGCAGGGTGCTGCCGGAGCCCTCAGCCACAGAGGAGACCCAGGAGGGGAGGTGAGAGGGGCTGGAGGGGGTGGGAGAAGACCCCTGGGGTGGTGGAGAGTGTCCTGGGGCTGCCTCCCCCTACCCCAGCTCCAGAGCCTTCATCTCTTCCGCCTGCCAGCCTTAGCTCAGGTCCTGGGGTGAGGGGTAAACCCTTCCTCCTCCCCCCAGGGACAGCCCAGCTGTGGGACAGCAGTGAGGAGGAAGAGGAGGAGGAAGGCAAGTCCCCTTCATCCCACAGCACAGGACAGGCCAAGCCCCAGCCTTCCCCTGAGATGCTGGGCTGTGCTCCAGAGCCCGAGTCTTCCTCAGGCAGCTGGGGAGACGGACAGCCCCCAGCCCCAGGTGGGGAGGGGGCTGCAGGCACAGGAAAGGCAGCAGCCCCCCCCCCGGGCAGCCCTCCATCAACCAGGGCTGGAGATCATCCCTCCCACAGGCACAGAGTGCTGAACACAGGGGGGCCCAAGGGAGTGTGAGGAGCCCCCTGCCCCCCCAAACTGAGTGGGGGACCCTTGGAAGGAGGTGTGGGGGGGGGAGGAACAGCTGAGCACTGGCTGTGCTGCACCCACCCCCCAAGGATGCTCCCCCCTCCATGTCCAGCTGGAAACCCAGCCCAACTGGGAGCAGGACACCTGAGCAGCCCCCCAGCAGCTGTTAGATACAATATTTATTATTATATACAAACACCTTTTGTACATTAATTAAATAGAATGAACTCTACTCTGCATTCATTAAATCATTTGGTTTGTTTCCCCCCTCCCCCTCTTCCATCCCACCCCTGCTCCTCTGGGCAGCTCCCAGTTGCTCCTGGCTCCCCAGTGTATCCAGGAGGGAGGCAGGGAGCTGGTGAGCAATGAGGCTCCTTTCCCAGGAGTGGGATAGGGGTGGGATCTGGGGTGCTAGGGGGGGGGGGAAGGGGTTGCCCCACCTCCCCAAAGGGCCACCCAGGGCCTCAAAGTGAAAGGGAAAAGGGAGGAGGGGGGCTCCTGGGTGGGAAACACAGAGGAAGCAAAGAGGAGGGGGGGGGGGTGAGTCCCCACAGTGCTGCCATGGAAACCCTCTCCCCATGGAACATGAGAGCCCTCAGAGGGAGAGGAGCCCCTGCTTGGGGGGGGGGGAGAGGGGTGCCAAGGGACCCTGCTGCCCCAGAGCAGTGTGCCCCCCTCCCCTTAACCCCCCCCCAGCCCACCCTGCCCTGCTCCTTCTACCCCCCCCAGGCATAACCCCTCCCCTCCAGGCAGGGCCCTAGGTGGGTGCAGCCCTGGCAGGGGGGCAGCTGGTGCCCGTTGCAGCCCCCCCCAAAGCTCAGCCCCCCCAAAGCTCAGCCCCAGGGCAGCAGGTGGTGCAGGGAGCTGCAGTGTCTTGGCTTTAGTGTTTTGGTTCTTGGCTGAACAACCTCATGCAGAGTTCAGGCAGGGAGAAGCTGAGCTTTCCTCAGGGCTGGGGCTGGTCTCCAATGCAAAGACACCCTGGTTTTTTAGGGACAAGGCACTGAGAAGCAAACCACAGCCCCCAGCCTGGGGAGCTGCAGTGACACAGAGCCCCCTCCTCCTCCTCCCACCCACCCAGACTACAGGGATCACACACCAGGAGCTCCCACCCACCTCAGAGGGGCTGAATTCCCCAGCACCCTCAGAGACCCCCAGCAGCAAGGAGGAGCAGCAGGGGAAGCCCAGTCCACCCCAGCATCCCTGGAAGCTGTAACCCAGCCCCTTCTGCCCCCCAAACCCACCAGCCAAGGGATGTGCAAGGACAGAAAACGGGGCTGAAGTGCAGCTTCTGCTTTGGTTATGGCCCAGCTTTGCCCCAGCATGAGCAGACCTGGTGTTTTGGGAAAGTCTTCAGCTCCTCTTCCCCCTAAGGAGAAGGGAAGTTCAGCAGGTTTTGCTCCTGGGACTCTCCCATGGGTGCCTGGAAACACCCCTCCTGGGTGAGATGCAGCTGCTGTGTGCACACAAGCACACACACATATCACACATACACACAAGGTCTGTCCCAAATCAGCTCACAGTTATCAGCAACAGCATCCAGACTGCAGCAGGGAGCAGAGGGGGCAAAGCAGGGGTGAGGAAAAGCTGTGAGCAGAGCTGATGTGTTGGCCACAGAGCCAACTCCTCGTCCCTCCCTCCCTCAGGGTAATCCCACTTTTCCCAGGTTCCAGCTGCTCTGCCTCCACTCAGAGGGATTCATGGGTTAAGGATGATGGTGAAGTGAGAAACAGTAACAAACAAAACCCAAAATCCAGAATGACAGCAGGAAGGGCTCAGGACAGGCTCCTGGAGTCTGGCTCCCAGCAAGGTCTGGAGCTGGGCCCGTTATCCACTGGTGCTGGGCAAGGGTTGCTCTCCCCCCCAGTCCCCCAGTGCAACCACCCAACTGTCTGTCCCCCCAGGGAGGCAGGGGGGGTCTCTGCCACGCTGCTGTCTGCAAGGCAGTTCTTGGTGCTGGGTTTTGCTTGGCTGTCCAAGCCCTCAGCAGCCTCAGTCTGCTCAGGAAGGGAAGGGCTGGGGGGGGAGACCCCCTCCTCCCTGCAGCGAGACGAGGGGCGCAGCCTCTGCAGCAGGGGGAGCATCTGCTGCAGCCAGCACAGAGGTTGAGGTGACCTCGATGGTGATGGAGCCCACGGGGGTCTCTGGGTGGTCACTGCTCACCCCTGATGCGGGCAACCAAACCCGAGGAGGTGGCATCTTGAGGGCTGCCGTTGGCCAGGGCTTCCTGGACCACGGTTGGCTCCAGGAGGGTGGTGCTGAGATCAGAGAGGAAGGAGGCTTCTGTGACGATGGCAGCTGTCTCAGCGACCCAGTTGAGGTCACTCCCGACAGAGGCCGCTGTGGCGGCGGCGATGACGCTGGAGGCCTCGCTGGCAGCCAGGGCAGCCGGGCTGCTGCTCTCCCCCTGAGGGGCCGGCAGCCAGGTGGGGTCGGCGGGTCCCCACGTCAACCGGGGCGGCTGTGGTGTTGTTGTTGAGGTTGTCCTGGAGAGTTGTCTGCGTCCCCTGGCCCACCTGCTGGTTCTGCAGCAGCATCTCCTGGATCCTGATCTGCTGGAGGATGGCTGGCAGCTCGTAGTGATGGAAGAAGTAAATCATTGAGTGCTAGAGAAGGCAGAGGGAAAGGAGTCAGTCACCAGCCCTGTGAGCCTGGGCACACATTAGCAAACCATGTTTTCCTCTCACTGTAAAGAACTCTGACAGCCAAGAGGTCATCTGAAATTTAGATGATCCCTCCTGCCCCATATATGAGCTGCTGGCAAGAGTTTTTACAGTTTCTCCCTCAAGACAGGCAGCAGAGTACCACCCCCCTTCCCTCTGAAGGGCTGAGACAAAGATAGTAAAGGCATTTCTCTGGCCTGGGAGGAAACCCTGATGGCAAAGGCATTTCTCTGGCCTGGGAGGAATCTCCAGGGGGATTTCTGGGAGAAGAATGGGATAGAAATCCTTCCCTAACACCTTGCAATACACCCACTGCCTGTCACATGGCTGGATCTGAGCCAGCAACAGCAAAGTTCTGCTGTTCAAATAGCATGCTCCTGCCATTCCCTCTCCAGAGCAAGGATTACTTCTGTCTCTTACTCTAGCTCAGCTTGACCAGAAGGTTGAGAAAGCCCAAAAGACACTTGGGTTTCCTTCACTTTTTAAACACCCCTGCAGAACCCAGTGATGTACCAGCTCACAAATCACAGGCAGCCAGAGCCTGAGAGCCCAGCCCCCAAATTCAGAGGGTGGCACTGACCCACAGCAGAGGTGGCAGCTGCTCACCTGGATGAAGAGCCAGGAGGTGACCAGAGCCAGGCTGCTGTACTGCCCGTTGAACCGGTAGTGGTAAGCATAGAAGGCAAAGTGGTACAGGTAGAAGAACCTGGGCAGAAAGGAGACACACACCAGGTCATGTCAACAGGCAGGAGCACCCTGAATTCCCTCCTACTCCTGACTCTGCTCTCTCATGTGCAGCTGGTGCTGGGCCCAGCCAGCTCTTACCTGAGCCAGTGCCTCTTGCTTGTGTTGGTGTGGCAGCAGATGGCATCGTACTGGTCGGCCAGCCAGACGATGAGGATGATGTAAAACGCAGTCGTGGTGTCATTGAAGAAACTCGGACATAATGGCCTCCATACCTGCAGGGCAGAGCAGGTGACCTGGGCATGCTGCAGTGCAGTGTGTGACACTTGCAGGCTCAGCAGGTCCCAGCCCAGCACCCAAAGGCTGCCCCTGTCCTTACCTACTAGAGCCAGAATGACAGTGAGGAGGGGAGCTGCGGGGAACGCGATCGTCATGTTCATTTCCAGCATCTGTAACAGGTCAACTGCAAGAAGGGAAACATCCTGTGATGCAAGGGGGATGTGGGGCTGAGGGACCCCCTGCCCCATGTCACAACACAGAGTCCTTTCTCTCCAAGCCCACTGTCCCTGTATTGTTAAGGGACAGAAACAGCTCTCAAGCATGGTGACAAGGCTGTGGGGGAATATCTTCCCCAGTAGGACCCTTCTAAACAGGGACATGTGAGAGCTGTCCTGTCCCTTAACAAGAACCAGGGACAGTGGGCTTAGGACATCCTGTGATGCAAGGGGGATGTGGGGCTGAGGACCCTCTACCCCATGTCACTCTCCCTCCAGAGCATCACAGTACAAAGTCCTTTGTCCCAAGCCCACTGTCCCTGTACTGGTTAAGGGACAGGACAGCTCTCAAGCATGGTGACAAGGGTGTGGGGGAATATTTTCCCCAGTAGGACCCTTCTAAACAGGGACAGTTGAGAGCACATGCACAATATGCTGTGCTGGAGGAGGCATGGTATCCAGGAGGCGTCCAAGGCCAGGTTGGATGGGGCCCTGGGCAACCTTGTGTAGCTCCAGGCCTGAGGTTGGTGTCCCTGCCTGTGGCAGGGGGGTTGGAGCTCTGTGATCCTTGGGGTGCCTCCCAATCCAGACCAGTCTGTGATTCTATGACACCCTAAACCCCTTTGAAAATCCTTACCAATGAAGACAAAGATCTGATGGTGAGAGTAGCGCAACAGCATGGAGACAGAGAGAGTCTGAAATGAGAGAGCAGAAAACCAGTGTTAGAGCCACACAGGCCCAGGGAGCTGCCCTGACAACCACACTACAGCCTGGCCACAACAAGCTCCAACTTGCAACGTAGCACAGCATATCCCACGTTCATTAAGTGGGAGCTATGCAGACTGCGACTGCTTTCCCAAAGAGCAATTAGGACTTCACAAATGGCAATTAATCTTTGTGTTACTGCAGTGAAAGAGACAGTAAGTAATTTGTTTGTGAAGAGACCCATTCTGAATATTTGAGCAGGGGCCAAACCAACCAGCCACAGCAGCGCTGGAACAAGGGTTTCCTCCCATCCCACGTGTGCTCCTTCCAGCAGCCTGTAATCCCTTCTCCAACCAGTCACCCAGCACTGGTTATTATCTGGTACAAGGAGCTGCAGCAGAGGAGGGTCAGACACAAAGGGAGTTGGCTACTATGAGCACAGGCTGAGTTATCACTTGGGATCTTGTCTAATACTTATCTGTAATCACCTCGTCTCACGCGACTGGGTTCTATAGCCTCATCACTCCTGGCAGTTCGTTAGACCTGTTCCTTAAGTCTCAGAGGACAAAGTCCTGCAGCACAGGTCCTGGCAGGGTGAATGAACTGTGCACAGAGACTCTCTGCCATCAGTCTCCCTCTCCACAACAAACCCAGTACCCACACTCTGTTTCAGCTCCCTGGTTTCACTGTCCGGATGTTAAGAACCCCATCAGAGTAGAACCTCATCCTTCATGAGCTCAGCTTCAGAGAGCTCAAGGCCTGCACACTCTTAAGTCACACTTAATACTGCTGAGTCTGAGCAGTGCCCAACTCCTGTCAACTTACAAATATGACCATGATGACAAAGGCTGCCAGGTAGGATGTCCTGGCCATCCACATGCTGACGAAGCGATAGTGCTCCCCAGACACCACGTTGCGGAGGAAACCTGGAGGGAAAAGCAGACACAACCACACAAGCTCAGTGTGATAACCCACAGGTACCAGCTTCCAGAGCCTTCTGAAGGAACAGGGTTCAAAGCAAATCTAAGGCAACACATCCTCATTGTTATGCAAGGCAGTGAGGCAGTAGGAAATCACGTTTGCAGACACCTCTCCCCACCCCTCCTGCTCGTTTTGTCCTTGCCAATAACACCTCTACCTCACACAGGGAACCTTTCCCTGCATTAGAGACTAATCAATAGGCAGAAGATGATATTCATGCACCCACAGAAAGACCAGTGACTGCCCTGCACCACCACCACCAGTGGTTTCTCCCAGCCTTACCTTTGTTTTCTTCATTTTCAGCTAAAGCTTTGACACTCGACATCAGGATGTCATCATAACCCAGGAACTCATCCAGCAACAGGCGACTGAACCTGTCCCCAAAGCACTGATCCCTGGTGGGGTCTAGAGAGAAGAGACAGAGCCATTCAGGCCACAGCTGGACCTTCAGTGACACAGAGGTGAGCACATCGCCTCCTCGTCGCTCCCAAGGACACACGCACAGCAGATCTCTGTGCTGGGACCTTTGGCAGCACAGCTAAACTGGGCAGGACTGGGAGGGAAAATGTCACACCCTGACCAATCTAGCCATGCTGTCACAATGCTGCTGATGCCAACCAGGCCCTTCAGAAGCCCATCAGGGATGTTGTACTCTCCAGTGACACAGGCATGAAGGGAATCTGCCTTCTAGGCTTGGATTATCTCCTTGGGCTCAGCCCAACTAAAAGCCCAGAGAAACAAGTTCTGGTAAGACTCAGAAGGCCAGGTGGAGACTTTTTAGCCATCAGCTGGCCTCAGCATGACACTGCTGGGCCCCACTGTCCCCACCCACCCTCAGGCAGTGGAGGACACATGGCTCAGGGTGCTAATGAAGCCCATTTGATTCCCTCTCATGAAACTGGTACCACATTCTACTGATCAGCTTGTAAAAATAGCCCCAATCTAAGCAAAACAGGAAGCACAAAGAGCAATAATTGTTCAGTAAAGGCTGAGGATACTTCCAAAGGGATCTGTCTGGCTGAACTGGAAAGCCCAGGACAGTAAAAAGAGATTTAACATGGAAACTGCCCATTGCCTTTATGGGATCACCACTTAATACTCCAGCCCAGCTGTACTTGAGCTTGATTAGGAGTTAATAACAAAACCTGGTCTGATTGCTGCACTAACAGATCAATTAAATTCACAGGCATGAGAAGGTTTGAGACCACATTCCTGGCTCAGACAGGTTTTAACAGAACAGATGCCAGGAGAAGGGAACACTGTGCCAGGAAAAGGGGCTGAAGGTGCTAGCAGGGGCTGAGCCAGCACCAAGCTGATGCACTCAGCATCAACCCCATGCTCCCATCACTGGGCTCTAACACTGAGCTGCTGCAGCTCTGCATCTTTGGTACCACGAGGCTCTTGCATCCTCAGTGGGATTGTGTGTGGAACAGAACATCAGGACTCCCTGAAACAGGCCCCACCATTTCAGACTACTCCTCTTGGAAAGGTATGACCTTAACTAAAGCAGGAAGGGCTCCCTAAAGCGCAGCTCTCCTACGTGGAAAATGAGCGCCATCAACCGTTAGAAATAGTTTCCCCCAGCCTAAAGAGGAGAAACAGCACGTAGGTGTCTCTGAGGAGCACTTCCCAGAGCTGCACCAGAGCAGGCTGGCTCCCTCAACTCACCCAGAGTCACCACCATGACAGGGATGCTGAGGCGCTGGCGAGTGCTCTGGGACAGGCGCAGGAAGCCGTACTCCAGGGAGTACTCCACGATGTACTCCTCCTGTGGCCACACTGCAAGAGAGGGCAGGGAGGGACACTCAGCAGCAGGGTCTGCAAACATGGGCTGAGAATCACTGGCTCACTGAGTTGTAGGGGTGGGAAGGGGCCTCCAGAGCTCATGGGGTCCAACCCCCTGCCAAAGCAGGGTCCCTGGGACAGGGCACACAGGTCGGTGTCCAGATGGGGCTGGAATCTCTCCAGAGAAGGAGACTCCACACCCCCTGGGCAGCCTGTCCCAGGGCTCCCTCACCCTCACTGGGGAAAAGTTCTTCCCCATGTTGGTGCAGAACTTCCTGTGCTCCAACTTGAGGCCATCACCCCTTGTCCTGTCCCCACAGACACTGAAAAGGGGCTGGCCAATTCCCCCTGCACCCCATACTCAAGATATTGATAAACATTGATTAGGTCCCCCCTCAGTCTTCTTCTCTCCAGGCTGAACAGCCCCAGCTCACCCAGCCTTTCCTCCCAGGGGAGATGCTCCAGGCCCTTCAGCATCTCCTCAGCCTCCTCTGGACTCTCTCCAGGAGATCCCTGGCTGTTTGATCCCAGGGAGCCCAGCACTGGACACAACACTCCAGGTGGGGCCTGAGCAGGGCAGAGCAGAGGGGGAGGATCCCCTCCTGTGACCTGCTGCCCACACTCCTCCTGATGCAAGAAGAAACAGCCCCTCCAATTCCATCCCTCCTACCATGTTCTAGAGAAGAGGAGCAGCTGCAAACACAGGCCCCAGGCTTCCTTCAACCAATTGAAACCAATTCAATAGAACTTCTTGGAAATTGCAGCATGCTCCCTTGACTTTATTAGTCCTTAATGTGAACCTTCTGAGAAAGCTTCAGGGCAGCAGCTCCAAGCTCTGTCAAGTGTCCTGATCCTGCCCACACCTTTGCCTGCTGAGCCCTAGGACTGCTTATTTTTGCTCTGATGTATATGTTGGTTAGGAAGCAGCAGGAAAATATACTTTATACCTGCTGAACTCCAAGTAAACACTCCACAGGGGAAAGAGCATTGCTCTTTACAGGAGGCAGAGGTCACTGCTGCAATTACAAATCTCCAGACTAAAGGCAGAAGCAATTACAGCTTTCCAGGAAAAAATTTGGTGCCTGAAATTTCCTGGATTTTTCTTTTTTCCCCTTAAAGATAGTTTCAAAGTAGATGTTTTTTGCTACATCATCTCTGAAAGGACAAAACCTCCAGCAACGTTGGAGCCCAGCCTGATCTTTCAAGCTGTCACAGAGCATCTCACAAGAGGTGAGGTAGCTGCCAGGCACCTCATGGCACACAAGTTAAAAGCAGATAATGTATCTGCTTCTTCTGGTGACACATCAGAGATGCTCCCTTCCCAGGCAGCAAGCACAGGCTGGTGTGTTTGCTTCATCTTTCCTTTCCATTATCAATCAGTTTTAGGCTCAAATGGAAATAAACTGTTCAGACATCAACAAAAGAATTGCTTCCTTTGTGTCAAAGAACATCTTTTCATGGTATTTTGTCTAAATATCAAATTTGATGTACTTATAGCATAGGAAACCTGGGAAAACCAACAATGGAATCATAGACTGGGCTGGGTTGGGAGGGACCCCAAGGGTCACAGAGCTCCAACCCCCCTGCCACAGGCAGGGACACCAACCTCAGGCCTGGAGCTACACAAGGTTGCCCAGGGCCCCAGCCAACCTGGCCTGGAACACCCCCAGACACAGGGCACCCACCCCCTCTCTGGGCAGCCCCTTCCAGCCCCTCACCACTCTCTCTGCACAGAACTTCCCCCTAAGATCCAATCTCACCCTCCCCTCCTCCAGCTTCACTCCATCCCCCTTGTCCTGCCAGTCTCTGCCCTTGAACAAGCTGATTCCCCTCCTGTTCCTCTGCTCCCTCCAGGCACTGGCAGGCTGCAATGAGGTCCCCCCACAGCCTTCTCTTCTCCAGGCTGAGCCAGCCCAGCTCCCTCAGCCTCTCTCCGGAGGGGAGCTGCTCCAGCCCTCTGAGCATCTCCCTGGCTCCTCTGACCCCTCTCCAACAGCCCCACATCTTTCTTGTATAGCAATCCCAAGGGGATTTAGGAGCCATGTGGAAAGCTGAATTCTTTTCTCCAAGCTGGGAAGCTGCAGGATTCTCCCTGCCATCATGTTGCAGGATCAGTTCCAACCAGGCATTCAGCACACCAACACACAGCACTGTGTACAGCCTGAGTCTTCTGGGATTCCAGTAACTATTACTGAAGGTATCACACCAAAAAGTATCTCCTGCTCTCTAGTCTTACACAACTTAATGATTGTAAACTCAGGGCTAAGGAGTTCTGGACCAGCATCAAGCAAAAGCACTGCACAACCAAGGGAATAGAGCCCATTGCTGTGTGCAGTCTCCCAACCCCCCATAGCTGTGACACCAAGGACTTGTGAAGAGCAAAGAACCCCAGTTTTTCCAGGCATAAAAGCACTAGTGAAAAAGTAAATTCAGTAAGAACTCAATTGCCTGCTGTGTTTCTGATTTAACATCAATATTTCTAACAGGTTTCCCTCCTCTAGCCACTAGAAACAGAAGTTTTCCAACACTGGAATTCTATTTTAAATAATACTAAAGCCATTAAATCCCCCTCCAGGGTTTATGAGGTATTTGTGGCTTAAGTGGTGCTGGGACAAGGGGAGGGACAAAGCAGGATGATATCCTGACTGATGCAGAGCAGCAATGCTGTATCTTGCAATCCACAGACTGGCTTGGTGGCTTTCAGGATTAATTAGCTATTCAGATTAATTAGTCAGTGTTGACTCAGGGCCCCAAACTGCAGCCCAAACCCTGATCATACAAGGAGGAACTCGTGCTGTCAGTGGGACACCTGCAGATCTCAAGAGGATGGTGAACTGCTCAGAAGAGGGAGGTTCACATTCATCTGAGGTCACTGCAGAAAACATGATGCTGGACCAAGAGGCTTCAGTAAGTATCAGACACCCCACTCCCAGCCCCCCTCCAGACAAAGGAAAGATGGCACTGGGGATCTGTTAGTGCTGGCAAGATCAAGGGCAGGTGAACACAGCAAGGAAGACAGGTAAGGTTATGATGCAGGTGGCCAGAGAAGCTGGGAGGAATGAGACATGCAGGGGAAGGAGAGGGAACAGAGAGCAGTGTTAAGTTGTCTTTACCTGCTCTGGCTAGCATCTCAAACTCGGACACAGTCTCCCTCAGAGGCTGCATACCTTTAGAGGCTGCTTCACTAAATAAGAGCTCCTGGGTTTCGTTGTGGGTCAGAGGCTCAGTGCTGCTCACCAGGGATGGCTTGAGGAACACCTTGGGCTCAATATCCAGCTCAAACTGTTGGAAAACAGCAGCAGGGAAAGTCAGGGCAGAAGGCACTTTCAGCTCACACCTTCTGTGCCCCAGCAAAGGGTGCTGCTGCCAGGACAGCAACAGAGGCCACGCTCGCAGGCTTTAGAGGGGAACATGGAGATTGGGGAACAGCCAAGGAATACACTCTGCTTCCAGGTGACTTAGGGACCACAGGGGACTGTAACATACTTAAAGTGATTGTATTAACAAACCATTTCTCCCCCAAGCAACACCCAGGTTCCCACCTCCTCCTGCGTCCACGAGGAATGCCCCTCTTTACCTTGATAGAGCTGTTCTCAAACATATCCACAGTCATTTCCTCCTCTTCCTCCTCCTCTTCCTCAGCTGTAGATTCAACTACCATGCCTGGGAACTTCTCCACACCACAGAACTGCAGGAAGATGGGGGCTCTGCTGGAGTTGCGCTGGATCTCCACCCGCAAGATGCCGTCGCGGGGCCATTTATCCCGCACGTGCTCCAAGCAGTTGATGGGCGAGCGGGAGAAGGCGATGTGGATGTAAGCCAGGATGAAGAGCACAAAGAGAGCCTGCACATGGCATGAAACAAGAGCAGAAACAGAGTCACAGAGTTGTAGGGCTTGGAAGGGACCCCCAGAGCTCCTGGGGTCCAACCCCCCTGCCAAAGCAGCTCCCCAGCTCATACTGCACAGGTCGGTGTCCAGATGGGGCTGGAATCTCTCCAGGGAAGGAGACTCCACACCCCCTGGGCAGCCTGTCCCAGAGCTCCCTCACCCTCACTGGGGAAAAGTTCCTCCCCAGGTTGGTGTGGAACTCCCTGTGCTCCAATTTGCAGCCATTGCCCCTTGTCCTGTCCCCACAGACACTGAAAAGGGGCTGGCCAATTCCCCCTGCACCCCATCCTTCAGATATTGATAAACATTGATTAGGTCCCCCCTCAGTCTTCTTCTCTCCAGGCTGAACAGCCCCAGCTCTCTCAGCCTTTCCTCCCAGGGGAGATGCTCCAGGCCCTTCAGCATCTCCTCAGCCTCCTCTGGACTCTCTCCAGGAGATCCCTGGCTGGTTGATCCCAGGGAGCCCAGCACTGGACACAACACTCCAGCTGGGGCCTGAGCAGGGCAGAGCAGAGGGGGAGGATCCCCTCCTGTCACCTGCTGCCCACACTCCTCCTGATGCCCCCAGGATCCCATTGTCTCTCTCAGCCCCAGGGCACACTGCTGGCTCATGGCCACCCTGTCACCCACCAGCACCCCCAGCTCCTTCTCCACAGAGCTCCTCTCCAGCAGCTCCCCCCCAGCCTGTCCTGATTCCAGCAGTTGTTCCTCCCCAGGGGCCAGACTCTCCACTTGCTGTTGTTGAATCTCATCTGGTCTCTCCCTGCCCAGCTCTCCAGCCTGGCCAGGGCTCTGGATGGCAGCGCAGTGTCCTGCCTGTCAGCCACCCCTCCCAGCTCTGGATCATCAGCACTTGCTGAGGGTGGGTGCTGTTCCCTCATCAAGGTGTCAGTGAAGATATTGAACAGGACTGGACCCCACACTGACCCTGGGGACACCGCTGGTCACTGGCCTCCAGTCAGTCTCTGCTCCACTGATCACACCCTCTGAGCTCGGTCCCACAGCCAGTTCTCCACCCACCTCACTGTCCACTCATCCATCCCATGCTCTCTCAGCTTTGTTATCAGGATGTCATGGGGACAGTATCAAAGCCTTGCTGCAGGCAAGGCAGATGACACCCACTGCTCTCCCTCCATCCACCCAGCCAGTGATGAGATCACAGAAGGCTCTGAGATTGGTCAAGCACGATCTCCCCTTGGTGAATCCATGCTGACTGCTCCTCATGACCTTCTTCTCTTCCAGTTGCTTGGTGATGGCATCCAGAACAAGCTGTTCCATAACCTTTCCATTAATCTCAACAACCTTGGCCTGTTTAAAGGCTCCCCAGTTTTAACCAGCCCTTGAACAAACGGGTTTGCAAGCAGGCAAGTGTTTTACTGGAGTAAACAGGAATGTAGCTCTCAACCATTCCCTCCTCAGCACAAAGTGTCTCTTCTTCTTGAAGCATGGACAGGACAGAGTTTACAAAGGCAGAACAAAGCAAAACCTCAAGAAAAGATAGTCCAACACAAGAGCAGGACAACCCAAACCCATGGCAGAACTCCCAGCTCTGCGTTCAGACCCACCACAGCAGAGGGTGAGCTGGCTGGACAGGGCTCAGCTCGCAGAGCTCACCCCAAGGTGAGCTAGAAAGCCACAGCACAGAATTGATAGATTCATTCCCTGCAGTGAGACAATAAATCTATCAGGACATCCCTCAATGCTGTCCAAAGCTCAGAGCTGAAAGGAGGGCTCAGAGGGCTGGAGCAGCTCCCCTCTGGAGAGAGGCTGAGGGAGCTGGGCTGGCTCAGCCTGGAGAAGAGAAGGCTGTGGGGGGACCTCACTGCAGCCTGCCAGTGCCTGGAGGGAGCAGAGGAACAGGAGGGGAATCAGCGTGTTCAAGGGCAGAGACTGGCAGGACAAGGGGGATGGAGTGAAGCTGGAGGAGGGAAGGGTGAGATTGGATCTTAGGGGGAAGTTCTGTGCAGAGAGAGTGGTGAGGGGCTGGACCAGGCTGCCCAGAGAGGGGGTGGGTGCCCCGTGTCTGGGGGTGTTCCAGGCCAGGTTGGATGGGGCCCTGGGCAACCTTGTGTAGCTCCAGGCCTGAGGTTGGTGTCCCTGCCTGTGGCAGGGGGTTGGAGCTCTGTGACCCTTGGGGTCCCACCCAGTCCAGCCCAGTCTGTGATCCTATGGAAGTTCTGAGAAAGGCCAGCACAGCACAGCTGAGCTTCACATATTCACTTTCCGACAGCATTAAGATCCTCTCTCCTAATTAAACTACCTGTCCTTGCTACACATCACTCTTGACCTATTTGCTGTGAATAAACAGGCTGGTAAACATCACATCTGCAGAGGAGCTGCATGGAAGGGGCTAGGGAAGGTAAATCAGAAACACCTCCCTTGTTGCAGGAGGAAGCCAGCAGAACAGAGCAGTTTCAGGACTCCAAAGAGCAGCAAAGTCTCTGACTTCACCTCCTACGGGTACCACACACAAGAGCTGACATCAGGCTGGAGCCTGGCTGACTCCCAAACCTGAGGGGAGCAGGTTGCTCCCTGCAGATGCCCTGGGAATACTCTCACTTACTCTGGAATGCTTTGATCACAAGCAGAGAGCAGCAAGGACCGCTACCAGCCAGGGCTCTGGCTCCACCTGACAGCCTCACTGTTAGAATCATGGAATCACAGGCTGGGCTGGGCTGGGAGGGACCCCAAGGGTCACAGAGCTCCAACCCCCTGCCACAGGCAGGGACACCAACCTCAGGCCTGGAGCTACACAAGGTTGCCCAGGGCCCCATCCAACCTGGCCTGGAACACCCCCAGACACGGGGCACCCACCCCCTCTCTGGGCAGCCTGGTCCAGCCCCTCACCACTCTCTCTGCAAAGAACTTCCCCCTAAGATCCAATCTAACCCTCCCCTCCTCCAGCTTCACTCCATCCCCCTTGTCCTGCCAGTCTCTGCCCTTGAACAAGCCGATTCCCCTCCTGTTCCTCTGCTCTCCTGTTTCCCCTGGAGCTGCCCCACACCAGCCTGGCTGGCCATCAAGACAGCTCCATGATTTCCTTTATTTCCAGATCTGGTACCTGAGCTCTGGTGCTGTGGGGACCACCACACACCATCAGGACTTCTCATGCCTTTCTCACAGGGTAGAGGCCCACAGGAGCTCAGTGAACAAGGCTGGGACCCCAAACGCAGCCTGGGGACTCCAAGTGCCACCTGGGGTCCCCCCAACCACAGCCTGGGGGTCCCTCAAGCACCGGCCTGCAACCCCCCCACTGCAGCCTGGGGTCCCCCAGCTGCAGCCTGGGGTCCCTCAAGCACCGGCCTGCAACCCCCCCACTGCAGCCTGGGGTCCCCCAAGCGCTGGCCAGGGGTCCCCCCAACCGCAGCCTGGGGGGGTCCCCCCAACTGCAGCCTGGGGGGTCCCCCCAACTGCAGCCTGGGGGGTCCCCCAGCACCAGCATGCGACCCTCCCCAACCGCAGCCTAGGGTCCCCTGCCTGCAACCCCCCCATTGTAGCCTAGGGTCCCCCCCAGCTGCAGCCTGGGGGTCCCTCAAGCATCGGCCTGGGGGGTCCCCCCAACCGCAGCCTGGGGGTTCCTCAAGTGCTGGCTGGGGGGATCTCCCCATTGCAGCCTGGGGGTATCCCCCTTACAGCCTGGGGGTCCCCCAAGCACCGGCCTGCAACCCCCCGCTGCAGCCTGAGGTCCCCCAGCCGCAGCCTGGGGTCCCTCAAGCACCGGCCTGCAACCCCCCCCACTGCAGCTGGGGGTCCTCCCCACTGCAGCCTGGGGTCCCCCCCACTGCAGCCTGGGGTCCCCCCCACTGCAGCCTGAGGGTCCCTCAAGCTCAGGCCTGCAACCCCCCACTGCAGCCTGGGGTCCCCCAAGCGCTGGCCTGCGACCCCCCCCACACTGTAGCCTGGGGTCCCCCCAGCTGCAGCCTGGGGTCCCCCCCACCGCAGCCTGAGGGTCCCTCAAGCTCAGGCCTGCAACCCCCCACTGCAGCCTGGGGTCCCCCAAGCGCTGGCCTGCGACCCCCCCCACACTGTAGCCTGGGGTCCCCCCAGCTGCAGCCTGGGGTCCCCCAAGCGCCGGCCTGGAGGTCCCCCCAACCGCAGCTTGGGAGGTCCCCCAAGCACCAGCCTGCAACCCCCCCAACTGCAGCCTGGGGTCCCCAGCAGAGCCAAGCTTTGCCATGTCCACACGGTCTATGCCTTACTCCCCCAGCCCAGGCTCGCAGGAGGGGCCCCTGCTCCCCCCCCCACGCCCCCCTAAAGCTGCCCCTCACCTTGAGGAGGACGAAGAACTCGAAGACGCGGCGGAAGGAGGGCGGGAAGAGGCGAGCGTAGGTCACTGCCATCTTGAAGAACAGCGCGTGGAAGAGGCGATCGCGCACGTTAATCAGGGGGTTCTGGTTGAGGTTGGGGTTCCGGACACCCCGGTTGTTCCCCCCGGCAGCCCCGCCGCCCCCGTTGTTGTTGTTGGCCGGGTGGTGGTTGTTGGCGTTCGGCTGGTTCTCGGACATCCTGAAGCCTGCGGCCTGCAGCCGGAGGGCGCTGGTGGCGTTGACCCGGCCTGGAGGAACCTCTCCTCCCCCGCGGAGGGGACTCGGGGTGAGGCGGCCGCCTCAGAGGGGCCCCGGGGTTAACCGCGGCCTCCGAGGGAGCGGGGGGAAGCGCAGTGCCGGGAGCTGCTGGCCCCCGGCCCGGCCTCCTGCGCGGAGACGCCTCTGGAGCGGAGGGCGGGTCACAGCCGGCGGGGCCGGCGCCGAGCCCCGGGGCTCTGCGGGCCGCTGCCTCGGCGGCGCCCGGGAGCGGCGCTGCCCGAGCAGGCCCAGCGGGGACACGGCTCCTGGGCCGGCCCCTCGGCCATGGGGGGGGAGAGGGAGGGGGGAGGAGAAGGCCCGTTACCGGGGCGGGGCGTCCCGAAGAGGCCCTGCCCGCAGCTCAGCGAGCGCCTCGGTTCCCCCGGCGCGGTGGGACACGGAAGGGAGCGCCCAGATCCCGTCCCCTCAGCACCCCGCCGCCATCTTCCTCCGCCGGTACGGACAAACCACCACAAGGCGCCTGCGCGAACGCCCCGAAGGACTATGGGACAGTGACGGCCGCGTCCAGGCCCCGCCCTGAGATGCAAAGCAGGAATCCCTCCCGACATGCACCGCGCCAAACGGCCGCGCCCTGCGGGGTGAAACCCCAAAATTCTGAGGGGGAGAAAGAAGATTTTCGGTGCAAAACGGATGGGATTAAGATGGAATAGTGACTCCGTGGGGAAAAAGGGGAGAATATAAACTTAGAGGATCACCGTGAATTGAAAATAATGAGATAAGAGGGGTTTAAATAGCGCAGCGGCTGCAGTGGTGTTCGTGCTCGCTTCGGCAGCACATATACTAAAATTGGAACGATACAGAGAAGATTAGCATGGCCCCTGCGCAAGGATGACACGCAAATTCGTGAAGCGTTCCATATTTTTTGGGGGGGGGAGCAACGGTGACACCCCCGCACTACCACCCTCGCACCCTCCTTTGGGTCCCCGCACCCCTTTTTGAGTCCCCGCTCCGAGCCGGGGGCTCCCCCTGCATCCGCACTGCCCATGGGTGTGGGGGTATCTCCAGGCGTAGCCCACTTACCCACTCACCCCCACCCATGTGAGCCCCACAGGGGGGATGGGGTGTCCCCGGGGGAGTGGGGGGCTGCCCTGTTTGGGTCTCTAGGCGCTGCAAGTCTTCCGGCGCGGGGCTCCCACCACCCAGCTGGGTCTCCCCCCCGCCCCGGCAGAGCACACACCCCCCACCCCGCCCACCCCGGAGACCACCCAGGCTGACCTCCAGCCCCTTGGAGCAGGGAGAGGGGGTGGGGAATTGCGGGGCAGGGGCTGTGCTGGCTGCTCTATGGTTCTGGTGCGGGGGTCACCTTGCTGCCCGGTCCCCCCATCCCCACCCCCGTGTGCCCCCGGTGGGGCTGTATCGGTGCAAGGAGACCCAGCCCCCGGGTGTGCCGCGGCTCTTTATTGAATTGCGCTGTTACAGCTGGCTCCGCTCCTGCAGTGAGCGCTGGGGGCCCAGGGCAACCCAGCACCCGGGGCAGAACCCCCACCCAGGGCAGACACCCCCCTACCCCATCCAGCTCAGCCCTCTGGAGGGTACAACCCCACAGCCAGGGAGCTGGGGCCAGCCCTGCCCTGGTGCTCTGACTCTCTCCGGTCCCCGGACAGTCCTGCAGAGATGGTGGCCCAATGCTGGATGAGGGGTGCAGCCAGAACCCCTAAACAGCTCCAGGGATCCGAGGTGGCCAGAAGCTCCAGAACACCCGGTCACCCTGCAGTGGTGGCTGGGGAGGGGTCCATGTGGCACACAGCCCCTCTCAGACAGTGCTCTCCTGGTAGCTGCCATCCTCCAGGAATGGTGTCAGCCTCTTCCCAGGGCTGGGTCCCTCCGTGGCCACATCCTGCCCTCCTGGGGCCACAGGTTCCTCAGGATCCTCATCACTCTGCTCCCTGGCAAAGTGCACGAAGACCTGAGGGCAGAGCAGGGTGAGGGGCTGTGCCCGTGGGACCTCAGCACCCAACACCCTCATGCCCCAATATCCCCCATCACCTGGTCGAGGGTGGTCTGGGACACGGAGTAGTCCTCAATGTGGCAGGGGCCACGGTGGGCTGCCAGGATGCTGAAGATGCTGGCCAGGGAGCCAGCACGTGAGGGCAGCTGGTACTGCAGCAGCCCCCTGTGCCTCTCCTTCAGCACGATGCCAGGGAAGTGGTGCTGCATCAGGCTCTCCACCGGCGCTGGCCCAGGACCACCCACCCGCACCACCACTGTGTACCCATCCCCAAACCTGAGGGGAGAGGGAGGGGGGGTATCACCTCAGGGACCAGCCATCACAGCTGCCCCTCACTGCCTGAACACCCCCCAACACACCCCCTGGTACCTGTTCTTGAGGTGCTGGACGCTCCCCAGGCAGCGGAATCGGCCGTTGACCATGATGGCCATCCTGGTGCACAGCGCCTCGCACTCCTCCATGCTGCCAGGGGGGCTGACGTCAGGCCCCGCGGGGGCAGAGGGGTGCTGCACTGCTGGGGAGGGGGGCGGGCTGCAGACCCCAGGGATGGGAATGGGGTGGGGGTGGGGGTCTCACCTGTGGGATGTGAGCACCACAGACCTGCCCTCCCGGATGACACTGAGGATACAGTCCCACAGGAACCGCCGGGCTCGCGGGTCCATCCCGGTTGTGGGCTCATCCTGCAATGGTCCCAGCAGTGGGGTGAACCCAGGGAGGGGCCAGGTGCTGTTGTGGGACACCCCTCCCCGGGTGCCCGCACTCACCAGGAAGATGACAGGGGGGGAACCAAGCAGGGCTATGGCTGTGGAGAGCTTGCGCTTGTTGCCCCCGCTGTACTTGCCCGCCGGGCGGTCTGCGTGAGCCCCCAGCCCCAGCTTGGCAATGCCCCACTGAGCCACCTGTGAGAGGTGCAGAGGATGAGGATGGGGGTCCTCTGGGTTTGGAGAGGGGGTGGGGGTTTGGGATCAGCCCTACCCTGGGGGTCTCCTCCTCCGGGACACCGCGCAAGCGGCTGTAAAACTCCAGGTGCTCCCGTCCCGTCAGCAGGTCTGTGATGGCATCAAACTGGGGGCAGTAACCCATGTGCTGGTGGACGGACTGCAGGTCGGTGAGCACGCTGCAGGGTGGGGATGGGATGAGGATGGGATGGGATGGGGATTAGGATGGGGATGGGGATGATGGGGATGATGGGGATGATGGGGATGGGATGGGGATGGGATGGGGATGATGGGGATGGGATGGGGATGGGGATGGGGATGGGGATGGGGATGGGATGGGATGGGGATTAGGATGGGGATGGGGATGATGGGGATGATGGGGATGGGATGGGGATGGGATGGGGATGGGATGGGGATGGAATGGGGATGGGATGGGGATGGGGATGATGGGGATGATGGGGATGGGATGGGGATGGGATGGGGATGGGGATGATGGGGATGGGATGGGGATGGGATGGGGATGATGGGGATGGGATGGGGATGGGGATGATGGGGATGATGGGGATGGGATGGGGATGGGATGGGGATGATGGGGATGGGGATGATGGGGATGGGATGGGATGGGGATGGGGATGGGGATGGGGACGGGGATGATGGGGATGGGATGAGGATGGGGACGGGGACGGGGATGAGGATGAGGATGAGGATGGGGACGGGGACGGGGATGAGGATGAGGATGGGATGAGGATGGGGATGAGGCTGAGCAGAAGCATGCTGCAGGGACAGGGATGAGGAAGAGGATGAGGCACGCTGCAGGGATGAGGACAAGGACAAGCACAGGGTGGTGATGGGGATGACGGCACCCATGCTGTGGGGACAAGGAGTGGGGAGCAGTGGGGTGGCTGGGAGGGTCCCTCTGTCTCACCCACCTGTGCCCTTTCAGCCAGGCCTCCCCCAACGTCACCTCTGTGTCCCCTGTCAGCATCTTGAAGGTGGAAGTCTTCCCAGCACCATTCACTCCCAGGAGACCGAAGCACTGTGGGATGCAGACTGGGGTTACGGGCAGCCCCAGCCCTGCCCATAGCACTGTCCATCTGTCTGTCCAGCACTCACCTCCCCAGGGGGGATGGCCACACACAGCCTGTCCACTGCTGGAGCCCTCCTGCGCCGGTACACCTGCACAGCAGAGCTGGGGTGACACTGGGACCTCCCCACCCATCACCCACCAGTGGGACTGGGGGGGCTTCTGGGGAGGCCAGGGCCCTGCAGTAAGGGTCCAGCCCCACAGCACCCACCTTGGTCAGGTCCTTCAGCAGCAGGAGATGGCCGTGGGGTGGGGTGCTGCCCACCCTTGCCCTCTCCCTGGCCACGTCCTGGTCCTCCTCCCCCAGCGAAGGCAGCTGCAAAGTCCGTGGTCTGGAGGCAACACCAGTGGGGGGATTTCCAGGGCTGCCCACCCCATGGCCTCCCCAAAGCTGTCCCACAGCTGCCCCACAGCCACCCCTCACCCGAGCCTCAGGAAGAAGCGGTATTGCAGCAGGAGGGTGAAGAGGAAGAAGATGATGCCCTCGATGGCCATGGCAAACATGTTCTTCCCTGCCACATCCCAGGAGAGGGGAGACACGAAGCGCTTGTCCCCTGGAGCAGAGAGAGGGGATGTAGGAGGGGGAGGATGCTGGGGAGGGCCCACATGATGGCTGATCTTTGGGGAGGGGGAGCAGCCCAACCCCCCTGGGACTCACCAAACCTCTCGAAGGCATCAGCCATGGCCTGGTTCTTCACCATGTCGATGAGGCCTCTGCCCAGGCAGAAGTGGGGGAAGACAAGGAAAACCTTCTTCAGGATGCGGTTGATGTTGTTGAGGTTCTGCCAGGGCAGCAAGGAGAATCACAGAATCAAAGAATCACAGAGTTGTAGGGGTTGGAAGGGACCCCCAGAGCTCCTGGGGTCCAACCCCCTGCCAAAGCAGCTCCCCAGCTCATACTGCACAGGTCGGTGTCCAGATGGGGCTGGAATCTCTCCAGAGAAGGAGACTCCACACCCCCTGGGCAGCCTGTCCCAGGGCTCCCTCACCCTCACTGGGGAAAAGTTCCTCCCCATGTTGGGGTGGAACTCCCTGTGCTCCAATTTGCAGCCATTGCCCCTTGTCCTGTCCCCAGAGACACTGAAAAGGGGCTGGCTGATTCCCCCTGCACCCCATCCTTCAGATATTGATAACCATTGATTAGGTCCCCCCTGAGTCTTCTTCTCTCCAGGCTGAACAGCCCCAGCTCTCTCAGCCTTTCCTCCCAGGGGAGATGCTCCAGACCCTTCAGCATCTCCTCAGCCTCCTCTGGACTCTCTCCAGGAGATCCCTGGCTGTTTGATCCCAGGGAGCCCAGCACTGGACACAACACTGCCCAGGTGGGGCCTGACCAGGGCAGAGCAGAGGGGGAGGGGGAGCTGGCACCAACCCCACAGGGATGGGATGTAGGTCCAGGCAACTCAGGGACTCACCTGATCCACAAAGAGCTCCAGCACGAAGGTGGCCACGCTGCCGTTGATGCCGATGAAGAGGTTGACACAGGTCAGGGCCACGTAGGCAGTGCTGGGGACGCTGAAGAGGAAGGATGCTGGGTACATCAGGGGGGTGATGGACCAGCTGAGGGAGCAGAGAGGCAGGGGCTGGTCTGGGGATACCCACCCCACCACTGTGACACCCTCCCAGCCCCACCCCAAGCCCCCTGCACCACCACCCCCCCTTCCCCAGGGTCCAGCCCCAGGGAGGGGGGGGTGATGCTGAGCCCAGTCTGGGCTCCACTGCCCCTTCACCCGTAGAGCAGCAGCAGCAGGACCAGGGAGGGCAAGTTGGTGGAGGACACATAGGACTTCTGCTGGAAGCAGAGGAAGATGAGGATGACCAGCAGTGCAGGGACCAGGTAGTTGCACTGTGGGAAGGGAGAAACCAGTGGAGGGGGGGGACAGGACACACAGGAATGGGACCTGGCCCCCTGGGAGCTGCATCCCACCCCTGTCCCCATCGCTGTCCCTCACCATGTCCCAGGCAAAGTTGCCCAGCCAGTAAGTGACAGGCTTCATCCCACTGACAAACTGCAGGTGCTTGGCCTTGCTGACCCGCTCCTCGATGAGGAAGAGCACGAAGCTGGCTGGGACGAAGGACATAGCGAAGATCACACAGATGGAGACCAGCACGTCCACCGAGGTGGCCATCCTGCCATGGAGGGAGAAAGGAGAGGGGGGGGAGAGGACTCAGCCGGGGATGGAGAGCAGCCCCCCAACACCCCCATCCCCAGGACTCACAGGGCAGCCTCTGAGAGCTGCTCCTTGGTGAGGTTGAGCGGGTGGTTGGTGGCTGTGATGCCGTAGAGCGCGGGGTCGGTCCCAGCAGGCAGCCTGGCACGCAGCAGCCCGTTGTTGGCCACGTTAACAAAGGAGACCATGGCATGCCAGCCCTTGTTGTTGAACCAGACCTGCAGCCAAGGGGACCCCAAAGGCTCAGAGACCCCTCCCAGCCTGGCACCGCTGCAGCCATGCCTGCAGCACCCTGCTCCCTGCCACGCTCCCACTCCCCTCCATGGGCTCTGTCCTTCTCAGGCTGCTCCGAGCCCCAACGGGCACCCAGGTGCTGCATCCCTGGGTGCTGCATCCCCTGCTGCCTCCCAACGCTCGCCCCACCCAGGACCCCCAGCCTGGGCTCACCTTGATGTTCCTGCGAGCATCCAAGCCCTCGATGAAGCGGCTGAGGTTGCCCAGGAGCCGGTCTGAGGGGCTGCCCTGGGCACAGGGACACAGTGTGAGGAGCTGGCTGGGGCTGGAGGCTCCCAGTGCTTCCACTTTAGGGTGAAGCTGGAGGGGGGTGAGAGGGGGACAGAGCCCCTGGCCATACCGGGGTGATGTTGAACAGTGCCCGGAGCTCCAGCACCGCCTCGTCCACCTCCACTGCTGATGGCAGGGCCTGGGAGCTGCCAGCACCCAGGGAAAATCCACCATACCTGCAGAGAGAGACAGGCACTTCCAAACCAGCCAGCCCATGGAAACCCTTCTGCTCAACCCCTCCACCCCCACCCACCCAGGCACCACGGTGAGGGGCACGCAGTGAAGGGCTGAGGTTGCCCAAATGAGGACTCTGCCTGATCCCACAGGGCACCTCCTACCCCCTCACACCCCATCTGCAAGAGACCCCAGCCTCACCCCCCACCCCCCCTCCAGGACTCACCTCTGCTCATTCACCCACTTCTTGTTCTTTAGCCTGAAAGAAATGGGGTGATGGGAAGAAATGCCCCCAGGGAGATGATACAGCAGCACCAGGGTGTCCCTGGGGTGTCCCCAGCCCCAGCACCCACCCCCGGCGGATGATCTGGGGGTACGTCTTCACCAGGTAGTCAGAGATGTTCCTCCCTGTCAGGTTCTGCAGGACATCCCCTGTTCCCCTCTGCACCTGGGGGGACAGCAGGCAGGCTGGATGGACACGCAGCCCCCCCACTCTCCTCTCCAGAGCATCACCTGCATCCTGCAGAGCTGGTGGTCCCTGCTGCAGGATGGGCATTACCTGGGGTGGTGGGAGCCCCCCAGCACCCTCGGGGCAGTCAGGCAGCATCCTGCGAGCCCCTGGCCCGCTGCACTGGCAGGGTGGGGATGGCTCAGTCTGTGTCCAGTTCCCTCTCTGCAGAGCCTCCAGCAGGGCTGGGGGAGCCAGGGGGACTGAGAAGCCATCGGGGTGGGAAGCTGGTGGGCACGGCCCCATCCTGGGAACCCAATACCATGGGGGAGAGAAACCCCTGTTACCAGCCTGGAGCGTGCCAGAGGCACCAGGTCCTTTCCCCACCCATAGCTACCATCACACTCCCACCCTGGGGATGCTGGGGAGGGGTCCCACAGCATCACAGTGGCTGGGAAGTGGTGGGCACTGAGGTAGGGGCCAAACCCCAGCCACCCCCAAGCCCCCCAGGGCAAGCACAGGCACTCACGCCTCCTCAGCATCCTTCATGCACTGGGTGCCAAACCCTGGCTCAGCCAGGAGCGCACCCAGCAGCCGGGCTGTGTCAGGGTCCCCCGGAGCATCGTTGCTGCCAGGAGATGTGGGAGTGAGCTGGGGAGATGGGGAGGGACATTGGGGGGGACATGAGGATGCTGTGGGCTGGGGACACACCTGAAGAAGGTGAACTGCTGCCCGTACATGGCAGGCTGGAGGCGCAGAGGTGGGTACTTCCCAAAGGGTGGCACGATGAGGCTGAAGAGCAGAGCGATGCAGACGAAGACAGCAGGCAGGACGATCTGCCAGGGGGCTGGGGGTCAGTGCCAGCTCCTGCCCCACCCCTGTCCCCACCCCTGTCCCCATCCCTGTCCCCATCCCTGTCCCCATCCCTGTCTCACCCCCTGGCCGTACCTGTGCGAAGAAGCCCCGGGTGCTGCGTCGGGCATGGAGCATCCTCTTGGTGAAGAGGGCACGGAGCTGCTGGTGGGTGAGTGCCCAGCCCCTCACCCTGCCACAGGCCTGCCCGGCCCCCCCACGTAACAGGTCGGTCTCCTGGGGTTCCTCTGCTGCAAGGGCAGAGTGGGGGTCTGGCCCCAGCAGAGCCGGCAGCGAGGGGCAGGGGGTCCTGCCAAGGGGCGCAGGGGATGGTGGGGTGGGCTGGTAGGGGTGTCCCCCCACCCAGCAGGAATGGGGTGCTACATGCAGGGATGTGAGTCCCCTCCCCAACCCCAGCTCCTACCTCGCTGGGCTCCTTGGGCTCAGTGTAAAGGAGAGGAAAGAGGGGTTACATCCACGCCGGGGTGCCTGCCCCCACACTGACCCGAGGTAGAGCTGGCTCCCCAGACTGCTGCAGCCCCCCCAGACCCCCATGACTGCCCCACACCAGCTCTCTCTCCAGGAGAAGGGGCCTGGATGTGTCCCCTGGCATGTCATGCCCCATCCCCACCCCTGCACAGAGCCAGGCTCCCCCACCCTCACCCCCATCCCCTCTCCTCGCCTGTCCTCGAGGGGATACCCCAAGGCTGAGGGTATCTGAGCCTCCCCCTTCCTGCTGCCTGCCCCAAAGGATGCATGTCCAAAGGGGTGCCCCCCCTATGAAGGGACGCCTGCCTGGATGGACGTGTGCTACAGCAGCAGGGGCAGGGCGGGCTGGGGGTCCCAGCTCCCCCCTTCTTACCCAGCTCCCCATCGGCCGCTTCCATGTCCCACCCATCGCCGGGGGCTGCACCTCTCCTGGTGCCTGACAAAACAGGGGGGAGGGTTGGAGCATGGCCCCAACCTGTGACACCTCCCTGCACCTGTGGGTGCTCCCAGCAGGGACCCCAGCCCTAGGAAGGGGACACCCACTCCCCTCTGCTCCCCCTTCCGCACCCCAAAGCTCAGCACTGAGGCACCTTTACCTGCTGAGTCAGCATCTACTCCTGTGTCCCGGGCCACCTTCAGAAAGATCTGAGGGCAGGATGGTGCTGGCATTAACCATGGCCACAGCCCCCACAGCACCCACAGCCCCAGTGAGGCAAACCCCACGGCCACAGGCACCCCCAGCAGAGCTCCAGGAAGGGTGGGCACCCCAGGAGCCAAAGCCAGCACCCTCCCCCCCCCCCAGCCACAGCTCCTCTGGGTACCTCTTCCAGGGTGGTGTCAGAGATGCCATAGCTGGAGATGCCCAGTTCCCCCAGACGAGCATCCAGCTCACGGAAAAGGTCCCCAAAGGCCCCGTCCTTGGCCCCACTGTAGGGCAGGATGAAGAGCACCTCATGCCCGATGTCCTCCATCAGCCGGGACCCGGGGACCAGCTTCTGGATCAGAGCTGAGAGCTGAGCCACATCTGGGAGAGGGTGGGATAGGGAGGGCTGGAAACCTGGGCAGGACCTGGCCAAGGCTGGCGTGTGCCCCACAGCCTGGTCTGAGGGTCCTCAGGGGGTTTGAAGGGGATGGGAGGGCATCCTTTCTGCCCCCACCCCCCTCCATAATGCAGAGGGGTCAAGAGCCAGAGGCAGGGTGAGGCACAGGGCTGAGCATGCTGCAAGCCTTTCCCTGCCCATGGGGGGAACAGTCAGGAGGTGACGCTGTGCCAGGGGCTCAGGGAGGGATGTGATCCTCACCCACAGCGCTCTCCTCGCTGCCCCGCTCGCTGCCCAGACCCGTGTCGCTGCTGCGCTCTGAGTCGCTGCTGTCCTGTGGGGAAGGGCAGCCAGAGCCTGGCACCCCATGGCAGGATCCAGCCCCAAGCCTGGGGCACAGCACCCCACCCTGATACCCAGGATGGAGGCACCAGCCACCCTTCTGGCTGATGCTCAGCAGGGCTGAGACACACCCCACCTTTTTAGTGGTGCTGGAGATGGTGCTGGTGCCTGTCCCAACCCGCTCCTGCTTCACCAGGGTGAGGTGGTAGCCAGTGCCCAGCCTGGCCTTGAGGAAGAGGGGGGACCCACAGCAGCAGAGCCGGCCCTGGGAGATGATGGCTGTGCGGTCCCCCAGCAGCTCTGCCTCGTCCATGTAGTGAGTGGACAAGATGATGGTGCGGCCTGGGAGGAGGGAGGGGGGGTGGGGGGCAAACAGCCAGTTGGACCCCCACTTTGTGGGCATCCTCCCTCCCTCAGCACTCCATGGCAGGGGGCTCAGACACACGGAGGTGGAAGCAGGGTCCCCCCAGCCCTGACCTGTGCGGTACTTGAGCAGCAGCTCCCAAATGCTGCGGCGGGAGTAGGGGTCAACACCAGCTGTGGGCTCATCCAGGATAACCACCTGGGAGCCCCCCACGAAGGCGATGGCCACGGAGAGCTTCCGCTGCATCCCTCCTAAGAGGCAGCAGGATGGCATTGTGGGGGGTAGGGGGCAGAGCTGTGGATCCCCCCCCCCTCCAGGTGTCAGCCCTATCCTCCCTGCATGTACCTGAGAGGTTCCTGGTCTGCTCCCGGCGCTTGTGGGGCAGCCCCGTGTCCTGGATCAGCTGCTCCATCTCCACCTTCACCTGCTCCTCTGAGAGCCCCTTCAGCCGCCCGTAGAACCAGACGTGCTCCTCCACGGTCAGGCTGGGATGGGTGGGGGGGTGAGGTGGGGAGCCCTACTCTCACCAGCCCCCTCCCCCAGCACCGCTCCCCCCCCTGCCTACATGTCAAAGAGCACGTTGTGCTGGGGACACGTCCCCATGTGTTTGCGGATGCTGTCGATGTCAGAGCGGATGTCCCAGCCCAGGACATAAGCAGTGCCAGAGGTGGGGGGCAGGAGACCAGTCAGGATGGACCTGGATGGAGGTAGGACCAGTAGGGAAAAGGGGGTTAGGGAGAGCAGGACCAAAGGGGACGGGATGCTGGGCAGGATGCTCAGAGCCCAGCCAGGGCAGGGCAGATGGGACAGGAGTGTGGCAACACTGGTGCAGAACCAGGCTCAGCACCCATCCCTGTCGTGGCCCACCCCCCCAGCTCACATGGTGGTGGTCTTGCCAGCCCCGTTGTGGCCCAGGAAGGAGGTGATCTGCCCCTCGTAGAAGTCCAGGCTCAGCCCGTTGACGGCCACGCGGCTGCTGCTGCGGTAGATCTTCACCAGGTTGCGGATGGAGACGCCGGGCTGGAGCTGGGCAGGGGGCTCCTCCACCAGCACTGGGAGCCGTCAGAGGGGCATGTCCTGGGCAGGACCCCTCGCTGGGGCAGGACCCCCCCACCATGGTGGGCAGATCCCCTCACAAAGGGGCAAAACCCTGCTCCATGGCTGCCACCCCTCAGCTGCACAGCTCCAGGGTGGGCAAGGGCTCACCTTGAGGTGCAGTGAGGGGGCTTGTGGGGTATGGAGGGTGCCCAGCTGAGGATTGCTCTCCAAGCCAGTAGCTCTTCAGGAAGGGAAAATTCCAGGGCTTGGGGATCCCATACTGTCCTGCAGCAGGTGGGGGCTGAGCAGGGCTGAGGCCAGGGGAGGTGCTGGGGGACAGGTTTGGGGGGAGGGGGGGCTGTGCTCACCTGGGAAGACACCCTCGAGGTACCAGGTGGCCAGGCCGTAGAGCCCAGCATCCAGAAGCAGCAGCCCCATGGCCATGGCAAAGTTGTAAGGGTCTCCTGGCACAGGGCTGGTGCCCAGGTTGTGCCACTGGATGCCCACCCCCTGCTCCTCGTAGAGGGAGAAATACTCGCAGCCAAAGCCGAAGGCCACCGGTGACAGCAGGCTCTGGCAGCAGCAAGAACAGCAGTGTGGGCAGAGAGACCAGCCAGGGGGGGCTCAACCCCAAATCCCCCCCCCCCCAGCACCCTCAGGGCACGGGGGAAGGGGCAGCTGGGGCCTCTCACCACGAGGACACGGAGTGGGAAGGTGATGTGGTCGCGCCAGGCGACACACAGCACGTAGGGCAGGTAAAGGGAGAAGTAGATGATGCCACCACAAGCTGATGCCAGGTTGGCACGGGGGAAGAAGGTGCTGATGAGGAAGCACTGGCTGATGGTGGCCACTGAGAAGGTGCCGAGGAAGAGGAAGATGACAGCTGGGTTGCTGTAGGGCAGGATGTTTCCCAGCTGCGGACCAAGACCAGTTGGATCCTGTGCCAGCTCCCAGCCCTACCACTCCCAGTGCCACCCATGCGGCCACCCTGCAACCTGCCTTGAGGATGAGGACGAGGAGGCCAGAGCTGAAGAGGAAGGGGATGAAGCTGCTGAGGAACCAGCTGAGCCAGAGGATCCCACCGCTCAGCCCCATGGTCTTCATGGTCTCCTTGAGGCGCGTCTCCTTCTCGTGCACCACCCCCTTGATGATCATGGCCACCGAGTAGATCCAGGCCAGCGTCATGAAGAGGGGCAGCGAGCGGTTCAGCACCCGCAGGAACCTGGGGCAGATGGCACCAGCCTTCCCACCTCCACCCAGGCACCACGGGGGCACTGCTGGGTGCTTAGAACCATTCCCACAGCAGTGGGTCACTCGAGGGACCCGGGGTCACCCCCTGCCACCCACTCACACATCATCCACATAGCAGGGGTAAGGCATTTGCTGGATGTAGACCCCCGTCCGTGGGGCACCCCCAGTCTGCACCCGCACCACCGCCTGCTCCACCAGGTCTTGCAGGTAGACAAACCCCCCCCAGACGTAGCGCAGGTCGCTGAAGGGGTCAGCTGCAGGTCCTGGGTCCCAAAACCTGGGGGCAGAGCACAGCGCTGGGAAGGGAGACCCCCTCCCCACTGCTGCAGTCCCAGGATGCTCACGGGATGCGGTGTCCCCAGACCTGTCCTTGATCTTGTTGGTCCTGGTGACGTCGTCGATGTCCATACGGATCTTGTAGCGGACGTGGGGGGGCAGGGTGGGGGCTGTGGTGTTGATGGGGGGCTGGAATACCACGCCTGCCCAGAACTGCTGTTCTTCTAGCAGCTCCAGGGCCCGGGCTACCAGCTGCTCCTCGGTGGCCACCGCTTCAATCTTATCCAGGCAGACACACTGCAGGCAGGGCAGGCAGGGCTCAGCAGCACTGGGGGGGACCAGCTCACCCAGGCACCTGGGGACAACACCTACCTCCATGAACTGTGACAGCGTGCTCAGGAACACATCGACATCGGCGTACACCTGGTGCCAGGTGAGCCCTGCCCCTGCTGCTGGCCCTGCCAGGAACTCAACCAGCGCTGGCAGCTTCGAGGAGGTGCCATTGAGGAACCCATCCAGGAGCTGGGCCATCTCCGGGGCCAGCAGCGCATCCTGCAAAGCACCGGGTACCGCAGAGCCATGCAGCCACCCACCCTGCTCCCAGCTGCAACCCATCCTGCTCCCAGCAGGATGCACCCACACCCCACACCAGCCTGGTCCGCAATGGGGAGGGGGTCTGGGGCTCACGCACCCGGAGGACCTGCATCTCCAGGCTGCCGTTGAGGAAGGTGTAGATGCGTGGTCCCAGATCCCGCCAGGCATCCCCCAACTCCCCCAGCACCGCCAGCTCCTGGAAGGTCCGGTTCACCTGTGCGAGGCAGAGGGGTGAGGGCAGAGCCTGGGTGAAGCCCCAGCAGCCCCCCTCAGCCCCCCCTCTCACCTCAGCCATGATGCTGTCGGGGCCCCGGCCGGGCGGTGTGTACAGGATCTTGCCCGTGAGGAGCGGCTTGATGCCCCGCCAGAAGATCTGCGAGAGGGCGCTGGACTCCAGGCTGCGGACCAGCTCCCGGCAGAAGGGACCTGGGCGGAGGAACAACCCAGCCCTCGCCACCAGCCCCCCCTGTGTGCCCAGAGACCCCCCGACCCCGAGTCCAGCCCTGCTCACTGCCGGTGCTGCCCGTGGAGGCGGCTCTCCGCTCCGAGCTGTTGCGACCCAGGAAGGCTTTGACGTCATTGTCCTCGTACCAGTTGAGGGAGGGGATCCTGAGACCCCCACCCTCGGGGTGCCCGCAGGCGATGCGCGACAGGGCCCCGAAAGCGCCTGGGATGGAGCTGTTGGGGGTCATAAGCGCCCCCAGCTCCTGCCGCAGCTGGGCAAGGCTGGTCATGGAGGAGACCTGGGGACAGAGGGACGGGGAGCAGGACGGCGCTGCGAAGGGGCAGGGACACCCAGGGAGTGGGGGAGGCAGGGGAGAGGGGTGCTACCTCCTCCATCAGGGATGCTGCATCCCGCACGAAGGTGCCCAAGGCTTCCACGGTGCCAGCCATGCCGCCCGCCTCCGAGCTCAGCTGCTCCTGAGCAAGGGGGGGACGAGAAAGGGGGGGGTGTCACAGCCCCACCGGGGAGAGGGGGTGCCGGGGGTCCTAGCCCCGATGCCTTCCAACACCCGGCGCATCCCAGCGCCTGGCCGGGCCGGGGACTCACCGCCAAGAGCCGGGGAAGATCGAGCTGGGAGAGGAAGGACCCCCCCGCGGCGAGGAGCTGGGGGCCGGGCAGGGCGCACAGCCCCTGCTGCAGGCGCTGGGTAGAGGCAGCGTCGCCCCCAGCCAGGAAGCCCCCCAGCTCCGAGGGGCTGCAGACCACGGCCTTCAGCGGGCGGCGGGGGGTCGCTACGGAGAGCTGGGGTGGGGGGGTGGGGGAAAGTTGGGGAGGGGGTGGAGAGGGTCGGTCATACGGCAGCCCCCCCGCGCCCCGGGCACCGGGCGCTGTGCAGAGACACTCACGATGCTGGGGCTGAGCCGAGCCCCCATCAGCTCGTCCACCAGCGCCGGGGGCAGAGACGTGTTGGCCCGGAGGAATCCCGAGAAGGTCTCATCCTCCCTCAGGTAGTCCCGCACCGGCAGAGCTGGTGGATAAGAGGGGGGCGGTGGTCAGCGGGTTGGGGGGCTGGGGGTGTCTCTCTCCCTCGACACCCCTTGTCCCCGGTGCTCACCCCTCCGCCGAGCCTCGCTCCCCCGGAGCCGGCGCAGGGTGGGCAGGAGGTTGGCGAAGCTGCGGAGGAGCCGCTGCCCTCGGGAGGGGAGCTGGACCCGCCGGGCTTCGGCCAGCAGACGGAAGAGGCTGTGGAGGCGGGGGGACGGGAGATGAGACCCCGGCCCGGTGGCCGGTTCTACCCCACAGCCCTTCCCCCCCCCCCCCCCCCCCACCTTCCCACCGCTCACATGGAGCCCTCGAAGTTGCCCACCACGCCGGGGGTCTCTCCGGCCGTCGGGTGCCGAAAGCAGGGGTTGTTCGTGTTGCAGATGATGCCCTGGAGCCAGGGTAGGGTCCCGGCCGAGGGCAGGGCCTTGTTGGGGAAGTGGCCTGCAGGAAAGGGCAGGATGGGGTCCGGGGAGAGCGGCACGGACCCCCCTCCCCAAAGCCCTGCGAACACCCACCCGAGCGGGCGGAGATGCCAGCGAGTCCCCAGCCACCCCCCACTCCTGGCAGGTTTCTCTTCCCCGGTGCCGCTCAGGGCCGTGCCGGGACCCCGCGGGGCTCCCACAGAAGCGAGATGGGGGGTAGGGGGGATCCCCAACAGGCACGAGGGGTGGGGACCGCCCCAGAGCCCCCAGACCACTCACACTCGTGCTGCTGGAAGGGCGGGTGGGATTGCCGCACCGAGATCAAGATGAAGAAGAGGAAGAGGGGCCACAGGAGCTCGATGGCAAGCTGGACCTGGAGGGAGACCCACGGTTGCGGGGTGCTGTCCCTGTCCCCATCAGGACCCGGGGGTTCTACCTCTCCCCGCGCCAGGAACCAGCGGCTCCGTGTCCCGCTCACCCTCTGCCGCCGGCGGTAGGTGAAGTTCTTCCAGAGCAGCAGCCCCAGCTGGGTGCCCACGGCCATGGCGGGGGGCGCGGGGGGCGCAGGGGGCGCGGGGTCCTGCTGCGGGTTAGAGCAGGATGGGGGGGATGTATCAGCGCCGAGCTGGGGGCGACGGTCTTGTCTCTCGCTTCCCTCCAGCTCGGGGCTACTCACACACCGGGCAAAGCACCGGGCACACGGCTGAGCTCCCGGGGAGGGGGGTTGGGGGGGTAGGGGGGGGGGTGGGGGGGCGGCAGCCCTGCATTCCTTCAGCAAAGCTCCTTTTCGGAGTAAAGCCCTCAAATCTCATTGTTTTCTGACCCAAAAGCAGCGAAATAGGTAGCACAAGCCCCGCAAAATACCTCCAGCTCAGCGCTGCCCTTTGGAGCGGTGCGGGGGCATCCCGCACGCAGGCAGCGACCCGGACCGGGGTCAGTGGGTCAGGACACCCCCCCACCCCCCACCCCCACCTCAAGAACCGGCGGCAAAGCGGAGCATCCCCTTTCCACCCGGGAAAACCCAGCTCTGGAGCTGCCCCCCCCCCCCCCCCTACACACACCTCCCCCGGGCCACGGTGAGCTCGGGTCACCCCCCCGTTCCCCGGGGCGGCCAAAGCTGCAGGCTCACCCGGCACCCCCGGGAGGGACCCCGGGCAGGAGGAGGGCAGGCAGGCGACCGGGCTCTGCCCTCGCTTGGGGCTAAGCCGGGTCCCCCGGGGGATAAACGGGCACACAAACCAGCGGGATTAGGATCCCGGCTGGAAAATCCGGCTAATCAGCCGGCGGGGCTGGACACGAACGGCACCGGAGCGGGGTCCCGGGGAGGGGGGGGGGATGGTGGAGGATTCCCCCGAGGGGACAGCAGGGCTTGGGGAGAGCTGTGCCACCCCCACCCCTGCGGCAGCAGGAGCGAGGGGGACACCCAAGGAGACCCTGGGAGGGGTGACACCGTCTGAACAGGGTGGCAGAGGCGGCCGGGACCGGGGATGCCGCGGGGCTGCCGGGCCGGGAGGAGCCTCGGCAGGTCGGGGTGTAGGGGTTCTTTTCGGGATAGAACAAACCCAAACCACCGTGAACCTCCAAAAGCCCCTTCCCAGCAAGGGACTCGCGTGGGGACCCTCACGGAGGACAAACATACTCCACGGCTGCAACCGGGAGCACGGAACCACCGGGGGGGAGAGTGAGGGTGGGAACGGAGCCACGGGGAGACGGACGGGGGCCGGGGGGACGATGGGGACAGCTCGGGGACACACACGGGAAGCCCCGGGGGGAGACGATGGGGACAGGCCGGGAAGGGGGAGGGGAGATGCTGACGGTCGCGGGGGGAAGGTGCGGAGCCGCAGCCCGGCCGAGGTCAGCAGCCAGAGGCACGGCACAGCCACCCCCCGCCAGCAGCAGCCCCCCCCCCCAGCCCGGGACCCCCGTTACCTGCTGCTGCCGCGGCCCCTTTAAGAGGACCCGGGACCCCCGTTACCTGCTGCTGCCGCGGCCCCTTTAAGAGGACCCCGGACCCCCGTTACCTGCTGCTGCCGCGGCCCCTTTAAGAGGACCCCGGACCCCCGTTACCTGCTGCTGCCGCGGCCCCTTTAAGAGGACCCCGGACCCCCGTTACCTGCTGCTGCCGCGGCCCCTTTAAGAGGACCCGGGACCCCCGTTACCTGCTGCTGCCGCGGCCCCTTTAAGAGGACCCCGGACCCCCGTTACCTGCTGCTGCCGCGGCCCCTTTAAGAGGACCCGGGACCCCCGTTACCTGCTGCTGCCGCGGCCCCTTTAAGAGGACCCGGGACCCCCGTTACCTGCCCTCCGCGCGCAGGCCCCGCCCTCTCCGCACCACAAAGTAGCCGCGGCCGTGACGTCACGGGAAGAGCATCTTAAAGGGGCCGCCGAGGAGCGGGGTGGCGTGGGGGGTGGGTGTTCCGGCGGGCAAGGAGCCCCTGTCCCCATCCCCCCCCCCCCGTTCTATCCCTCCCCCCCGCCCCCACTCCACCACCGGCATCCCCCATCCTACCACAGGCATCCCAACCTGGGATGGGCAGGGAGACCCCCCACCCTCCATCCCCCATCACCGAGGGACAGACAGACCCTTCCCCACCGGGGTCCCTGAGCCCCAAGGGGCTGCGGCAGCCTCAAGGCTGGGGGTGCTGGGGTGGTGTGGGGGTGCTGGGTGGCGATGCTGGCTGCAGGGAGGGTCCCGAAGGCAGAGACGGCTGAGTCATGCCACGGCGGGCGGCGGCGCTGGCACCGGAGAACCCCGACGGGTCGATACTGCGGGAGCTGGTGCAGGCAGGGCCCCCCGGGGAGTGGTGCTGAGCTGCTCTCAATGCAGCAGGTGGAAACGCCCAGCTGGCCACTTCGGCATGAGGAGAGTGAGTGCGGCTCTCTGAAAGGCAAGGTTTCACCCCAAAATGTGAGCCTGCCCGGTCAGAGCTCCTGCAGGCAAGATTTCACCCCAAAAGGTGGAGCCTGTCTGGTCAGAGCTCCTGCAGGGCAAGGTTTCACCCCAAAATGTGGAGCCTGCCTGGTCAGAGCTCTTGCAGGGCAAGGTTTCACCCCAAAATGTGGGCCCTGCCCGGTCAGAGCTCTTGCAGGGCAAGGTTTCACCCCAAAATGTGGGCCCTGCCCGGTCAGAGCTCCTGCAGGGCAAGGTTTCACCCCAAAATGTGGGCTCTGCCCGGTCAGAGCTCCTGCAGGCAAGGTTTCACCCCAAAATGTGGGCTCTGCCAGTTCAGAGCTCCTGCAGGCAAGATTTCACCCCAAAATGTGGGCTCTGCCAGGTCAGAGCTCCTGCAGGGCAAGGTTTCACCCCAAAATGTGGGCTCTGCAAGGTCAGAGCTCCTGCAGGCAAGGTCTCACCCCAAAATGTGGGCCCTGCCTGGTCAGAGTTCCTGCAGGGCAAGGTTTCACCCCAAAATGTGGGCCCTGCCTGGTCAGAGTTCTTGCAGGGCAAGGTTTCACCCCAAAATGTGGGCTCTGCAAGGTCAGAGCTCTTGCAGGGCAAGGTTTCACGCCAAAATGTGGAGCCTGCCTGGTCTGAGCTCCTGCAGGGCAAGGTTTCACCCCAAAATGTGGGCTCTGCAAGGTCAGAGCTCCTGCAGGCAAGGTTTCACCCCAAAATGTGGGCTCTGCCCGGTCAGAGCTCCTGCAGGGCAAGGTTTCACCCCAAAATGTGGGCCCTGCCCGGTCAGAGCTCCTGCAGGCAAGGTTTCACCCCAAAATGTGGGCCCTGCCTGGTCAGAGTTCTTGCAGGGCAAGGTTTCACCCCAAAATGTGGGCCCTGCCTGGTCAGAGCTCCTGCAGGCAAGGTTTCACCCCAAAATATGGGCTTTGCCCGGTCAGAGCTCCTGCAGGCAAGATTTCACCCCAAAATGTGGGCTCTGCCTGGTCAGAGCTCCTGCAGGCAAGGTTTCACCCCAAAATGTGGGCCCTGCCTGGTCAGAGCTCCTGCAGGGCAAGGTTTCACCCCAAAATGTGGAGCCTGCCCAATCAGAGCTCCTGCAGGGCAAGATTTCACCCCAAAATGTGGGCCCTGCCCAGTCAGAGCTCCTGCAGGGCAAGATTTCACCCCAAAATGTGGGGCCTGTCTGGTCAGAGCTCCTGCAGGCAAGGTTTCACCCCAAAATGTGGGCTCTGCCTGGTCAGAGCTCCTGCAGGGCAAGGTCTCACCCCAAAATGTGGGCCCTGCCTGGTCAGAGCTCCTGCAGGCAAGATTTCACCCCAAAATGTGGGCCCTGCCTGCAGGCACAGCCATGGGACTGTGAGCCCAGGGCCGCTGCTGGGTTACACTGAGATTTGGGTCCCGCAGGTCCCTCAGCTGCATCCCAGGAGCCACCAGCATCATCAGGCTGTGGCTGTGCCATGCTAACCACAGCGCCCAGCTCTGCCCTGCGGCCTGGCGTGGGCCCACACGGGCTGGGGACCAGCATGTGGCACCTGTGTGTGTGGAAGTGAATGCTGCCAGAGCTGAGAAATGCCAGGGCACTGTGAGGACTGTTCCCTGGACAAGGAAAGCCCTCAGCCCCAGGGTGAGAGGGGCTGCTTGTGGGCTCCATGGGGAGGTTTCAGGCCAGCTATGTCTTTCAGTCCTGGCTTCTTTGGTCAGGACTGTTCCCTGAGCTAGGAAAACCTCCAGTCCACGTTTAGGAGGGCTGCATTTTAGGTACCTTGTCATTGCTGAGGCCAGGAACTGGTTTCTGTTGTTTGTGGCTCATCTAGATTTGTTATGCTTTTCAGTCAGAGCATCAAGATTACCTGCTGACAGTGTACTTTTTGCATACAGAGATATCCTTGAGAAGGGTCTTTTGAGGGTCCTTGAGAAGGGTCTTTTTTATCCTTGAGAACAGTCCTTCTGTCTCACCCAGAGCATAATTCCTGTAGAATCCATGTGGTTCATTCATTGTCACTGGAATCAAGTTATAACCCTGAACCAATTTAGGTTTGTTTGGCTTTTTTTTTTTTTTACAAATCTAAGACATGTAATTTCCTACAACAGCATCTTTACCACATTTAATTACCCATCTTTCTACAACCTTCAGGACAATATTTACTTTCTATCTATATCACAGAATATTTACTTTCTGTCTATATCAGAGAATATTTACTTTCTCTATATATCAGAGAATATTTACTTTCTGCCTATATCACAGAATATAGACCCACACCTGCTCCTCCAGCTGCCTTTAAGTCTTCTGCAGGAAGGACCCTCACCCTTTTCCCAGGGGACTGTGGGCAGGGTGGTTGGTGGGCCCTGGGGTATCTGAACCACCTGCCTTGCCCTGGGCAGCTCATTCTCTAACTGGGGGTTTCCTGTCTCAATATTCTCAAGTTCATTCAGCAGATGGAGCATTTGAGCTGCCTTGGCTGTTTGGGTTCATGTGTCTCAGAGATGAGGATTAGGACAAGTCAGGGTTAAGCAGCGTGTATGTAAAAGGAAGTACCTACCTATGTAGTTTGGAGTGTGTTTGGGTGGGGTTTTTCATTTCATATTGACTCTTTGGGGTTTGTAAGACAATCCCACACAGCTATTGGTTTGTTACTTTTAGATGTGCAGAAGGGAGGTGGTGGAGCACCCACCCTCAGCAAGTGCTGATGATCCAGAGCTGGGAGGGGTGGCTGACAGGCAGGACACTGCGCTGCCATCCAGAGCCCTGGCCAGGCTGGAGAGCTGGGCAGGGAGAGACCAGGTGAGATTCAACAACAGCAAGTGGAGAGTCTGGCCCCTGGGGAGGAACAACTGCTGGAATCAGGACAGGCTGGGGGGGAGCTGCTGGAGAGGAGCTCTGTGGAGAAGGAGCTGGGGGTGCTGGTGGGTGACAGGGTGGCCATGAGCCAGCAGTGTGCCCTGGGGCTGAGAGAGACAATGGGATCCTGGGGGCATCAGGAGGAGTGTGGGCAGCAGGTGACAGGAGGGGATCCTCCCCCTCTGCTCTGCCCTGCTCAGGCCCCACCTGGAGTGTTGTGTCCAGTGCTGGGCTCCCTGGGATAAAAAAGCCAGGGATCTCCTGGAGAGAGTCCAGAGGAGGCTGAGGAGATGCTGAAGGGCCTGGAGCATCTCCCCTGTGAGGAAAGGCTGAGAGAGCTGGGGCTGTTCAGCCTGGAGAGAAGAAGACTCAGGGGGGACCTAATCAATGTTTATCAATATCTGAAGGATGGGGTGCAGGGGGAATTGGCCAGCCCCTTTTCAGTGTCTGTGGGGACAGGACAAGGGGCAATGGCTGCAAGTTGGAGCACAGGGAGTTCCACACCAACATGGGGAAGAACTTTTCCCCAGTGAGGGTGAGGGAGCCCTGGGACAGGCTGCCCAGGGGGTGTGGAGTCTCCTTCTCTGGAAAGATTCCAGCCCCGTCTGGACACCGACCTGTGCAGTATGAGCTGGGGAGCTGCTTTGGCAGGGGGTTGGACCCCAGGAGCTCTCCAGGTTCCTTCCAACCCCTACAACTCTGTGATTCTGTGATTTCACCAGCATTCCTGACTTTACTGGAGATGGACTCCTAAAGGGTTTGTTTTTTCTTACCAGCTTTGCTTTTTGCACTCTTAAGTTGTGCCCATCACTTCTGTTATTAGGCCTTATAAGATTATCTAGCTAGGCTTTGGGGGAGCATCTGATCTGCATATAGATTTTTAGCATTTCCCAATAAAGGTATGAAAGGCACAGCATCTTCAGGGACAGGGATGTGACTGTCCCTCTCTGCTCTGCCCTCAGGAGGCCCCAGCTGGATCCTGTGTCCAGAGCTGGGGTCCAACACAAGGAAGATGTGGGGCTGTTGGAGAGGGGTCAGAGGAGCCACGGAGATGCTTAGAGGGCTGGAGCAGCTCCCCTCTGGAGAGAGGCTGAGGGAGCTGGGCTGGCTCAGCCTGGAGAAGAGAAGGCTGTGGGGGGACCTCATTGCAGCCTGCCAGTGCCTGGAGGGAGCAGAGGAACAGGAGGGGAATCAGCTTGTTCAAGGGCAGAGACTGGCAGGACAAGGGGGATGGAGTGAAGCTGGAGGAGGGGAGGGTGAGATTGGATCTTAGGGGGAAGTTCTGTGCAGAGAGAGTGGTGAGGGGCTGGAACAGGCTGCCCAGAGAGGGGGTGGGTGCCCCGTGTCTGGGGGTGTTCCAGGCCAGGTTGGATGGGGCCCTGGGCAACCTTGTGTAGCTCCAGGCCTGAGGTTGGTGTCCCTGTCTGTGGCAGGGGGTTGGAGCTCTGTGACCCTTGGGGTCCCTCCCAGCCCAGTTTGGGATTCTACGATTCCAGGCTACAGGGCAGCTTATGCACTTTCCTAACTGCACTCAGAAGAATTTTCTAGAACCTTTTCAGGTGGCAGCAGGCCCGTTGGTGACTTTAAGCACTGGGACTTTATTTATTTATGGCCTGTAGCAGAGCTGGGGCTCTGGCAGAAGGTTTTGTACATGACACAGGAGGCACCGTGCCCGTCAGGCAGAGCGTGCTGATGGAGCTCTACCCATGGCACCTCACAGGTGGGACCTGAGGCTTGATGTGGCAATGCACCCCCGTCAGCAGACACCCAGTCCTGCTTTACCCAAGCCACGGGGTCGGCCGGCATTTCCCCCCCCACACCCCCCCCCCCTTCCCCTCCCAGCAGCAGGGCCGAGGGAGAGCCGCGCTCTGCCCGCCTCCTTGCCCGCCACAAAGATGGCCGCCCCACCCTCCTCCAAGATGGCGGCGCCCAATGGCTCTGTGGAGGGCGGGGCTTATCAGAGGCCGCCGCCATGCCCCGCCCTTGGACCTCCCCTGAACCCAGCTGCATCACCAGAGGGGCGGGCAGGACCCCCCAGCCCACCCCCCCATAGCCCCCCAGAGCTCCAGCAGCTGCTTCTCTGCGGTTCAGCTCCTCCTTTGCTGGGGGGACCGGGACGTGTGTGTGTGTGTGTCCCCATCGCACAGACCCAGCCCGGTTACCCACGGTGTGAGCATCTGGAACTGGAGCGCCGGGCCTGCCCGGGATCTACACCCCGATTCGCTCTGAGGAGGCTGAGCCCCAGCTTCTCACACGGCCCCAGGCCACTCAGGATGGCCCCAGCCCACCCAGTTCCCTCTCCAGGCCCCTCAGACCCCCCACCAGGCTCCTCAGACCCTGTCCCAGGCCCCTCAGAACCCCCCCAGGCCCCTCAGATACCCCCTCCCGGCCCCTCAGAACCCCCCCAGGCCCCTCAGATACCCCCTCCCGGCCCCTCAGACCCCCCACCAGGCTCCTCAGACCCTGTCCCAGGCCCCTCAGAACCCCCCCAGGCCCCTCAGATACCCCCTCCCGGCCCCTCAGAACCCCCCCAGGCCCCTCAGATACCCCCTCCCGGCCCCTCAGAACCCCCCCAGGCCCCTCAGAAACCCCCGCCAGGCCTCTTAGACCCGGCCCCAGGCCCCTCAGACACCCCCGCCAGGCCTCTCAGACCCTGTCCCAGGCCCCTCAGACCCACCCGCCAGGCCCCTCAGAACCCCCCCAGGCCCCTCAGAACCCTCCCAGGCCCCTCAGATACCCCCCCAGCCCCTCAGACCCTCTCTCAGGCCCCTCAGAGCCTCCCCAGGCCCCCCAGAACCCCCCCAGGCCCCTCAGACCCGGCCCCCGGCCCCTCAGAACCCCCCCCGGCCCCTCAGAACCCCCCCAGGCCCCTCAGAACCCCCCCAGGCCCCTCAGATACCCCCCCCGGCCCCTCAGACCCTGTCTCAGGCCCCTCAGAGCCTCCCCAGGCCCCCCAGAACCCCCCCAGGCCCCTCAGAGCTGGCCCCAGGCCCCTCAGATCCCCCTCCAGGCCCCTCAGACCCGGTCGCAGGCACCCCAGGCCCCTCAGAACCCCCTCCAAGCCCCTCAGAACCGCCCCTCAGACCCTCCCCCCGGCCCCTCAGAGCCCCCCCAACGCCCACCGCCGTGTCCCCAGGCCGCGGCGCGCCGGAGGACTCATGTGGGTGTACAGGGGGCGTGGGGGGGAGGCGGAGCTCCCTGACAGACAGCAGGAAGAGCCAGTGATAGGCGAGTGGCGGCTCGCTCCGCCAATGAGCGGCAGGGAAGGGCGGGGCTGTTTTCCCGGAAGTGCTGAGCGGCGCGGGGGAGAGGGGCCGGGAGGGACCGTTGGCTGAGGGACGGCGCAGCCATGTCGGAACGGAAGGTGTTGAATGTGAGTTTGGGGGGGTCTGCAGGACGAGCTGGGCCTGGGGAGGGGGTGTGGGGGGTCTATAGGGGTCTGCAGGCCGAGCTGGGCCTGGGGAGGGGGTGTGGGGGGTCTATAGGGGTCTGCAGGCCGAGCTGGGCCTGGGGAGGGGGTGTGGGGGGTCTATAGGGGTCTGCAGGCCCGGCTGGGCCTGGGGAGGAGGTGTGGGGGGGGTCTATGGGGGTCTGCAGGCCGAGCTGGGCCTGGGGAGGGGGTGTGGGGGGTCTGTCGGGGTGTGTAGGCCGAGCTGGGCCTGGGGAGGGGGTGTGGGAGGTCTATAGGGGTCTGCAGGCTGAGCTGGGCCTGGGGAGGGGGTGTGGGGGGTCTATGGGGGTCTGCAGGCCCAGCTGGGCCTGGGGAGGAGGTGTGGGGGGGGTCTGGGGGAGTCTGCGGGCCGAGCTGGGCCTGGGGAGGGGGTGTGGGGTGGTCTGGGGGAGTCTACAGGCCAAGCTGGGCCTGGGGAGGGTGACCTGATTGCTGAGGTTGGTCCTCAGGCCTGGTCAGTTGAGGGATCTTGAGGTGAAGAGGGATCCCTAAGGGGACTGGGCAGCTGGGCTGGAGCTCCCCAGGTTGGGGCTCTTAACAGCACTTGGGGGTGGCCTGACAGGGGCAGGAAAGGCCCTCAATCATGCAGGAGTTGGGGGCCCTATGGCCAAGGCCATAGAGACAAACCCCCCTCCCCCACAGCCCAGCTGCCAGCCCTCCCAGTGCCTGGCTCCAGTGGGGAGTGGGAGATGGGGTGTTTGGCCCTTGAGCCCATGCCAGTTGAGTGGGGGCACGCTGGCTGCTGCTATGTGGAGCTGATCCCTGCCAACAGTGTGGCAGCCAGCCTGCCATGGCTCATGCTGCTCTGGGTGACACTGGGCCCAGCACACACATGTCTCTGTTCTCTCTCTGTAGAAATACTACCCACCAGACTTCGATCCTGCTAAGATCCCAAAGCTCAAACTCCCCAAGGACCGGCAGTATGTGGTGCGGCTCATGGCTCCCTTCAACATGAGGTAAGAGGGGCTGCACTGGTCAGAGGGGGTCAGAGAATCCCAGCCTGGGCTGGGTTGGAAGGGACCCCAAGGGTCACAGAGCTCCAACCCCCTGCCACAGGCAGGGACACCAACCTCAGGCCTGGAGCTACACAAGGTTGCCCAGGGCCCCATCCAACCTGGCCTGGAACACCCCCAGACACGGGGCACCCACCCCCTCTCTGGGCAGCCTGTCCCAGCCCCTCACCACTCTCTCAAGGATTTGACCCAAGAGCCTTCAGACTCCCAAGACAGAGCTGAAGACTGCTTGGGTGCTGCCAGAACCCCTCCCCACTGCCCCAGCTCAGGCCACCCTCCTGGATACCGTGCCTCCTCTAGCACAGCATGTTGTGCATGTGCTCTCAGCTGTCCCTGCTCAGAGGGACAGTTTAATTAGGAGGGAGGATCTCAACACTGTTGGAAAGTGAATGTGTGAAGCTCAGCTCATAGAATCATAGAATGTTCTGGGTTGGAAGGGACCCCAAGGATCACATTGCTCCAACCCCCTGCCACAGGCAGGGCCACCAACCTCAGGCCTGGAGCTACACAAGGTTGCCCACCCAACTTGACCTTGGAAGTGGGTGTAGAAGAGAGCTGTGTGCTTGGGACTTGTTTGTTCCCTTTCCTTTTTCCCTTTTCTTTAGTTGTTCCAGACTTTTCTTTCTCCTTCTCTAGATGCAAGACCTGTGGTGAATACATCTATAAAGGGAAGAAGTTTAATGCCCGTAAGGAGACGGTTCAGAACGAGGTGTACCTGGGGCTGCCCATCTTCCGCTTCTACATCAAGTGCACACGCTGCCTGGCAGAGATCACTTTCAAGGTGGAAGGAGTTCTCTACCTTCTGGGGAGGCTGGGAGGGCTGGGAGTGTGACTGGGTGGGGATGGGGTGTCCCAGCAAAGGTGTGAGTGTGAGGTGATGTGAATGAACTGGGGAAATGTTTGCTGGCAGCTCTGGGAGAAGCCATGGGATGGTTGGACAGCAGGATTGCCCCAGTCTAAAACAGTGATTTTGCTGTCTTCATAGACTGGGCTGGGTAGGGAGGGACCCCAAGGGTCACAGAGCTCCAACCCCCTGCCACAGGCAGGGACACCAACCTCAGGCCTGGAGCTACACAAGGTTGCCCAGGGCCCCATCCAACCTGGCCTGGAACACCCCCAGACACAGGGCACCCACCCCCTCTCTGGGCAGCCTGTTCCAGCCCCTCACCACTCTCTCTGCACAGAACTTCCCCCTCAGATCCAATCTCACCCTCCCCTCCTCCAGCTTCACTCCATCCCCCTTGTCCTGCCAGTCTCTGCCCTTGAACAAGCTGATTCCCCTCCTGTTCCTCTGCTCCCTCCTTGTCTCTTCCTAGACAGATCCTGAGAACACAGACTACACCATGGAGCACGGTGCCACTCGCAACTTCCAAGCTGAGAAGCTCTTGGAGGAAGAGGAGAAAAGAATGCAGAAGGAGAGGGAAGAGGAAGAGCTCAACAATCCCATGAAGGTACAGGAATGTGCCCTTCTCTGCAGGAAGCAAACCCCTCTTGCCCTGGCTGGCTTTCTCCAGCACAGCAGGTGATTTTGTAGCCACTAGTTTAGTTCTCTGGGCTCCTGAGGCTTTGCTGTGCTCCACACAGGCAGGAGCCACTCTCTGCTCTCAGGAGGTTTCCTCCTGTGCTGGAACTCTTGCCCCAGTTCTTCCTGCTCTACTAAGACTCCAAGATGAAGATGATGATGATCCTTTTAGTGTTTCTTGCCCTGTGCTGGCTGGGGAGGTAGCAAGCTCTGCTCTCTCATGTAAACCTGACTTCCCTTTGGTCTCCCAGGTCCTGGAGAACCGAACCAAGGACTCCAAGCTGGAGATGGAGGTTCTGGAGAACTTGCAGGAGCTGAAGGAGCTGAACCAGCGCCAGGCAAACGTGGACTTTGAGGCGATGCTGAAGCAGTACAAGGAGTTGGAGGAGGAGCAGAAGCGCAAGGAGCAGGAGGAGGATGAGCAAGAGATGAAGTGAGTGTGCTGGGAGCATTCATGGGGGTGTGAAACTGGCCACACTGGGCTGTGTCTTGCCCTTCCCTCTGCACCCCAAGGGGGAGAGGGGGCTTTGCCTGAGGAGCCTGAGCTCACAGGAGCTGTATGGGTGATCTGTAGCCCTGGGTGGGCTGGGAGGAGATCAGGGACTGTTTGTCACAACAAGGAGTTTGTGGAGGTGGGGAGGGGTTCTGGTATTGCTGGTGGGGAGATCTGGTGTCCTTGTGTGGAGAGAGACATCCTGCACCTGCTGAGGCTGCAGATCTGTGTTACCAACCTTTGGGTGCTGCTTGAACATGGCTTCTTCAGAAGCACCTGAGAAGGGGGATCCCATCACAGAGTCACAGGGTTGGAAAAGCCCTTTCAGATCATCCAGTCCAACCATTCCCATCCTGTGCTAAACCAGATCCCTGAGCACCTCATCTCCCCTCTGTTAAACACACCCAGGGAAGGGGACTCAGCCCCTCCCTGGGCAGCCTGGGCCACAGCCCCACAACTCTGCCAGGGAAGAACTTTTCCCTCCCATCTGCTCTGCCCCTGCCCTGGGGCAGCTTGAGCCCATTGCCCCTTGTCCCATCTCCTGTCCCCTGGCTGAAGAGACCATCCCCCACCTCTCTGCACCCTCCTGGCAGGGCAGGGGAGGTGGGGAGAAGGGCTCCCCTCAGCCTCCTCTTCTCCAGGCTCAACACCCCCAGCTCCCTCAGCTGCTCCTCAGAGGATTTGCCCTCCAGCCCCTTCCCCAGCCTGGTTGCCCTTCTCTGGACTCGCTCCAGGACCTCCATGTCCTTCTGATGGTGAGGAGCCCAGAACTGGACCCAGCACTCCAGGTGCAGCCTCACCAGTGCCCAGCACAGGGGCACAATCATAGAATCATAGAGGGCTGGGTTGGGAGGGACCCCAAGGGTCACAGAGCTCCAACCCCCTGCCACAGGCAGGGACACCAACCTCAGGCCTGGAGCTACACAAGGTTGCCCAGGGCCCCATCCAACCTGGCCTGGAACACCCCCAGACACGGGGCACCCACCCCCTCTCTGGGCAGCCTGTTCCAGCCCCTCACCACTCTCTCAGCACAGAACTTCCCCCTAAGATCCAATCTCACCCTCCCCTCCTCCAGCTTCACTCCATCCCCCTTGTCCTGCCAGTCTCTGCCCTTGAACAAGCTGATTCCCCTCCTGTTCCTCTGCTCCCTCCAGGCACTGGCAGGCTGCAATGAGGTCCCCCCACAGCCTTCTCTTCTCCAGGCTGAGCCAGCCCAGCTCCCTCAGCCTCTCTCAATCCCCTCCCCAGACCTACTGGCCACACTCTTCCTGACACAAGCCAGGATACCAGTGCCTTTCCTGGGCACACTGCTGGCTCATGTTCAGCCTGCAGCCACCTGGACCCAGCCCTGGAGGTGCAGCCTCCCCAGTGCTGCTCCTGAGCACCAGCCCCATTGCAGCCCAGGCACGGTGTGTGGCCGGTGCTGCTCGGTCAGCTCTGACACCCCGTGCCCGGCCCTGTCCCTGCAGAGCCATGCTGGAACAGGCCCAGTACCGCCGGCTGCTGGACGACTCTGACTCTGATGAGGAGCCTGGGAAATCACCTTCCAAGCCCGTGGTGAAAATGAAACCTACAGACATCCTGCAGGAGGTGAGTCAGGGCAGAGCCTCTTCCACCTTCCTTCTCTGGGCTGGGCACTGGGGAGGCTGCACCTGGAGTGCTGGGTCCAGTTCTGGCTCCTCACCATCAGAAGGACATGGAGGTCCTGGAGCGAGTCCAGAGAAGGGCAACCAGGCTGGGGAAGGGGCTGGAGGGCAAATCCTCTGAGGAGCAGCTGAGGGAGCTGGGGGTGTTGAGCCTGGAGAAGAGGAGGCTGAGGGGAGACCTTCTCCCCACCTCCCCTGCCCTGCCAGGAGGGTGCAGAGAGGTGGGTGCTGGTCTCTTCAGCCAGGGGACAGGAGATGGGACAAGGGGCAATGGGCTCAAGCTGCCCCAGGGCAGGGGCAGAGCAGATGGGAGGGCAAAGTTCTTCCCTGTCAGAGTTGTGGGGCTGTGGCCCAGGCTGCCCAGGGAGGGGCTGAGTCCCCTTCCCTGGGGGTGTTTAACAGAGGGGAGATGAGGTGCTCAGGGATCTGGTTTAGCACAGGATGGGAATGGTTGGACTCGATGATCTTAAAAAGGTCTTTTCCAACTCTGTGACTCTCTGATCTCTTCCCCTGGCCCAAATCCACCGTGCTGGGATGTGTGCTGTCTCTTCCCTCCCTGCAGTGCCAGAGCCCTCAGCCTGTCACGCCTGAGCAGCTCAGAAAAGCCCCTGTCCCCGTGTGCTGGGCTGAAAGGAGCTGGGGATCAGTGGGTGATGTTTAGACCTCATTTGCTGACAAAGAACTGGGCAGGCACTGCCCCCATCCTCCCTCAGGCCATACTTTCCCTTTCAGCTCCCAACCCGGGGGCTCTCCTCTTGCCTTGGCCGTGCTTCAAGCACGATTTCCAACCCTCTAAAAATGACAGCCACAGCCTGGACCAGCCTCTCCTTTGGTTTAGTTACATCCGTGCTGGAAACACAGGGAACAAAAGGCCTTTGAGTTGCAGGGGAGGGATTATCCCCGCAGACAGGGCGCTGCACCGCTGCTCCCCGTGTCCATCGGTGTCTGCAGGGACCTCTGGCCCGGGGGGGGGGAGGATGAATCAAAGCTGCCGTGTCTCTAAGCTGGGCTGGGGTTAAGCTGAACCATGTTCCCTGGCCCGGCACTAATCCTCACGCCCCGAGGGGGGTGGGAGGAGCTGTATTCGGTGGCTGGACCACCTGCAGGGACACAGGCTGGGCTGGCAGGGGTGGTGCTGAAAGCATCTGGCTCCTGGGCATCCTGGGGCCAGATTTCACTGTCATAGGCAGCCAGGATTTGCCCCCCCAGCGCTGTTTTACAGCCGTTTAGCTCCCTATCCCTGCTGTTTGTTTAGCCTCTGCGGGGGGGAAGAACCCGATTGAGCAGGTATCCTCCTCTCTCCCGGGAAGAACCTGCCTTGAGCAGCTATCTTCCTCTCTCCCATGCTTTGTGCTGCTGTTTTAACTGCTCTTCTTTCTCCCCCTTCCCTCTGCCTTCCCACCAAGGCACCCTAACACCCCTGCTCTGCTCCACAGGACCCTCAGCCTCAGAGTAAGAAGCTGAAGACTGAGAGCTGGGAGAGGAGTGTGGGCAAATTGAACACCAAGGCCCAGTTAGCTGGGCTGGTCACAGCAAGGAAGCAGAAACCAGGTCCTGCCCTGGCTGACAGGACAGAGAGCAAAGGCCCAGCAGCCAGCACTGGTAACTGCTCACATGGGGATGGGGTGGCCTGAGCTGGGGCAGTGGGGAGGGGCTCTGGCAGCACCCAAGCAGCCTTCAGCTCTGTCTTGGGAGTCTGAAGGCTCTTGGGTCAAATCCTTGAGAGAGTGGTGAGGGGCTGGGACAGGCTGCCCAGAGAGGGGGTGGGTGCCCCGTGTCTGGGGGTGTTCAAGGCCAGGTTGGCTGGGGCCCTGGGCAACCTTGTGTAGCTCCAGGCCTGAGGTTGGTGTCCCTGCCTGTGGCAGGGGGTTGGAGCTCTGTGACCCTTGGGGTCCCTCCCAACCCAGCCCATTCTATGATCTCTTGGTCTAAGAAAAGACTCCAGCTCCCTAAACCTCACCATCCACCTCCCTGAGCAGCAAGATAAGCAGCACCTTATCAAACCCACCTCAAAACATCCTTTCCCACGGCCCAAAAGGAGAAGAACATCTCCCTCCCAGCCCCACATGGGTGGGACAAGGCAAGTGACAGCACCCAGGGGTGCAGGACATACAGCTCAGCCCAAATCAGGGATTGTCTGGCCCCAAGTTGGTCCAAACAGGCAGAAAATGATCTGTGGAGACATCAAAAGCTGTCTAGGAAGCAGGCAATGCTGCTCAGTGCCTGTCCCAGGCTGGTGCCAGGCCTTCTGGTGTTTGTAGATCCAGTTGGGGATGAACAATAGGAGTTTGTTTACTTCAACATCAAATACTTGATGTTAACAACTCTTCCTCCCCACACACCCTTTCCCAGACTCCTCCAGAACCTTCCTGCTCCCATGAGGATCCAACCCAAACCAGTCTGAGATCCTATGATTCTTGTTGTAGGAACAGGTGGGGCTGTGGTGGTATAAGAACAGGGGGTTGTCCCTGTTTCCTGATGGAGGAGAAGTCCCTTCCCAGCCCTTGGTGGGAAGCCAAGGCCTTGGAAACAGACAGTCAGGGCCAAGAGCTTCAAAACAGGCTCTCCACGTGCTGATATGATGCTGGGACGAGTCACAACAGTGAGATAAGGGTGGAAAAGCAAGAGAATTGCTTTGGTTTGGGGGGGCTGGTTATGAAACCAGCCCAACTGCTGGGGTTTGGAAGCTGTACAGAAGTGAAAACAAGCAGAAAGACTTTCCAGCACCTCATCCCTCACTGCCCCAGGAGCCAGAGGACCTGTGGGTTTGGGGAAGGAGCTGGTGAATTGATAGATTCTGGCCTGATTGGTCCTAAGCCCTTGGCTTAGTAAGTGCCCTCAGCGTCCCTGAGGAAGGACAGCTCTAGGAGTCACCCCATTTTTGATGCTTCCCCCAGCCACCTGCTCCTGGTGGGCTCTGCTCAGCCAAATTATGCTGGAGGAGCTGCCCACCCTGCAGCTCCCTGCCTGCAACACTGCCTCTTGCTCCCAGCTGGCAGCTCCTGTGGCCCAAACCCAAGAGCTGGCTCCTTTCTTCCTTCCCAGGGCCTGACATCATCTCCCAAGGGCTCAGTGAGGGAGAAGGTGGGGGGGGGGGGAGGTTTGAGCCCTTGGGCCAATCTCACTGCTTCCTCCCCTTGGCACAGAGGGCCAGCTGAGAGGGAGCAGGGTCTCCTTGCCCACCCAGTTGAACCCTGAGGCTGGGGGATGAGGCAGGGCTCAGGCTCAGGCTGCAGCCTCCAGCAGCCGGAGCAGGGAGCTGGGTTGGTGTTTCCAGGTGGCTGGTTGCACTGAGCCAGTGGGGTTTGGTGGTGCTGGGGATGGCCTTCCCTGATGGGGGGTGTGTGTGTGTGTGTGTGTGTGTGTTCTCTCTCTGCTCCACTTCCAGGCTTGTTTCCCACAGCAACAGGCACCACCACATCCTCTCTCAGCTTGTTGGGGGCGTATTCGGACAGCGAGGACAGTGCCAGTGACTGACCAGCCACCCCAAGCAGGGGCTGTTCCCCCCTCCTGACTGACAGCAGCTGCTCCCCAGAGCCCTGCATGGAGCTGGCAGCACAGCCCTCAGGACCAGTGGGGTTTTCCAGACCATCTGGAGTCCCAGCATCTTCACCTGCCCAGCCCAGGGTGTGTGTCCATCCTCCAGCCACAGACGGGACACGGATGAATCGGTGGAGCAGGGGGCCTCCTCCACCTCCTCCTCCTTCTCCTCCTCCTCCTCCTCAGGAACAAGCCCTGCTGCTGTCCCAGGCTGGCTGTCCCCAAACCAGCTTCCAGGCACCCCCAGAACACGCTGTGTCCCAACCCTGCAGCCACAGCAGGGATGGCTGGGAAGCATGGTTTCTCCATGCTGGTGGTGCCTGCTGCCTGTACCCCCAACACTGGTTGGGCCTGGGTTGGGGTCTGTGGCTCACTGACACCCCACCCTGCAGCAATTGAGGGAGCTCAGGGCTTGCCTTCCCTCCCAGCCTGCATCCCTGCCCAGAGCAGGACAGTGGGAGCTCAGCACCCCTCTCCTGCCCCAGCAGGACCCACTTCTGCCACTTCTTTACCCCCACTATGGGGGGTGAGCCTGACTTCCCCCCCCCTCCATTTTCCTGTTAGAGGAGGGGGCTCCAATAGCCCCACGCTGCAGGGATGGGGCTGCCCTGGCCTGAGCCCCCCCAAACCCCCTCTTCCCACCAGCCAAAACCCTTGAATAAATGGGATGTGTTGGATCCAGGTCTCTCTTCCTTCTCCAGAGCAGTAATCAGTACAGGAAACCCTGGGGGGCTGGCAGGGGCCACCCCAATGACCCCCCCAACCCCAGTGACACCCTTCAGGAGGTCTGTCCCACCCTGGGGTGTCTGTCTGCCTCAAGCTGGGCTCATTCTGGGGCTCTTCCTCTTGTCCTGACCAAACCTCCTCATCAAGGCACACCCCCCCTCCCTAATTGGCTTCTTGCTAATGAACCCACTGTGGGAGCCTCACAATGGCTCTGCTGGGGGCTGGGGGGGGGGGGCATTTCTGCTAGCTGGGGCGAAAAGGCACTAACACCCCCCCCCCTTCCACCCCAATTAGCATTGCTCACCCGTGCTGTAATTAGCCTCTTCAAACATTAATGCTGGGGGAGCTGCTCTGGGGGGCTGGCAAAGTGGGGGGGGGGCCCTAAGCCAGGCAGTCCCCCCAATCTCATCCTTGTCCCTCAAATATGACCCCCCCAAACTCCCCTGCACACATACACCCCCCCCCCCACCCCCAGCATCAGCCCAGCATCCCAGGGGAGGGACCTTTGTTCTGGGAAGAGACAATACAAGGAGCCATGGTGGGGCATGGCTGGGGGGCCCAGCCCTCTGCCCCCCCCCCCCCCGCCTCAGGGTCCCCCAAAACCTGCAGCAGAGGGAGAATCGAGGCCCCCCCTGTGCCCCCTGATGAGCTCACCGGGGGAGGGGGGTGGGGATGACTTGCACTGAGGGGGGGGGGTCCACGTTCCCTGTAGATCCCTGAAGCCCCCAAACTCGCCCCCCCCCCCCCCCTTATCCTTCTCCGAGCCCCGAGGGGAGGGGAAGGGTGGGGGGGTCCTACAGCCGCTGTACCCCCGGCAGGGGGGCCCGGTGACACCCCCTTCCCTGTTCTCCCAGTGCCAAACACACGGGGGGGGGGTGTCCCGGTGAGGGGGGGGTCCCGGTGAAGGGGGGGTCCCGGCGAGGGGGGGGTCTCGGTGAGGGGGATGTCCCGGTGAAGGGGGGGTCCTGGCGAGGGGGGGGTCCCGGCGAGGGGGGGTCCCGGCGAGGGGATGTCCCGGTGAGGGGGGTGTCCCGGCGAGGGGGGGGGTCCCGGCGAGGGGGGGTCCCGGTGAAGGTGAGAGTCCCGGCGAGGGTGGGGTCCCGGCATTGGGGGGGTGGTGTTGGGGGGTGGCTCAGCCTCCCCCTCCCGGAGCTCCCCGCAGGGTCCCCGTGCCCCCCGCCTCGCCCCCCCCGGTCTCACCCCCCCCACACCCCCCTCCCCCCCCAGTGCCGGTGCCCCCGGCGAGGCGGGCGCGGGGGTAACGGGGGGGTGAGGGTGAGGGGGGGGGGGGGGGATGCCGGGGGCTCCGGTCCGCGCCGCGCTCGGCGGCGACACAAAGCGGCTCCCGGCGGCGGCGGCGGCGGCGGGGGCGGGGGGGGTCCCGGCGCTCCCGCGGTGCCGGTACCGGGCGGCCCCGCCATGGCCAAGTGGCTCCGGGAGTACCTGGGCCGGGGGACCCGGCGTTCCCCCCCCCGCCCGCCTCAGCCCGACTATAGCGGCGGGGAGCGCCGCCCCCCCGGTACCGGTACCGGCCCCGGCAGCGGGGCTCCCCCCGCCGCTCCCCCCCGGCTCTGCCCTCCGCGGCCCCGCTGCTTCCCCTCGCCACCGGCTGGTGCGGATCGGGGGGTGCGGGGCCGGGGGGAGGCCCTCGGCGGCTGGAGCAGGTAGGAGCGGGGTGGGGGGGGGGATACCGGTGGGGTGGGGGTTGGGGGAGGGGAGGGGAAGGGGGGGGGGGGGCACCGGGGAGGGCGGTGGAGGGACCGGGGAGTGATGTGGGGAGCTGGGGAGGGGAACTGGGGCGGGGGGGGGGGAGCACTGGGGAGCACGGGGGAGCGGGAACTGGGGGGACTGGGGAGGTGTGAGTGGGGCAGCTGGGGGGGGGGTGGGGGGAGGGGGTTGGGGAACAAGGGCTGAGGAGACCGGGGTGCACAGGGGGGGTGGGGGGGGGAGGTGGGCATCGCGGGTGGGGAGAAGGATTGAGGGGACCCGGGATGGGGAACCGGGGGGATGGGGGGCACTGGAGAACCCGGGAAGGGAACTGGGGGGGCTGGGGAGTCGCTGGGAGAAGGGGCAGGGAAGAGGGGTCAGGGGACAAAGGGATGGGGTGGGAGGGGGTGGGGAAGGGGCTGGGGACACCCATGGCAGGGCCCTGAGGGAGCCTGCAGGGTCCTGGGGTGGTGACCCAAGGCCTGGGGGCCATGGGGTGGAGGGGGGGGGGGGGCAGTGGGGGTCCTGTCCCACCCAGGGCACCCACCTGCAGGGCCCTGGGGAGAGCGAGTACTCAGAGCCCTTCGAGGGGGAGCAGGACCCAGCACCCGAGGGTGGCTGCGAGGAGGAGCCCAGCGAGGCCACAGGTGGGTGACACCCTGGACCCCCCCCCCCCCTCTGCCCTCAGCACCCAGCCCTGTGGGGGTCCCACGGCCACGATGCCCCCCACCCGTCCCAGTCCTGCTGCATCTCCCAGCCCTGCCTGTCCCCAGGGTGCCCACGGCAGGGTGAAGGCCGGTGGGTGAGGCCACGGCGGGGTCCCCAACTCTACGACACCCCCTACGAGGAGTGGGAGACAGTAGGGGAGGGTCCAGGGGTGCCCCCCACCCGGGAGAGCCGCCTGCCCCGCGATGACGAGCGCCCAGCCGATGAGTACGACCAGCCTTGGGAGTGGAAGAAGGATCACATCTCACGGGCCTTCGCAGGTGACAGCATCCCAGGGTGCTGGGTGGCACCTTGAGGTGCCCCAGCCCCACATCCCCCAGCACCCATGGGTCCCACACGGGGGGTGCTGAGGGGGATGGGACACCACAGCAAAGCAGAGCCATGGTGGGGACATCGAGGATGTTTCTTTGTGCTCTGGCACCAAGAGCTGGTGGCCCATTCATTGGGTGCCCCCTGGCAGCAGGCAGGGGTGCTGGGACCCTGCTGTGGGGTGACACCCCCCCCGCTTTTGCCCCCACAGTGCAGTTTGAGAGCCCCGAGCGCTCCCCCAGCCTGTCCCGGCAGCTGCCCCGGCCCCCCCGGCCCCCCGGCGGCACCAGGCCGAGCTGCCCCCCCAGCCCCAGGCACGTGGACACCTCGCTGCCCCTGGAGAAGCAGGCGTGAGTTTGGGGGGGGGGGGGAAGGGGGAGGGGGGGTATCCCCTCCATGGGGCGGCACCAACTGCCTGGTCTCACATAGAGGGAGCCCTCTGGGGTGGAGGGTCCCCAAAGATGGGTACCTGTGGTGTTGGGTGCCCCATGGCATGGGTAGGTGCCCATGGTGTTGGGTGCCCCAAGGCATGGGTGGGTGCCCATGGTGTTGGGTGCCCTGTGGCACGGGGTGTGGAGGATGCCCCAAGGGATGCTCCCTGCCTTTGGCATTGAGGGTGCCCCCAGGCATGAGTGGGTGCCCTGTGGCATGAGTGGGTACCTGTGGTGTTGGGTGCCCCATGGCATGGGTGGGTGCCCATGGTGTTGGGTGCCCCAAGGTATGGGTGGGTGCCCATGGTGTGGAGGATGCCCCATGGGATGCTCCCTGCCTTTGGCATGGAGGGTGCCCTGTGGCATGAGTGGGTGCCCATGGTGTTGGGTGCCCTATGGCTTGGGTGGGTGCCCATGGTGTTGGGTGCCCTGTGGCACAGGGTGTGGAGGATGCCCCAAGGGATGCTCCCTGCCTTTAACATTGAGGGTGGCCCATGGCATGGGAGGGTGCCCATGGTGTTGGGTGCCCCATAGCATGGGTGGGTGCCCATGGTGTTGGGTGCCCCATAGCATGGGTGGGTGCCCATGGTGTTGGGCGCCCATGGTGTGGAGGATGCCCCACGGGATGCTCCCTGCCTTTGGCATTGAGGGTGCCCCAAGGCATGAGTGGGTGCCCATGGCATTGGGTGCCCCATGGCAAAGGAGAGTGCCCATGGTGTTGGGTGCCCTGTGGCACAGGAGGGTGCCCATGGTGTTGGGTGCCCCATGGCATGAGTGGGTGCCCATGGTGTGGAGGATGCCTCATGGGATGCTCCCTGCCTTTGACATGGAGGGTGCCCCCAGGTATGAGTGGGTGCCCATGGCACAGGAGGGTGCCCATGGCATTGGGTACCCCATGGCACAGGTGGGTGCCCATGGTGTTGGGTGCCTCATGGCACAGGTGGGTGCCCATGGCAGACAGGGCCACCATGCTATGGGTGTTCCCTTTAGCATGGGTGGGTGCACCCATAGTCCATCTTCATGGTGCCAAAGGTGCCCCCCTGGCACAGACAAGTCCCTGTGGGGTGCCGGGGTCCCCGTGCTGCGGAGCGTGTGCCACGGTGCAGACAGGTCTTGGGGTCCCAGTGCTGGGTAGCCGGATGCTGTGTGCTAGGGTGACACATGCCAGGGTGACACATGCCAGGGTGACGCGTGTCGGTGTCCCATGGCACAGGTGGTACCACGGCCCCATCGGGCGGGCGGGCGCCGAGACGCTGCTGGCGCTGTGCCGCGAGGGCAGCTTCCTGGTGCGGGACTGTGAGACCAGCCCCGACGACTACTCGCTCTCACTCAGGTGAGCAGGGGGACAGCGGGGTGGTGGGGAGGACACAGCCACAGCCCTGGGGACACCCCAGGCATTGGGGTGGGGGTGTGTGTGTAGGGTGTCACCTGGAGTTGCTCAGGTAGAGAGGCTGGGCTGTGTGCTGACAGTGTTTGGGAGGGGAGGAGGGGTGGCGGTGCACCCCCGTGCCTCAGTTTCCCCTCCCTGCCCGCAGGAGCAGCCATGGCTTCGTGCACGTGAAGCTGACGCGGACACGGGAGCAGCACTTCACGCTGGGCCGCGCCGGCGCCGCCTTCCCCACGGTGCCCGACGCCGTGCGGCACTACACGGCGCGAGCGCTGCCCGTGCGCGGCGCACGCCACCTCTCCCTGCTCTACCCCGTGGCTGCGCAGCCCCTGTGAGCCCGCTGCTGATGGGGACGCCCCCTCCCCAAAAGCTGTGACACCCCCCCCCTCTCTGCCCCCCTGCCTGTCCTGCTGCAAAGGACCCCCATTAAAAGGCAACGGTGTGCTCTGCCACGCGCGGGCATGGAGACGCTCTGGTGCTTCTTGGGGTGGGACTCTATGGTACCTGGGTGGGGGGAGGGATGGTGACCCCACCTGGGGTCCTGTGACACATAGTCATGGTGACGCTCTGGTCCCTCTTGGGGTGGGACTCTATGGTACCTGGGTGGGGGGAGGGATGCAGACCCCACCTGGGGTCCTGCCCTGTGATGTGTGGGCATGGTGACGCTCTGGTCCCTCTTGGGGTGGGACTCTATGGTGCCTGGGGAGAGGGATGGTGACCCCACCGGGGGTCCTGCCCTGCGACACTCTGGTCCCTCTTGGGGTGGGACTCTATGGTGCCTGGGGGGAGGGATGGTGACCCCACCGGGGGTCCTGCCCTGCAACACTCTGGTCCCTCTTGGGGTTGGATTCTATGGTGCCTGGGGGGAGGGACAGTGACCCCACCTGGGGTCCTGCCCTGCAACACGCATGGTGATGCTCTGGTCCCTCTTGGGGTGGGACTCTATGGTTCCTTGGGGTTGAGGCATGGTGTCCCCACCTGGGGTCCTGCCCTTGCACCCACCTCCACCACCCCTCCAGGAGCACAGGGGTGTGGGCAAAGGGGTGTCCAGATGTACCCTCCCTCCCAGCCCCCATTCAACTTGGTTTGGGGCACAGCGCAGGGGGAGGTTGGGGGGGACACACTGCTCAAGGCCACCCGCTGTCAACAAGCTTGCCCACAAATTCGGGGGGGGATGAAGGTGCTGGCCCCCCTGGGGGAGCGGAGGCTTCCTGTGTGGCTGAGAGCACAAGTGTGCTGGGTGCTCATGTGAAACGGGGCTATGGGACCGCAGAGCGGGGTCCCTGAAGCTGGAGGGGGCAGGGGGGGGGCCCTCTGCCTCCTGGCAGACCCACACTGGGTGTGCTGGGGGTGGGGGAGGCCGGATGCCGTGGTGTGGGTGCTGCAGGCGCTGCAAAGAAGACAGCAAGCAGGGTGGCAGGATGCTGCAATACACCTTCTTGGGGGGTTTCCTGCAGAACTTCGAGCTGGGGAGGGGTGTCCTCCCCCCTCCAAGCTGGGCATTGGGGGTTACTCACAGGGCTGGGGGTCCTGGGGGGGGCCCCGGGCCCGCTGCAGCCCCTCCTGGTACAAGCAGTTCTCTGTCACTGGTGGCACCTGCTTCCTGGGGGTTTGCACTGAGAGGGGCATCATGTTCAGGTAGATGTCTGAGTCTGGGGGGGGCAATAGGTGTTGGAGGGGTGCAGGGCTGGCCATGGCCAACCCTGTCCCCTGAGACATGGCATGGGGGGCTGGCAGCTCCAGGGACCCTCTGAGGGCCTATTGGGTGCCCCCAGCCCTGGGGTGAGCTCTGCTGAGCAGATGGGGTGCAGTGGGGGGAGGCAGACAATGGGCACGGGGGTGTTTGGGCAGAAGGGTACATGGGGCAGGTGGGTACGGGGTAGGGTGGGTACGGGGCAAAGGGGTACAGGAATTTAAGGAGGGGGTTACCTGAGTCCCTGTGGCAGCACCGGTAGAGGATGCAGCCCAGCACCATGAGGAGGGCTGTGCCCCCCAGGGCTCCCACCAGGCCCCACAGCAGCCCTGCAAACACATCCAGCTGGGGCCACCCACCCAGCACCGCTGGCACCCGGGCATGTGGCCACTAGGATGGAGGGGACAATGGGGACACACTTACCAGTATGTCCTCCAACAGCTGCTGGTGGTGAGAGGAAAGCAGTCAGCGATGTCCCTGTCACCATACCCATCCTTGTCCTCAATCCTGTCCCCATCCCTCTCCTCATTCCTGTTCCCATCTTCCTCCCTGTCCCCACCCCTGTCCCCATCTCCATCCCTCTCCTCATTCCTGTCCCCAATCCCCTTCCCTGCTGCCATCCCCATCCCAGTCCCCACCCCTGTCTCCATCCCCATCCCCATCTCTGTCCCCATCCTTGTCCCTGTCTCCACCCCCGTCCCCATCCTCATCCCCATCCTCATCCCTGTCCCCATCCCTATCCCATCCCCATCCCCACCCCCACCCCATCCCCATTCCCATCCCATCCCATCCCCAACCCCATCCCCATCCCCATCCCCATCCCATCCTCATCCCCATCCCCATCCCCATCCCACCCCATCCCCATCCCCATCCTCATACCCCATCCCACCCCATCCCCATCCCCATCCTCATCCCCATCCCATCCCATCCCCATCCCCATCCCCATCCCATCCCATCCCATCCCCAACCCCATCCCCATCCCCATCCCATCCCCATCCCATCCCCATCCCCAACCCCATCCCACCCCATCCCCATCCCCATCCTCATCCCCATCCCCATCCCATCCCCAACCCCATCCCCATCCCCATCCCCATCCCATCCCCATCCCCATCCCCATCCCATCCCCCATCCCCATCCCCCATCCTCATCCCCATCCCACCCCATCCCCATCCCCATCCTCATCCCCCATCCCATCCCCATCCCCATCCCCATCCCCATCCCCATCCCATCCCATCCCCAACCCCATCCCCATCCCCATCCCATCCCCATCCCCATCCCACCCCATCCCCATCCCCATCCTCATCCCCATCCCACCCCATCCCCATCCATCCCCATCCCCATCCCCATCCCACCCCATCCCCATCCCCATCCTCATCCCCATCCCACCCCATCCCCATCCCCATCCTCATCCCCATCCCATCCCATCCCCATCCCCATCCCCATCCCCATCCCATCCCATCCCCAACCCCATCCCCATCCCCATCCCATCCCCATCCCCATCCCCATCCCCAACCCCATCCCACCCCATCCCCATCCCCATCCTCATCCCCATCCCATCCCATCCCCAACCCCATCCCCATCCCCATCCCCATCCCATCCCCATCCCCATCCCCATCCCCATCCCACCCCATCCCCATCCCCATCCTCATCCCCATCCCACCCCATCCCCATCCCCATCCTCATCCCCATCCCATCCCCATCCCCATCCCCATCCCCATCCCCATCCCATCCCATCCCCAACCCCATCCCCATCCCCATCCCATCCCCATCCCCATCCCACCCCATCCCCATCCCCATCCTCATCCCCATCCCACCCCATCCCCATCCCATCCCCATCCCCATCCCCATCCCACCCCATCCCCATCCCCATCCTCATCCCCATCCCATCCCCATCCCCATCCCCATCCCACCCCATCCCCATCCCCATCCCCATCCCACCCCATCCCCATCCCATCCCCATCCCCATCCCCATCCCACCCCATCCCCATCCCCATCCTCATCCCCATCCCATCCCCATCCCCATCCCCATCCCACCCCATCCTCCATCCTCATCCCCATCCCATCCCCATCCCCATCCCATCCCCCACCCCCATCCCCATCCCCACCCCCATCCCTCCACTCTGGCCACCCAAACCCCACCAGGCACCTCCCTCCACCCAATGCCCACGGTGACACCCCTCCCAGACAGCCCGTGCACCCCGGTACCTGTGGTGACGAGGAGCCGGGTGCCGTTGCCGGTGGCTGTGAGGTGCTGGGGGATCTCGAGGGTGACCCGGCAGGCGTAGAGCCCCGCGTCCTCGGGCTGTGCCTGCTGCAGGCTGAGGGTGGCACGGAGCTGGCGCCAGGCCAGCTGCAGGCGGGGGCCACAGGGGGACAGGGGGACACTGGTGGAGTTTAGGCGGGTGCCACACAGCACCCTGTGCTCCTCATCCTTCGTCCACTCCAGCCGCAGCAGGTCCCAGGGCTCGGTCACCAGCACCTGGCACTCCAGGGGCCACGTTGTCACCCGGGGCCACCTGCACCTCGCTGGGGTCCTGGCTCACATGCAGGGGCACCCACTGCTGGGGACAGCGTGGGGGCTCAGGGGGCTGTTGGCTGCTGCTCTGGTGGTCCTCAGGGCCACCCATGTGGCTGAGGGTACTGGGGCCCCCAGGGATGGTGAGACAGGTTTGCTGGCTGTGTGTGTCCCCCCCCTCCCTGCCTCGCTGCTGCCTCTGGCCACACACGGCTCTGCACGTCCCTCTGTCCCCATCCTGTCTGCACACACGCTGCCTGACCCCTTCCTGTGCCCTCCCCATGTCCCCCCCCATGTGTCCCCACTGGCCCCATCCTGTGATCCCCCCTCGCCCCCCGGCCATGTCACCCACCTCTGTCTACCCACCCACCCACCTATCCACCTCCTGTCCCCATGTCTGGCCCTTCTCCATGTCCCCAGCCCCTCTCCAGCCCCCCCCTACTCTCAGGACAGATGTCCCCTGCAGCTCCCCCAGCCCCAACCATCACTCAGGGGCCAGGCTGAGCCCTGTGCCCCCACAGTGCCCCCCCAAACAGCCTGTCCCCCCACCCCAGAGCCTGGCTATAGGGTCCCCCACCCCACTGTCCCCTCTAGCCAGCCCTGTCCCCATGCTCACCACCAAGGAGGGGGATGAGGACCCTGAGCTCCCACATCCTGGTGCCAGCGTGGCCGCCAGCTCTGCAGGGCAGAGTCCTGTTTGGGAGGGGGGCCCTGTCCCCAAGCTGTCCTGCTCCCCAAAGCGCTGCTGTCCCAGCCTGTCGTCTCCCAAGCGGGTTTGCTGTGACGCCACGGCTTCCTGCCACCGCACGGGCTGCGCGGCCCTGGGGAAGGGCACAGAGATGGGGACGGGGCAGGGGGAAGGGGCCAGGGACAGGAGCTTGGATGGGGATGTGGACAAGGAGGCAGGGGCCAGGGGGGCAGGGGCCAGGGCCAGGAGCTAGGATGGGGATGGGGACGGGGACAAGGGGGCATGGGCCAGGGGGGCAGGGGCCAGGGGCAGGGATGGGGCCAGGGACTGGGATGGGAGCAAGGATGGGGATGGGGACAAGGGGGCAGGGGCCAGGGGGGGCCAGGGGCAGGGATGGGGCCAGGGACTGGGATGGGAGGAAGGATGGGGATGGGGCCAGGGGGGCAGGGGCCAGGGGGGGGCCAGGGGCAGGGATGGGGCCAGGGACTGGGATGGGAGGAAGGATGGGGATGGGGCCAGGGGGGCAGGGGCCAGGGGCCAGGGGGGCAGGGGCCAGGGGCAGGGATGGGGCCAGGGACTGGGATGGGAGCGAGGATGGGGATGGGGCCAGGGACTGGGATGGGAGTGAGGATGGGGATGGGGACAAGGGGGCAGGGGCCAGGGCAGGGTAGGGGTCAGGGGGACAGGGACAGGAGCTAGGATGGGGATGGGGCCAGGGGGGCAGGGGCCAGGGGCAGGGATGGGGCCAGGGACTGGGATGGGAGCGAGGATGGGGATGGGGCCAGGGGGGCAGGGGCAGGGATGGGGATGTGGGGCAGCGTCTGGAGCAAGGGCAGGGGATGTCTGGGGGAGGCCAAGGGCCCTGGGGCGACTCAGGCCTGACCCCAGGCGCAGGGTCCCCACCAGGCCGCACACAAGCTGGCTGCCCAGCAGGCCGGGGCCCAGCGCGGCCTCCCGGGGAGCACCGGGGTGGAGGGCCCTACCTGGGGGGGGAGGGGGGGGTGCTCCCCACGGCGGAGCGACCCCCTCCCCCCCCAGATTCGGGGGTTGCCCCTGCCTTGGGGGTGCAGGGAGGGGGCATCCCCCCCAAAGCCCAGGCAGGGGGGGGTGCTCATGGCCCCCTGAGGCCAGGCGGGGCTGCCTCGGGGGGGGGGGGGGGTGTCAGTGGATCCCGGGGGAGGCCGAGCACCCCGGGCGGGGGGTGATGGGGGGGGAGGGGGTGTGTGTGCCCCCCAAATCCCCCCCCCTCAGGACTACACCTCCCGTCAGGCCGTGAGGCGGCGGGCGGGCGGACTACATTCCCCATGGAGCCCCGCGGCGCGGGGGGGGGCGGTGCGGGGAGGGGCCGGGCCGCCGCTCCCCCTTTGTTGGTGGCGGCGGGGGCCGAGCGGCGGCGGGGCCGGCCCGGTATGGGCGACCAGGTGGGGCCGGGCCGGGAGAGAGGAGAGAGGAGCGCGGAGCGGGGAGGGGGAGGACGGGGAAGGGGCGGGGAGGGAGGAAGAGGAGATGGGGGAACGAAGGGAGGAAGGAGGGGGATGGGGGGGGGAGGGGGGATGAAGGAGGGAGGGATGCGGGGATGGGGAGGGAGGGGGGAGAGGGAGGGGGGAGGAGGAGAGGGGAGGGAGGGAGGAGGGAGGAAGAGGAGAGGGAAGGAGGGAGGGATGGGGGAAGAGGAGATGGGGAAGAAGGGAGGAAGAGGGGATGGGGGGTGAAGGAGGGAGGGGATGCGGGGATGGGGAGGGAGAGGGGGAGAGAGGGATGGAGGGGAGGGAGGAAGAGAGGGGGAAGAGGGATGGAGGGAGGAAGAGGGGGGAAAGAGGGAGGGATGGAGGAGGAAGAGGGGGAAGAGGGATGGAGGGATGGAGGAGGGAGGAAGAGGGGGAGGGATGGAGGAGGGAGGAAGAGGGGGGAAGAGGAGAGGGAAGGAGGGAGGGATGGGGGAAGAGGAGATGGGGAAGGGAGGAAGAGGGGATAAGGGGATGGAGGAAGGACGGGCAGGGATGGAGGAGAGCTGGAGGAACAGGGCTTGGAGGGGATGGAGGTGCAGAGGAAGGAGGGTGTCAGGGGTTAAGGATGGCAAAGGAGGGGTGTGGGGGGAGGGATGGAGGGGTGCAGCGCTGTCCCCCCTCGCTGCCCTCACACACACACACACACTTGCCAAGTCATGGTGCTCCTGCCATGGCGGCAGAGCCCCGGCCAGGGGCCGTGCCTGGCACGCCTGGGGGAGCTGGGGGGGGCTGGGGGTGCTGACCACAGGCTGGGGGGGCTGGGCAGGAGGCTCTGCGGAAGATCATCACCACCTTGGCCGTGAAGAATGAGGAGATCCAGAACTTCATCTACTCCCTCAAGCAGATGATGCAGAATGTGGAGGTACAGGGGACCCCACCATGCCCCTGGGGACCATCCCCTCCCTCCTTCCCTGGGTGGTACCCCTGGGTGGGGTGGTATACCCACTGGTTGACCCCCCTCCATGTGTTGTGACCAGGCCAACTCGTCGCGGGCGCAGGAGGACCTGGAGGGTGAGTTCCAGTCGCTGTACACGCTGCTGGACGAGCTGAAGGACGAGATGCTGATGAAGATCAAGCAGGACCGTGCCAGCCGCACCTACGAGCTGCAGGTGAGCACCCATCCCACACCCCGCCCTGCCCACCCACACCCTCACCCACCGCTGCCCCTCTCCCCTCCCCACGCCAGGCCCAGCTGGCAGCATGTGCCAAGGCCCTGGAGAGCTCGGAGGAGCTGCTGGAGGCGGCCAACCAGGCCCTGGGGACGGCCAACCACCATGACTTCCCCCAGGTGAGTCCCCACCGGTGCAGGGAGGGGGGATGGATGTCCCTGGCATGCTGCTCCCCATGCTGGGAGGGTCCTGACCCCATGCCCACTGGTTGATGCCACCCTGGGGCTGCACTCACCCTGGGTGGGCACCCTTCTTTCTTCCTGCGTGGGCAGCGGGGGCTGCGCTGGGTTGGCTGTGCCCGCTGCAGGGCTGGGTGGGAGCAAAGAGACCCCCAACTTGGGGTGATGCCTAACCTGCCCAGAGCTTCTTTCTGATGCAGGGGTGCTTGTGGGAGCATGGGGTGCTGTGCCAGGGGGATGCTGTGGCTGTGGGCGTGCTGTGGCCATGGGGTACTGCTGCGGGGGTGCTGTGCCATAGGGTACCACTGTGGGGGTGTGGGGTGCTGTGCCATGGGGTACCACTGTGGGGGTGTGGGGTGCTGTGCCATGGGGGTGCTGTGCCATGGGGTACCACTGTGGGGGTGTGGGGTGCTGTGCCATGGGGGCGCTGTGCCATGGGTGTGCTGTGCCATGGGGTATTACTGTGGGGATGTGGGGTGCTGTGCCATGGGGGTACTGCTGTGAGGATGTGGGGTGCTGTGCCATGGGGGTGCTGTGCCATAGGGTTGCTGTGCCATGGGGGCGCTGTGCCATGGGGGCGCTGTGCCATGGGGTATTGCTGTGGGGATGTGGGGTGCTGTGCCAGGGGGTGCTGTTCCATGGGGTGTTGCTGCGGGGGTGTGGGGTGCTGTGCCATGGGGGTGCTGTGCCAGGGGGTATTGCTGTGCCATAGGGGCACTGTGCCAGGGGGTTGCTGTGCCAGGGGGGTGCTGTTCCATGGGGTATTGCTGTGGGGGTGTGGGGGTGCTGTGCCATGGGGGTGCTGTGCCAGGGGGTGCTGTGCCATGGGGTATTGCTGTGGGGATGTGGGGAGCTGTGCCAGGGGGGTGCTGTGCCAGGGGGGTGCTGTGCCAGGGGGGTGCTGTGCCAGGGGGTATTGCTGCAGGGGCACGCTTGGCCACGCCGGCACCGGCACAGCAGTGTGGGCACGCCGCCCTGCGCTGTGGCACTGCTCCTCTCACCTTTGCTTTCTTTTCCCTCCTCTTTCCCTGCGCTCCCAAGGCTGCCAAACAGATCAAGGATAGGTACGGCACCCCCGTACCCCCCCAGGCCCACTAACCCCCACCCTCCTCCCAAGCCAGACCCCGTGGCGGGCGGCCCTGTGGGTGCTGGGGTGGCTCTGTGCCCCCTCCCCACAGCCACGCAGGGCAGGGGGGTGAGCAGTGAGGGCTGGGTGGGTGCCTGGGTCCCAGCACCGCTGACCTGTGTCTCCCTGTCCCCTGCGCAGCGTGACGATGGCACCCGCCTTCCGCCTCTCGCTCAAGGCCAAGGTGAGCGAACATGAGCCACCTGATGGTGGATTTTGCCCAGGAACGCCGCATGCTCCAGGCCCTGGCCTTCCTACCAGGTACTGCCCACGGGCAGGGGGGCACAGGGACCTGGGAGGGTGGGTTTTAGGGGTGGGATAGGGGTTCTTCTGGTGCAAGGGACCGGCACTGGTTGGGGGCGCGGGGGAATCTGTGTCAGCTTGATGAGGGAATGGTATAAGGATGGGGGTTGGGGTTTAAGGGGTCTGCTGGGTGCCAGGGGGTGGGGCGGGGTGGGATGTGGTGGGGTGGGATGGGATAGGATAGGATAGGATGGTGTGGGATGGGGTAGGATGGGGTGGGGTATGATGGGGTGGGATAAGATGGGGTGGGGTGGGATAGGGTAGGATAGTGTGGGATGGGATGGGGTAGGATGGGGTGGGATGGGGTAGGATGGGGGGTGGGGTATGATGGGGTGGGATAGGATGGGGTGGGGTGGGATAGGGTAGGATAGTGTGGGATGGGATGGGGTAGGATGGGGTGGGGTAGGATGGGACAGGGTAGGATGGTATAGGATGGGACGGGGTAGGATGGGATAGGATGGTATGGGATAGGATGGTGTGGGATGGGGTAGGATGGGGTGGGGTAGGATGGGACGGGGTAGGATGGTATAGGATGGGACGGGGTAGGATGGCATGGGCTGGGCTGGGGGGGCAGCACCCTATCCAGAGGTGTGAGAAAGTGCCAGTGGTGAGTGGGATTGGATGCTGTGACTTGACTAGGGGTAAGGCAGGTCCCATTCCCAGCGCCCCACACACAGGGTCCCTCAGGTGCTGTACCTGGGGGACCCCAAGCTGCTGAGCCCATGGGGGCTATGAGCACCCTAGGGGTGTGTGTGTGTGGGTGGGTGTATCCCTGGGAGCACTGGGGACACCCTGGCTGGCAGCAGGGCTGCAGCCCTGAGCTGGGGGGGGGACACTGGCACGGCTGCTCCTGCGGGCAGTGCCCAGCACCCCTGAGATCGACCTGGCGGAGTCACTGGTGGCCGATAACTGTGTGACACTGGCCTGGAGGATGCCTGATGAGGACAGCAAGATCGACCACTACGTGCTGGAGTACCGCAGGACCAACTTCGAGGGGCCACCCCGTGCCAAGGAGGACCAGCCCTGGATGGTGGTTGAGGGCATCAAGGGCACCGAGTACACCCTCTCTGGTGAGAGCCAGGGGCCACACAGACCCCAAATGTGCCAGGAATTGGGCTAGGGGGAGGGAACTGGGGCCGTTCTAAGGGGCTGTGGGGCACAGCCAGGCTTTGTAGGGAATGTGGGGGTCATGGTGTGAGGGTCATGGAGATGCTCAGAGGGCTGGAGCAGCTCCCCTCTGGAGAGAGGCTGAGGGAGCTGGGCTGGCTCAGCCTGGAGAAGAGAAGGCTGTGGGGGGACCTCATTGCAGCCCCCCAGTGCCTGGAGGGAGCAGAGGAACAGGAGGGGAATCAGCTTGTTCAAGGGCAGAGACTGGCAGGACAAGGGGGATGGAGTGAAGCTGGAGGAGGGAAGGGTGAGATTGGATCTTAGGGGGAAGTTCTGTGCAGAGAGAGTGGTGAGGGGCTGGAAGGGGCTGCCCAGAGAGGGGGTGGGTGCCCTGTGTCTGGGGGTGTTCCAGGCCAGTTTGGATGGGGCCCTGGGCAACCTTGTGTAGCTCCAGGCCTGAGGTTGGTGTCCCTGTCTGTGGCAGGGGGTTGGAGCTCTGTGACCCTTGGGGTCCCTTCCAACCCAGCCCATTCTATGATTCCATGATTCTATGGTGTCTGTGTCCCCCCCCATGCTCTGTGACCGTGCTGTGCCCACAGGGCTGAAGTTTGACATGAAGTACATGAATTTTCGGGTCCGGGCGTGTAACAAGGCTGTGGCAGGCGAGTTCTCTGAGCCAGTCACTTTGGAAACAAGAGGTAGGTACTGGAGGTGGGGGTGTCAGGGCACCTATCACCCCCTCCCCTCCCCCCATACCCGTCCTGGGTGTCCCCTGATGGATGGTGGGAGGGTTGAGGGGGGGTGTGCTTTGTTGAAGTGTTCCAGGCCAGGTTGGATGGGGCCCCTGGGCAACCTTGTGTAGCTCCAGGCCTGAGGTTGGTGTCCCTGCCTGTGGCAGGGGGTTGGAGCTCTGTGACCCTTGGGGTCCCTCCCAACCCAGCCCTTGGAGTGCTGTGTCCAGCTCTGGAGTCCTCAACATAAGAAGGACATGGACCTGTTGGAGCAGGTCTGGAGGTGGCCATGGGGACAATCAGAGGGCTGGAGCACCTCTCCTGTGAAGCCAGGCTGAGAAAGTTGGGCTTGTGCAGCCTGGAGAAGAGAAGGCTCCAGGGGAGATCTTACAGCACCTTCCAGTCTCTGAAGGAGCTACAGGAAAGGTGGGGAGGGGACTTGTTAGAAGGGACAGGAGTGATAGGACTTTTGCCAATGATCCAGAGCTGGGAGGGGTGGCTGACAGGCAGGACACTGCGCTGCCATCCAGAGCCCTGGCCAGGCTGGAGAGCTGGGCAGGGAGAGACCAGATGAGATTCAACAACAGCAAGTGGAGAGTCTGGCCCCTGGGGAGGAACAACTGCTGGAATCAGGACAGGCTGGGGGGGAGCTGCTGGAGAGGAGCTCTGTGGAGAAGGAGCTGGGGGTGCTGTTGGGTGACAGGGTGGCCATGAGGGCAGCAGTGTGCCCTGGGGCTGAGAGAGACAATGGGATCCTGGGGGCATCAGGAGGAGTGTGGGCAGCAGGTGACAGGAGGGGATCCTCCCCCTCTGCTCTGCCCTGCTCAGGCCCCAGCTGGAGTGTTGTGTCCAGTGCTGGGCTCCCTGGGATCAAACAGCCAGGGATCTCCTGGAGAGAGTCCAGAGGAGGCTGAGGAGATGCTGAAGGGCCTGGAGCATCTCCCCTGGGAGGAAAGGCTGAGAGAGCTGGGGCTGTTCAGCCTGGAGAGAAGAAGACTGAGGGGGGGACCTAATTAAAGTCTATCATTATCTTAAGTATGGGGTGCAGGGGGAATCAGCCAGCCCCTTTTCAGTGTCTGTGGGGACAGGACAAGGGGCAATGGCTGCAAGTTGGAGCACAGGGAGTTCCACACCAACATGGGGAAGAACTTTTCCCCAGTGAGGGTGAGGGAGCCCTGGGACAGGCTGCCCAGGGGGGTGTGGAGTCTCCTTCTCTGGAGAGATTCCAGCCCCATCTGGACACTGACCTGTGCAGTATGAGCTGGGGAGCTGCTTTGGCAGGGGGGTTGGACCCCAGGAGCTCTGGGGGTCCCTTCCAACCCCTCCAGCTCTGTGATTCTGTGACAAGGGGGAATGGACTTGTTAGAAGGCTCTGGAGTGACAGGACAAGGGGGGATGGTTTTGAATTGCTGTGATTCCCTGATGGTGGCTGTCCCCCAGCGTTCATGTTTCGGCTGGATGCCAGCACCTGCCACCAGAACCTGCGTGTGGAGGAGCTGAGCGTGGAGTGGGACGCCACGGGGGGCAAGGTGCAGGACGTCAAGGCACGTGAGAAGGATGGCAAGGGCAGGACAGCCTCACCCGCCAACTCCCCTGCCAGGTAACATCACAGCCCACCTCCCAGCTTTGTCACCCTTTCTTCCCCCTGGCATGCCCACCCAGCACACCCCCCTCCCCCCTCACCAGCACCCCTCTGTCCCAGGGCCGTGCAGTCACCCAAGAGGATGCCCTCGGGGCGTGGGGGCAGAGATCGCTTCACTGCTGAGTCCTACACAGTGCTGGGTGAGAGCTGGGGGGGTACCCAGGGGTGGGGATGCTGCAGGGATAAAAGGGGGACACACACAACATGGGGTGACCCTGGGGCAACCCTTAAAATCAAGGGAAAAGGGACTGGCTGCCTCCTTTAGGGCTTAGTCCAGAGCCCTGGGGTTTGGAGAGGAGCCCTGCCCAAGAGGAGTGGGGGGGGGGTCGGGCACACATCCACATGCAGGGTTACAGTGGGTTCAAAGGGGGGGGAGCAGCAGGGATTGGGGGGGAGGGGGGCTGGAGCAAAGCCCCAGCATGGGGCTGGGGCTCGGCCCTGGCCCAGTGGGGATGGTGGCAGGTGAAGGGGAGAGACGCTGGAGCCCCCAAGGGGCAGGGAGACAGGGAAGAGATGATTTAAAGCATGGAAACCCATGGAGAGATGGGGGGAGCAGCCTGGGCCCCTCAGGAGGAGTGTGTGGGGAGGCTGAGGGGTGGCAGGAGCAGTGCTGGGATGGACACTGCCTCCTCCCACTGAACCCAGGGGCAGAGGGACACGTTGTTCCCCTGCACCCTCTCCCAAGGAGAGTGGAGGCAGGGGGGACAGAGTTTGGGGCACAGGAAAGGCACGTGAGGATCAAGCCAGCTTCAACCCTGCGCCCACCAGCCCCCATCCTGCAGCATGGGGTGCCCATGGCTCCCCAGGGGCTTAGTCCAGAGCCCTGGGGGGGAGAGAAGCTGCACCCTGTCCTGCCCTGCTGTGGGTCGCCCCAGCTGTGGTCCAATTCCATATGTGTCCCTCCCCCCCAAATGATCCCCCAGCTCTGCCAGACTCAGTGGGGTTTGTAGTAGGAAACCTGGGCTTAAAACACTTAAAATAAGGGAAAAGGGACCACCTGCCCCCTTTGGAGTGGAGCTCTGTGGGGAGGGGGCTGAGAGCATCCCTGCTCTGACCCTCCAGGGTGGGGAGGGAGGGCACAGACCACAAACACCCCCCAAGGCAGGGCTCAGCACCCCAAGGCAGGGCTCAGCACCCCAGGCAGGGCTTCACACCTCAAGCAGGGCTCAGCACCCACGTGGTGGGGACTGGGTTAGTGTTTGATGGGTGGTGTAGTGTTGCTGTGCCACATCATCCCTCCCTTGAGACCCCCAGGTATGGGGGTCTGGGTTGGTGCTGGGTAGGGGAGAAGCTGGGCACCCACAGGGAGAGGGGCAGTGTTCAAAAGGGGTGGGGGGCAAAAAGGGGGGGGCTTCACTCTCAACGAGGTCAGGGGCTGCTTTGTGCCCCCCACCAGAAGCTGTGTGTCTCCCCACGCTGCTGCTCAGTATGAAGGGTTGGTGCTGGGTAGGGAGAAGCCCTGGGAGCAAGGAGAGGAGCCCTGCCCTGCCCTGCTGTGGGTCACCCCAGCTGTGGAAGGGTTGGTGCTGGGTAGGGGAGAAGCTGGGCACCCGCAGGGTGAGGGGCAGTGTTCAAAAGGGGTGGGGGGCAAAGGGTGGGGGGGGCTTCACTCTCAGCGAGGTCAGGGCCTGCTTTGTGCCCCCCACCAGAAGCTGTGTGTCTCCCCACGCTGCTGCTCAGCACCAAGGGTTGGTGCTGGGTAGGGGAGATGCTGGGCACCCATGGGGGCTGGGGAATAAGGGGGGGGGGGGAAGAGAAGGCCCAGGGCACCCATTGGGTGCTGCAGGCAGAGCTGTGCTCCCTGTGCACAGGTGACACACTGATCGATGGGGATGACCATTACTGGGAGGTGAAGTACGACCGGGACAGCAAAGCCTTTGGTGTGGGGGTGGCTTATCGCAGCCTGGGGAAGTTTGACCAGCTGGGCAAGACCTCATCCTCCTGGTGCCTCCACCTCAACAACTGGCTGCAGGTCAGCTTCAGCGCCAAGCATGCCAACAAGGCCAAGGTGCTGGACGTGCCCGTGCCCGACTGCATCGGCGTCTACTGCAACTTCCATGAAGGTGGGGGCAGGATGGGGGGTGGGGGTGGGGGGTGGCTGCAGGGGCACCTCCCTGTGTGCTGTATCCAGGCCGGGTTAGTGGGTTAGTACCAGGCCTGGATAGTGGGTTAATGCCAGGCCTGGATAGTGGGTTAATGCCAGGCCTGGATAGTGGGTTAATGCCAGGCCTGGGTAGTGGGTTAATGCCAGGCCTGGATAGTGGGATACATAGGCCTGGGTAGTGGGTTAATGCCAGGCCTGGGTAGTGGGGGTAGATAGGCCTGGATAGTGGGTTAATGCCAGGCCTGGGTAGTGGGTTAATGCCAGGCCTGGATAGTGGGTTAATGCCAGGCCTGGATAGTGGGATAGATAGGCCTGGATAGTGGGATAGATAGGCCTGGATAGTGGGTTAGTACCAGGCCTGGATAGTGGGTTAGTACCAGGCCTGGATAGTGGGTTAATACTAGGCCTGGATAGTGGGATAGATAGGCCTGGATAGTGGGTTAGTACCAGGCCTGGATAGTGGGGTAGATAGGCCTGGATAGTGGGATAGATAGGCCTGGATAGTGGGTTAGTACCAGGCCTGGATAGTGGGTTAATGCCAGGCCTGGATAGTGGGGTAGATAGGCCTGGATAGTGGGATAGATAGGCCTGGATAGTGGGTTAGTACCAGGCCTGGATAGTGGGATAGATAGGCCTGGGGTGTGTTCTGCAAGCCCTGTGCCCCTCCCCTCTTCTTCCTCCCATCCCACAGGGTTCCTGTCCTTCTACAACGCCAGGACCAAGCAGCTGCTCCACACCTTCAAGGCCAAGTTCACACAGCCAGTCCTGCCTGCCTTCACGGTGAGGGGGGCAGGGAGGGTTGGGCAGCCCTTCTAGGGGTGCTAGTGGTGGGGTTTGGGGTCTCCCCCACCCCCCACTCCCCTCCAATGGCTGTGCCAGCCCCTGCTCCTCTGCCTACAGGTCTGGTGTGGCAGCTTCCACGTCTCCTCAGGCTTGCAGGTGCCCAGCGCAGTGAAATGCCTCCAGAAACGCAACAGCACGGCCAGCAGCTCCAATGCCAGCCTGCCCTAGAGCCATGGGCACCCCCACCCCATGGCCACCCACCCCCCAAGGAGAGAGCACTGAATGTACCCCAACACCCCCCCCTAAAACCTGCCCTCCCCCCCCCCCCAACTCCTGCGTTGGAGCTGGCAGGGCTGTGCCAGCCCCCAGAACTGGGGTGCATTGGCACCCAGCACCCTGCCAGCTATTCCCCCCACCCACCCCACTCTGTGCCACCCCCTCCCCCCTGATCACTGGCACTGGGCTGGGCATGTTGTGCCCCAACCCCCCCCCCCTTTGAGAGCTGCTTCTGGCCTGAAGAATAAATCAGGATGTAGGTGTGATGCAGGGGGGTTTTTTGGGGGGCAAAGGGTCCCAGGGCTGCCCCCCCCCCCCCAACAGAACAGGGAGCTGGGGGTGGGGGTGAGGGGGCAGTGCCTTTATTTGGGGCAGTGCTTGGGGTGATGCTCCCCAAATACGTGGGTTGGGGCTCCATTGGTGCCCCCCCCCTCCCCTAGGCCACCTGCACCCCTCTCCACCGTGCTGGAGCTAGCAGGGATTGGGGACAGCTTTGACCTGGGGGGGGGGGGGCACTGCTGCCCCAGCTGGTTCCTGGCACAAAGTGGGGGTGCAGCTGGGTGTCCCCCCCCATGCTGGCACCCTTCAGTCCTCAATGAGAGCTCAGTGCAGCTGCAGCTTCTTGGCAAGCTCCTTAAGCTTGTGACATGGGGGGGGGGGGAGTGTGACCCAGGCATCTGGCCCCCCCCGTGTCCCCCAGAGCTGCCAACAGGACCCAGAACCTGGGGGTCTTGACACAGCCCTATATCCCCCCCCCCCCTCCAGCAGTGGGACCCAGGAATTTAGACACCCCCCCTTACTGTGGTTGTGGGGGTGGCAGCAGGGCTCGTTGAGTGGTGAAATGGGGTGCTGGGCTCTGGGGGGTCACTCTCCCTTGAGGAGAAGGGCAGGGGTCAGCATGGAGGGTGCCCCCTCCGTGCCTCAGTTTCCCCAAGCCCAGCCAGCCTCACCCTGCTCCTTTCTGGTGGTCTGCTCCTCCACCATGGCCCCAGATTGGGGGGAGGAACCTGCCTCCCCCCAGGGCTGCAGCACAGAGCCATGGGGGTTCTGGGGCAGCTTCAGCACAGCCCCCCCCCTAGTGCTGTGGCAGGGGGGAGCTGGGGGGGCTCACACCCCCCCTGGGCCACACACCCCTGGGCCTCCTTCCCCTTCTCACCATCTGTCTCCACAAGCTCTGGAGCAGAGTTGGGGTGTGTGTGTTTGTGTGAGGGACCCTCTACCTACCCCTGACACCCCAACACCCCCCCAGAACCTCCCACCACCAGCCTGGGACACCCCAGCAGCACCCTGAGTCACCCCAATGAGCGTTCAACCCTCCATCACCCCCCCCTAAACACACCACCCTGCTACCCCAACCACCCATAACTGCTTCCAAGCCCCCTCCCCACGACCCCCTCCCCACGACCCCCTCCCCTGCCCCCACTGAGGGGCTGTCCTCCCAGCACAGGGGCTGCAGGCTGCCTGTGCTGCTCTCCACCAAGCACTGCACCAGCTGGGCGCACCCCCCTTCCCCCCATGTTACTCAGAGACCCCCCCCATGGGTCCCCCCTGGATTCCCCCCAGTCCCTGCCCGCAGCTCCACTGGCCTCGGGGGGGTCCCAGCTCTTTGGGGGGGGGCAGACCCCAGGGTGCTCAACCGCCCCTCCCTTGGGTGCCCAACACCCCACACCCCTGTGCCCCCCAATTCCTGACCCCTCTGCCCTCTGTGTCCCCCACCCCTTGGCTGTTGTGCCCCCGTGACCCTCTGAGCCCCCAAACCTTGGCCCTTTCTGTGCCCCCCCACCTGTGCCCCCCTGTATTCAAAGTCCTCCAAGACCCCTCTGTCCCACAGCCCCCCAACAAGGACACTGCCCTCAGCCCCCCCTTTCTGCCCTGCCCTGTCCCTCTGCCACCCTGTGTCCCCAAACCATCCCCCCCGGGTACCCCCAATGCCCCCCAGTACCCCTGGGGTACCCCTCACCTTCAGCATCACCTCCTGTCCCTGCAGCTTGAGGATGAGACCCCCACCATCAGCCCACAGGGCCACCAGCTTGCCCAGGTCCACCACCGTCATCATGGACATGAGTGCGTCAGGCCTCAGCCCCCTCTGAGCCCCCCCCCCCCCACTGCCTCCCTGCCCCTCCCTCACCTCAATGGGAGTCCCAGTCTGGCAGACACCCCCCCTCCTCCCCCCAGAGCATCACCCAGTGGTCCCAGCCCAAGGGTCCCAAACCAGGGGGGTAGTCCTGGCCCAGGGAGTTCGGGGGGGTCCCAGCCTGGAGGAACCCACCTGGTCCTTGGGGGGTGGGTCCTAGGGGGGGGGGGGCGGTCCTTGGGGGGTGGGTCCCGGGGGGGGTCGGTTCTTGGGGGATGGGTCTCGGGGGGGGGATGTCGGTCCTTGGGGGGGTGTCGGTCCTTGGGGGGTGGGTCTCAGGGGAGGCGGGTCCCGGGGGAGGTGTCGGTCCTTGGGGGGTGGGTCCCGGGGGGGACCGGTCCTCGGGAGGTGGGTCTCGGGGGGGGATGTCGGTCCTTGGGGGGCGGGTCCCGGGGGGGGGTGGGTCCTCGGGGGGTGCGTCTCGGGGGAGATCGGTCCTTGGGGGGCGGATCCCGGGGGGGGCCGGTCCTTGGGGGGTGGGTCGCGGGGGGGGCGGGTCCCGGGGGGCTGTCGGTCCTCGGGGGGTGGGTCCCGGAGGGGGTCGGTCCTCGGGGGGCGGATCCCGGGTGGGGCCGGTCCTTGGGGGGTGGGTTTCGTGGGGGGGACGGTCCTTGGGGCTGGGTCCTGGGAGAGGTCGGTCCTCGGGGGGTGGGTCCCGGGGGGGGGGGTGTCGGTTCTTGGGGGGTGGGTCCCGGGGGGGGGGGTGTCGGTTCTTGGGGGGCGGGTCCCGGGGGGCTGTCGGTCCTTGGGGGGTGTGTCTCGGTGCGGGGCCGTGTCCGTTCCCCCCCCACTCCCCCGGTACCGGTATCCTTCCCCCCCCCCTCCCCCCCCTCCCCCGTCACTGCCCGGGCGGGGCGGGGCGCACGGGGCCGCCCCCATCACGTGTCGCCGCCGCGCGCACCGGGGGGAGGGGGGGGGTTGGGGGGGGGGGGAGGCGGGAGCGGCGGGAGCGGAACATGGCAGGTACCGGCAGGGTGGGGGTGGGGGGGGGGTGCCCCCCAACTCCCCCCCCCCCACTCCACCCCACCCCCCACCCCCCTCTGCCCCCGCCCAGCCCGCGCGCACACGCGCATGCACCTGCGCGTATCCCACGCGCCCGGGCACGCGCGGGAGGGGGGGGGTGGGGAGAGCGGGGTGGGGGTGGGGGTGGGGGGGGAACGGCTGTGGGGGCTCGTTACCCCCTTGGGATCCTGCCCGGCTCCTTCCCGGAGCTTCCCGGGGCCCGTGGGCCGGGGCAGCCTCGGCCCGGGTGTGCGCGGTGCCCCTGTCACCCCCCGTGTCCCCATCCCCCTGCGACCCCCCCGTGTCCCCATCCCCTCGTGTACCCCCTTGTCCATGTCCCCATGTGTCCCCCGTGTCCCCCTGCATCCCCCCGTGTCCCCGTCCCCATGTCCCCCCTTGTCCCCATGTGTCCCCCCATGTCCCCCGTATCCCCATCCCCCTGCATCCCCCCGTGTCCCCATCCCCATGTGTCCCCCGCGTTCCTGTCCCCGTGCATCCCCCCGTGTCCCTGTCCCCCTGCGTCCCCCCGTATCCCCATCACCCTGCGACCCGTGTCCCTGTCCCCCTGCGTCCCCCCGTATCCCCATCACCCTGCGTCCCCCTGTGTCCCCATCCCCTTGTGTACCCCCTTGTCCCTGTCCCCAAGTGTCCCCCGTGTCCCCTGTCCCCCTGTCCCCCCCGTGTCCCTGTCCCCCCGCATCCCCCCGTGTCCCCATCCCCTCGTGTCCCCCGTCCCCCCGTCCCCCTCTCCCCGTGTCTCCGCCTCCCCTCTCTCCCGCACCCCCCAGCCCCGCCCCCGTGTCCCCAAGTCCTCTATCGTCCCCATCCCCCCGTCCTCTCACCCCGCGTCTCCCCCTCCCGCCATCAGTGTCCCACCCCCCTGGCCCCAGGTCCCCTCTCCCCGTGCCCTGTCCCTGTGTCCCTACGTCCTCGTGTCCCCCCTCCCCTGTGTCCCCACCCCCCCTGGCCCCGGGTCCCTGTACACCCACAGGTGGACAGGACAGGGGGATGCGAGGCTGCTCTTGGGGGGACACCCATGGGTGCTGCCCCTGGGGATGACCCCACACGCCATGTCCCGTCCCGCAGCGCTGGCAGCCCCCTCCCCCGGTGGGGACGAGTGCCTGGAGGAGGAGGAGGATGAGCTGGAGCCTGGGCTGGATGAGGCGGAGGCTGAGCCAGAGGCTGGGAGCGGGTCAAAAGCACCGGGGGGCACCCGGGGGGCCGTGCTGACCCGCCGCAGCATCACCCTGCGCGTCCTGCTCCGCGACGGGCTCCTCGAGCCGGCCCGCGGCGTCCTCTCCATCTACTACCTGGTGAGCCCGCTGGGGGTGGGGGGAGGACAGCACCCACCCTCAGCAAGTGCTGATCCAGAGCTGGGAGGGGTGGCTGACAGGCAGGACACTGCGCTGCCATCCAGAGCCCTGGCCAGGCTGGAGAGCTGGGCAGGGAGAGACCAGATGAGATTCAACAACAGCAAGTGGAGAGTCTGGCCCCTGGGGAGGAACAACTGCTGGAATCAGGACAGGCTGGGGGGGAGCTGCTGGAGAGGAGCTCTGTGGAGAAGGAGCTGGGGGTGCTGGTGGGTGACAGGGTGGCCATGAGCCAGCAGTGTGCCCTGGGGCTGAGAGAGACAATGGGATCCTGGGGGCATCAGGAGGAGTGTGGGCAGCAGGTCACAGGAGGGGATCCTCCCCCTCTGCTCTGCCCTGCTCAGGCCCCAGCTGGAGTGTTGTGTCCAGTGCTGGGCTCCCTGGGATCAACCAGCCAGGGATCTCCTGGAGAGAGTCCAGAGGAGGCTGAGGAGATGCTGAAGGGCCTGGAGCATCTCCCCTGGGAGGAAAGGCTGAGAGAGCTGGGGCTGTTCAGCCTGGAGAGAAGACTGAGGGGGGACATAATCAATGGTTATCAATATCTGAAGGATGGGGTGCAGGGGGAATTGGCCAGCCCCTTTTCAGTGTCTGTGGGGACAGGACAAGGGGCAATGGCTGCAAGTTGGAGCACAGGGAGTTCCACACCAACATGGGGAGGAACTTTTCCCCAGTGAGGGTGAGGGAGCCCTGGGACAGGCTGCCCAGGGGGTGTGGAGTCTCCTTCTCTGGAGAGATTCCAGCCCCATCTGGACACCGACCTGTGCAGTATGAGCTGGGGAGCTGCTTTGGCAGGGGGGTTGGACCCCAGGAGCTCTCCAGGTCCCTTCCAACCCCTACAACTCTGTGATCCTGTGGCCGGGGGTGCAGCAGGTACCTTCTGGCTCACCCAGTTACTCCCCAGGGCAAGAAGTTCGTGGGGGACCTGGAGGCAGATGGGACCATCACCTGGCAGGAGACGGGGCAGGTCTTCAACTCACCCAGTGCCTGGGCCACCCACTGCAAGCGCCTGGTGAACCCCGCCAAGAAGTCGGGGTGCGGATGGGCCTCCGTCCGCTACAAGGGCCAGAAGCTGGACCAGTACAAAGCCGCCTGGCTGCGCAAGCACCAGCCCAACGCACCACCCGCCGAGGAGGTGGGTTGGGTGCCCACACCCCCCCACCCCCCCCCCCCTCCCCAAAATGCCTCAGGACCCTTGTGTAGGCCCTTGTTGTGGGGGGGTGGGGGGTGGGATGGGTGCCAGCCCTGTGCTGCCCACAGAGCCTGGCTAGCGAGGGTGAGGAGGAGGAGCTGGCTGAGGAGGAAGAGGAGGAGGCGACGAGGGAGGGTCGGGCACCCATCCCAGAGCCTCCCAAAAAACCAGAGGAGAGGAGCAAGAAGCAGCAGTGCAAGAGCCTGGTGGAGCCAGTGGGAACGGGTAAGGTGGCACGAGGGGCCCTGGGGGACCCTGGGCAGGGCGGCAGCGGCGATGGGGTGCTGTGCTTCACAGATCATGGCCCCCTGGGGAAAAGGCCGGAGAGCAAACCCCGGGTGCCCGTCCGCTACTGCACCCTGGGCACCCGCGACTTGGCCAGGTAGGGTGTGATGGGGACAGGGACCTGAGCCCCCATGGGTGCCACCGCCAGCCCCATGGATGTGGGTTGGGGAGGGTGGGGGGGGGAGGATGTGGGGGTGGCTGTGGTAGAGGGGTTGTGGCTCTTCCAGGAACCCCCAGACGCTGGTGGAGGTGACATCCTTTGCTGCCATCAACAAGTTCCAGCCCTTCAACGTGGCCATTTCCAGCAACGTCCTCCTGCTCCTGGTGCGTCCCCTCCCTGGGGGTTGGGGAGGGTCAGGATAGCTCTGATGGTGCTAGGGAGGGACACCTGGGGGTGGGAGGGGGGTGTGTGTCCCCCTCCCCACTGTCATTTTTGAGTTGAACTGTGGATTTGAACCTTTTCCTTCAGGATTTCCACAGCCACCTGACGCGGAGCGAAGTGGTGGGCTACCTGGGTGGGCGGTGGGACACCAACACACAGTGTAGGTAGCAGGGTAGGTGGGTGCCCCCCCCCCCCCTCCTTCCCCTCCCTGCCCCCAGCCCACAGTGGAGTCCTCACCCACCCCTGTGCCTTCCTCCCTGCCCTCCTCCCCCTCCTTCAGTGCTGACAGTGCTGAGAGCCTTCCCATGCCGGACCCGCCTGGGTGATGCTGAGGCTGCTGGCGCAGTGGAGGAGGAGGTAAATCAGTGCTGGAGATGGGGGTGTGGGTGTTCCTGGGGGGGGGGGGGGTCCTAGGGACCCCCAGACCCATAGCCCTGCCCATCCTAGATCTGCCAGAGCCTGTTCCTGCGGGGGCTGTCGCTGGTGGGTTGGTACCACAGCCACCCCTTCAGCCCCGCGCTGCCCTCCCTGCACGACATCGATGCGCAGATGGATTACCAGCTCAAGCTGCAGGGTAGTGGCAACGGCTTCCAGCCCTGCCTGGCCCTCATCTGTGGTAAGAGCCCTGTTCCCCCCCACCCTGTCCCTGGGGTGCTGGGGTTGCCATTGGACCCCTCCACCCTGTGACAGCCCCATCTCTTCCCCCCAGGACCCTACTATCACGGCAACCCCGGCGTGGAGTCCAAAATTGCCCCGTTCTGGGTGATGCCACCGCCAGAGGTGGGTGGCTGCCAGCTCCATGGGGTGCTGGGGGAGTGTGGATTTGGGATGGCACCAGTGCTGTGGGGTGACCCTGCTCTCCTGTCCTCCAGCAACGGCCCAATGACTACGGTATCCCCATGGATGTGGAGGTGGCCTACATCCAGGATGGGTTCCTTACCAATGATGTCCTGCAGGAGATGGTGAGCGTGGGGTGGGGGCCCTGAAAACCCCCCCTGTCCCTGCAGGGAGAAGACACTGGGCCCACTGGGGACTGGCTGGGCCTCTGCCATCCATCCCTGTCCTTTAACCCTGGTGATGGTGACAGTGTCCTGTTGCTGAGGGCTCAGTGCCACAGGCACCCGGTGCCTGCAGCCCCCCCCCTCTCTCTCACTCCCCACCCCCAGACGCTGCTGGTGGAGTTCTACAAGGGAGCCCCCGACCTGGTGAAGTTTCAGGAGCTGTGGAGTCAGGATCAGACCTACCTGGACAAGCTGAAGGTGAGAAGGGAGCTTCAATCAGGGCCCCCCCCCCCCCCCCCCCCCCCCCCCCCACTCCCCTTCTCATTAACTGGGCTGTGTCCCTGCCTTAGGGCTCCCTGGCTTCCCGCACCCCCAAAGACCAGAGCTTCACCCCCATCCTGGAGCAGATCTACAGCCTCCTCAAGCTCAGCAGCTGAGGTGAAGGGGTGGGGGGGGGAGAACACCCGCTTCGACTCAGACCAGGCGCCTTCCCAGCAGCTGCAGCTCGGCTCAGCTCAGCTCAGCAGCACCCCCAGCCCGGGGGGCTCCTCCAGACCCAGCGCGGGGCATCGCCCGCTGCTCCAGGGAGCTCGTCCGAAGGGTCCCGGGACCCCACCAGATCCCACCCTGCCCGGAGCTGTCTCCTGGGTGTCCCGTGGTGGTGCCGGCCCCGTGGCAGCGGCACAGGGGAGGGTGGAGGTGGCGGTAGCCCCGGCTGTTGAGTTGTTTGTGGATGTGGTAGTTGATTAAAGAGCAGTTCCTGAGACGTGGTGTGGCTCTGCTGACTTGGGGACATCCTGCTGGCACCGTGGCTGGTGGGCTGTGGGGCTGAATTAGGGTCACGTGGCTCAGTGTTGGGTCCAGTCCTGTTCAGTATCTTCACTGACACCTTGGAGAGGGAACAGCACCCACCCTCAGCAAGTGCTGATGATGATCCAGAGCTGGGAGGGGTGGCTGACAGGCAGGACACTGCGCTGCCATCCAGAGCCCTGGCCAGGCTGGAGAGCTGGGCAGGGAGAGACCAGATGAGATTCAACAACAGCAAGTGGAGAGTCTGGCCCCTGGGGAGGAACAACTGCTGGAATCAGGACAGGCTGGGGGGGAGCTGCTGGAGAGGAGCTCTGTGGAGAAGGAGCTGGGGGTGCTGGTGGGTGACAGGGTGGCCATGAGCCAGCAGTGTGCCCTGGGGCTGAGAGAGACAATGGGATCCTGGGGGCATCAGGAGGAGTGTGGGCAGCAGGTCCCAGGAGGGGATCCTCCCCCTCTGCTCTGCCCTGGTCAGGCCCCAGCTGGAGTGTTGTGTCCAGTGCTGGGCTCCCTGGGATCAAACAGCCAGGGATCTCCTGGAGAGAGTCCAGAGGAGGCTGAGGAGATGCTGAAGGGCCTGGAGCATCTCCCCTGGGAGGAAAGGCTGAGAGAGCTGGGGCTGTTCAGCCTGGAGAGAAGAAGACTGAGGGGGGACCTAATCAATGGTGATCAATATCTGAAGGATGGGGTGCAGGGGGAATTGGCCAGCCCCTTTTCAGTGTCTGTGGGGACAGGACAAGGGGCAATGGCTGCAAATTGGAGCACAGGGAGTTCCACAGCAACATGGGGAGGAACTTTTCCCCAGTGAGGGTGAGGGAGCCCTGGGACAGGCTGCCCAGGGGGTGTGGAGTCTCCTTCTCTGGAGAGATTCCAGCCCCATCTGGACACCGATCTGTGCAGTATGAGCTGGGGAGCTGCTTTGGCAGGGGGGTTGGACCCCAGGAGCTCTCCAGGTCCCTTCTAACCCCTACAACTCTGTGATTCTGTGATCTGGGGCTGCTCCACCATCCCTCCCCAGAACCTGGTCTTGTACTCAAGAGAGAGGACGTGGCCATTAGAAAGAAGAAGACATTTAATACTTTTGTTCAGAGATACAAGTCAAGGTTTGTGGGTCTTTTTTCCCCCTAAAAACCAGGAGAAACCATTAGAAAAACAAAAACCAAAAAAATTAAGAGTCTAGCAAGTTGTCCCAGCTGACAAAACATGTTTCAACCCACTCAGGTGGGACCCAGGTCCCTGCTGGGGAGGCGACATGGGTCCCTTGGGCTCCCTGCACTGCTGGGAGCAAGGGGGAGCTGTGCTGTGCCCCCTACACCCAGTGTTTGGGACTGGGGTGACCGGTCAGCCTGCCCGGAGCACAGTGCAGCAGGGGGTCGGGCACACATCCACATGCAGGGTTACAGTGGGTTCAAAGGGGGGGGGAGCAGCAGGGATTGGGGGGGGAGGGGGGCTGGAGCAAAGCCCCAGCATGGGGCTGGGGCTCGGCCCTGGCCCAGTGGGGATGGTGGCAGGTGAAGGGGAGAGATGCTGGAGCCCCCAAGGGGCAGGGAGACAGGGAAGAGATCACTTTAAAGCATGGAAACCCATGGAGAGATGGGGGGAGCAGCCTGGGCCCCTCAGGAGGAGTGTGTGGGGAGGCTGAGGGGTGGCAGGAGCAGTGCTGGGATGGACACTGCCTCCTCCCACTGAACCCAGGGGCAGAGGGACACGTTGTTCCCCTGCACCCTCTCCCAAGGAGAGTGGAGGCAGGGGGGACAGAGTTTGGGGCACAGGAAAGGCACGTGAGGATCAAGCCAGCTTCAACCCTGCGCCCACCAGCCCCCATCCTGCAGCATGGGGTGCCCATGGCTCCCCAGGGGCTTAGTCCAGAGCCCTGGGGGGGAGAGGAGCTGCACCCTGCCCTGCCCTGCTGTGGGTCGCCCCAGCTGTGGTCCAATTCCATGTGTCCCCCCCCAAATGATTCCCCAGCTCTGCCAGACTCAGTGGGGTTTGTAGTAGGAAACCTGGCTTAAAACACTTAAAATCAAGGGCAAAGGGACCAGCTGCCCCCTTTGGAGTGGAGCTCTGTGGGGAGGGGGGCTGAGAGTATCCCTGCTCTGACCCTCCAGGGTGGGGAGGGAGGGCACAGACAGTCCCCAAGGCAGGGCTCAGCACCCACGTGGTGCTGGCTTAGTGTTTGATGGGTGGTGTAGTGTTGCTGTGCCACAACATCCCTCCCCTGAGCCCCCCAGGAATGGGGAGAGCTGGGGTCCTACACTGGTGCTGGGTAGGGGAGAAGCTGGGCACCCGCAGGGAGAGGGGTAGTGTTCAAAAGGGGAGGGGGGGGCTTCACTCTCAACGAGGTCAGGGGCTACTTTGTGCCCCCCACCAGAAACTGTGTGTCTCCCCAGGCTGCTGCTCAGTATGAAGGATGCATCCCAACTCTCCCACCTGGCTCATCCAGGTGCTTGACCCAAAGGAAAGACAAGAACTGGAGAGGGAGAGGGGCAATGGTAGAGTCAGGGGAGGGGGGGGACCTGGCAGGGTGCACAAAGTACCAAAGTTCAAGCACCAGAAGAACCAACCAAAAAAAAAAACAAACCCCAAAACCCCAAATAAAACCCTTAAAAGAACCAAATTCATGAGGAGCTGAGAGGGCTGAGCCTCCCTTCTGGCTTGTTCCCTGGTGACAATCTCACCCCGAGGTGACCCGGCGCGCCGCGGAGAGAGCCGGTGTCGGGGTGGAGATGGAATGGAGGGGGTCAGGAGTGATGGGGTCTCACTGAGGTAATGGAACCAGCACTTCCACGTAGTTGAGGGGGAAGAAGCCTGACTGGCCGTTGATCATGCCCTCGTACCAGTTTTCATCGATCTGGTTGGTCAGGGTGATGATGTCTCCTTCCTTGAAGCCCAACTCGCCGTCGTTCTCAGGTTCGAAGTCGTAGAGAGCCTTGCAGCAGGGCTGGTCCAGGGGGGCTGTGGGGAGAGGTAGGAGGGAGGAGAGGTGAGCTAGACCCCCCCCTCAAATCTGCTTCCTCAAACCCCCAGCTTGGCTGGCACTGGGGATTCCTGCTGCTCAGGTTGCCAGAGGCTGGATCTGGATGCAACGCGGGATCGGCGGCTCTGCTGGGAGTTGGGGGCTTGAACAACCAGGCTCTGCCCTGCCCCACACAAGCTGCCCCTTCACCTGCCCCAAACAAGCTGCCCCCTTCACCCCCCCCAAACAAGCTGCCCCTCCACTTGCCCCAAACAAGCTGCCCCTTCACCTGCCCCAAACAAGCTGCCCCTTCACCTGCCCCTTCACCTGCCCCAAACACCCTCCCCAAACAAGCTGCCCCTTCACCCCCCCAAACAAGCTGCCCCTCCACTTGCCCCAAACAAGCCAGCCCTTCACCTGCCCCTTCACCTGCCCCAAACAAGCCAGCCCTTCACCCTGCCCCAAAGAAGCTGCCCCTTCACCTGCCCCTTCACCCTCCCCAAACAAGCTGCCCCTTCACTTTGCCCCCACAACAGTAAAGCATTAAACCAGTTTCAATTCCTTACGCTGTTCCCAAAGCAGACCCCCACCTCAAGCAGACCCCCACCTCAAGCAGACCCCCCACCTCAAGCTGACCCCCCACCTCAAGCAGACCCCCACCTCAAGCAGACCCCCCACCTCAAGCAGACCCCCACCTCCAGCACACCGTGCTGCCTGCTCCTGCCTGGACTTCCCCAGCTCTGAGTTAAACTCCAACCTAATCTGGATGAGAAAAGCCCCCCTACTCCTCTGGAGAGGAGCTCTGCCACCATGCAGATCCTCAGTTCGTTAATTAAGGGGGTCAGGATCAGTACCTGGTGTCAGAGGACCTCAGGGTCCCTTTAGTTGTCACCCTGAGCCTGGGGGGTGATGGGACAGAACCACAACTGCCTCCCCTGGGCTTTGGATTTATTAGCAGCTCGGTGTTACATGTGAGGTGTGTGTCCCCCCCCAAAACTGGGGAGGAACCCAAAGCTTCTTTGCCCCATCCCAGCTCTGATTTAAGAATCAGACCTGCCCACAGAGGGGAAGTTTTGTGGCAGGGAAAGCTGGGTGGGCACTCAGATGTGCAGCCATAGGGATCCTACTGAGAAGGGATGGAGCTCACAGGCACCAGGAGGTCCACAGGGGCACTGTTCCCCTCCCCACTGCCCTGTGAGAGCCCTGCCAAAACCAGGGCCTGGGGAATGGCACCAACAGCAGCCAGCACCCCCAACATCCACAGTGAGAATGGATCAAGCAGTAGAAGGGAACTCAGAGAAAACCCAAAGCAGCAGCCAAAGCAGAGTCAGGGTTCTGAGCCCAAAACACCAGGCTGGCCCCAGCACCACCACAGCATCTCCCCTGTGTTAAGCTGCTCATGTCCTCCTGCCCCCTGCACCACCAGCTTTCCCAGCCTGGCCTCTGGAACCCAATGGGACCCCCCCCTCAAGGTCCCTTCAGCAGGGACCTCCAGACCCCCCTTCAGCAGGGACCTCCAGACCCCACAGTCCCAACCTGCTCAAGGCTCAGCTGTGGCTCCAAACCCTGCTCCAGCTCCAGCTGCTCCCTCTGCTCCCCAAACCTTCAGCAGTGGGGTACAGGGGGTAGTGCAGAGATCATAGAATCATAGGATCCCAGACTGGTCTGGGTTGGGAGGGACCCCAAGGGTCACAGAGCTCCAACCCCCTGCCACAGGCAGGGACACCAACCTCAGGCCTGGAGCTACACAAGGTTGCCCAGGGCCCCATCCAACCTGGCCTGGAACACCCCCAGACACGGGGCACCCACCCCCTCTCTGGGCAGCCTGTTCCAGCCCCTCACCACTCTCTCTGCACAGAACTTCCCCCTAAGATCCAATCTCACCCTCCCCTCCTCCAGCTTCACTCCATCCCCCTTGTCCTGCCAGTCTCTGCCCTTGAACAAGCTGATTCCCCTCCTGTTCCTCTGCTCCCTCCAGGCACTGGGGGGTGCAATGAGGTCCCCCCACAGCCTTCTCTTCTCCAGGCTGGGTGCTTGTAAGGACAACAGGGTAACCCTTGAGATGCCTGATACTCTGTGGCAGAGAATCTGATCCCTGTAGCCTCACCCAGAACATGCCTCCATCATCCCAGCTCCTCTGGGTGAGCAAAGAGCCCAGGTTTGGGGTGCTATATACCAATATAGCACAGCTGGTTTAATGTGGGGTTTAACTAAGCTTAGCTTAGCTGACCAGGCTCAGCACAGAGGTGGTTCTCCAAGCAGCAGGGACACAGGAGGAGGAGTGAGGGGAGAGATGGTCACACAACATGCAGTGTGGAGGGAGGAAACTCACGGATGCTCCTGCTGGAGGCTCGGGACGGCTTGTCGGATCGGAAAGAGGAGGAAGCTGCTTCCAAACAAAAAGAGACATGCTTAAACCAATGGGAACTGGGGAGAGGGAAAGGCAGGGGTCACAAAGGAGCCCCCCACATGCTTTGTTAGAGAAACGGGGTGGCCCCCACATGCTGTGTTAGAAACTCATTCTGCCTCGCCAGGAGCAGGGAGGGAGGGAGGGAGGAAGGCAGCGTTGGGGAAGATGGGGAGGGAGGGAGAGAGGGATGCTTCATTTCTCCTGTCTGCCCACTGCTGACACTGGCTGGGCACTGCAGGGGAGTGGTCTGGGCTGGAGACCACGCTGGGATGTCCACAAGGCTAATGGAACAGAGGCTGCTGGGCTCCAAGAGAAACCAGCCCAAATCTAGAGGTGTTTCTGGCATTTTTTTTTTGGAGTCACCAAGCTCACACAAGCACATCCAGCACACCAGGGACATCAGCTCCAGGTGGAGGGGTTCCCTGCCATCCCCAGGAGGCTGCTCCAGAGGTACCAGTGCCCACACAGGGGACAACTTTACCTGAGACTTTGGGGGTAGGATTGCAAGAGAAGCCCCCATTAGATTGGTCAGTCTCTCCAAAGTCATATGTCTCCCTGGGTTTGGGCTTGTACTCCCTCCTGGGACGTGAGGAGGCCTCCCTCATCCTGGAGGAAGGAAAAGAAAAGTGGATTAATTGAGGAAAAACCAGAATCTAATGAGACCAAGGTGGTATCTGTTCTCCCTCTGGCTGTGCAAGGGAGCAGATTGGCTCCTGGACATGAATCCTACAGATGCTCCGTGCTGGGGATCTTGGTCAGGGTTTGGGATCTTGTCCCAGGGTTTGGGATCTTGTCCAGGGTTTGGGATCTTGGTGAAGGCTTGGGATTTTGCCCAGGGGTTGGGATCATGGCCAGGGTTTGGGATCTTGTCCCAGGGTTTGGGATCTTGTCCCAGGGGTTGGGATCTTGGCCAGGGGTTGGGATCTTGGTGAACGTTTGGGATCTTGGCCAGGGTTTGGGATCTTGTCCCAGAGTTTGGGATCTTGGTCTGGGTTTGGGATCTTGGTCAGGGCTTGGGATTAATTGAGGAAAAACCAGAATCTAATGAGACCAAGGTGGTATCTGTTCTCCCTCTGGCTGTGCAAGGGAGCAGATTGGCTCCTGGACATGAATCCTACAGATGCTCTGTGCTGGGGGGGCTCAGGGGGGGGATCTTGGTCAGGGGTTGGGATCTTGTCCCAGGGTTTGGGATCTTGGTCAGGGTTTGGGATCTTGGTGAGGGCTTGGGATCATGGCCAGGGTTTGGGATCATGGCCAGAGTTTGGGATCTTGTCCCAGGGGTTGAGATCTTGGCCAGGGCTTGGGATCTTGGCCAGGGTTTGGGATCTTGGTGAGGGTTTGGGATCTTGTCCCAGGGTTTGGGATCTTGTCCCAGGGGTTGAGATCTTGGCCAGGGTTTGGGATCATGGTGAGGGTTTGGGACCTTGGCCAGGGTTTGGGATCTTGGTGAGGGTTTGGGATCTTGTCCCAGGGGTTGGGACCTTGCCCAGGGGTTGGGACCTTGCCCAGGGGTTGGGATCTTGTCTCAGGGGTTGGGACCTTGCCAGGAGGGAGGGCAGCATGCCCCAGGCTTTGCCTCAGGGGAGGCTCAGGCAGTTCAGGCCAGCAGAGGACACTCGTGCTGCAGCTCAAAAGCTGATGCTTGGGAGGATCCTCCCAGCTCTTAATTCAAACCAGACACAGGATCCACTCAAGTTTCTTCTGTGAGGGAGGAGCAGCAGTGTCACCACATCACCCTGAGAAGCAGAGACACTGCTCTGGCTCTGCCAAGGGACCCTGCACCAGGCTGAGGAAGGCACATGCCCAGTTCCACAGGGAAGTCCCAGATCCCAGACTGGTCTGGGTTGGGAGGGACCCAAAGGGTCACAGAGCTCCAAGCCCCTGCCACAGGCAGGGACACCAACCTCAGGCCTGGAGCTACACAAGGTTGCCCAGGGCCCCATCCAACCTGGCCTGGAACACCCCCAGACACGGGGCACCCACCCCCTCTCTGGGCAGCCCCTTCCAGCCCCTCACCACTCTCTGTGTAAAAACTGGCCCAGGCTGCCCAGGGAGGGGCTGAGTCCCCTTCCCTGGGGGTGTTGAACAGAGGGGAGATGAGGTGCTCAGGGATCTGGTTTAGCACAGGATGGGAATGGTTGGACTTGATGGTCTTACAGGTCTTTTCCAACCTGTGACTCTGTGTAAGCCCAGAGCATGTGTGGCAGCACCATGGCCACAGCAGGGTTAACAGGAGAGGGGAGATGGAAAATGAGGGCTCTGGGGCTCCCAGGCACCTTCCTTGAAGGGGGTGATCCAAGTGCTCTCCCATTGGCCTGTGGCCCCCACAACATCCCCACCACACTGTGTCTGCTTGCTGGGGATAGAAATTGCTCCTCAGAGCAACTGGGAGCCCTTGACAGGACCTTCCTGGCCCCCAACCACAGCCAAGCCCCAGGTACCCTCCCTAAACATGATGTGGGTGACACACAGACTGTAAGGCAGGTGGCTGCAGGTGACAGGGGGTGACAGGCATGCCCAGCTTGTCACACACAATCCACCAGCATGATGCAATCGCTGAGTTGATCCTGGGCCTGGCTGAAAGGTGCTTCTCAGGGGGGACACTCCCACACTCCAAAGCTGTGAGCACTGGCACAAAGGGGACTTCACCTTCCTCCTCCAGGCTCCCCAGGAGCAGCACACCCCGAGTCAGGCAGGGCTGAGCTGCAAACACAGAGCTTTGGTTCCAGCTGTCAGCACGTGCCCATCATTGAAAGCCAGTGACACAGCTGGAATCACTCCCTTCAGCCTGGAGAAGGTCTGGACTGAAGCTCTAGTGACTCCAAGCAGCAGCTTTAACACCAGGAGATCGATTCAGAGGGATGGATAGGTATTTATAGGTAGGTACCACAGGGACAGCTTGTGGCTGTGAAAGCTGAGTGCCTGCAGCACCCTGGGACTCACCTGCGTTTGAGTTTCTCTGCCAGCTCATCCAGGATCTGCACTGCCTGTCGGTGATAGTCCAGCTGGGCATCCACCAGGGCTGAGAGCTGGCTCACCTGCTCAATCTGGGGGAATCACACCAAGGTGGGATGAGAAACTCTCCCCAGATAGCAGGTGACTTCCTTGCTACAAGGCTGGGGGCTGAATGCGTATGAAGAGCAGCTTCTCCAGGGAGATGAGTTAGTTTGGGAATTGGGACACCCCAAGGAGTGAGGTGCTGGCTGAGACTCAGGACAGAGGACACCTCCTCTCACTCTCTGGGCTTTGCTAGCTGTTCAGTGCCTTCCTAGGCAAGCTGTGGTGCGTGCCCACACTCCTACCAGCACACTGAGAAGAGCCCTGCTTTGGTATAAAGCACAGCTGCTCCTCTGGCCAAGGGCTGGGTTGGGAAGATGGGCTACAGAAAGGGTGAGAGGTCCCTGAGCCACGTGCTGGGCACTCAGATTTGGGCTTTCAGGGAGCAAAACCCCACTTGCAAAAACAAGAGTGGAAATGAGTGTGTGGAACTGCTGTGTCCCTCCCAGGATCCCACCCTTGTGTGCTCAGAGGTAGGGAAACCAGGGTGAAGGAGCTGGTGCTCCCCTCATGCACTCACATCAGTTTCTAGGAGGTTGTGCATACTGGTCTCTGCTACTTCCTTGGACTCCTCAAACTTCTCCATGGCCTGTCGAAGCTCCTCGTCAGGGATCTTGCCCTGTCGTTTCTTCTTGTAGTCAAAGTCCAGGCGTCTGCCTTCCAGCTTCTTGAGATGGTGCTGGAAGAGGGTGGTTATGAAGAGCAAAGGGAAAGGAGCCAAGCTCTCCCTCCTCACAGGAAAGCAGCTCTAGTTACAGGCTGAGCTCATTGCAGAAACCTGATCTTGGAGCACACTGTTGCTCCCACCTTTGTTCAGGCTCTGGGATGTGATGGAGCTGTGAGGGAGTGTGGCTGTTGAGGTGATAGGGAGCAGTGGACTGGCCCAGTTTGGTTTGGCAGGGATTCCTGCTGGGGCTGCTGGGGTATTTTGCTAAGAAATAACCCTCAGGAAGCTGGTATGACAGCACAACTTCACCCCCTTCCAGCTGAGAGCTGGAGGGAAACGCTGCAGGGATCAGTCCAGTTCTGTTCCCCACAATGGGTCTTTTGGGAAGGTGAAGAGTTGACCTGCTACTTCCAGCTTCCCAGGAAGGCTGGGGATCTCAGGAGATTAATTGGGATGCAGGTTCTGCTCCAGCTTAGAGCAGGCCTGTTGCAATTAGCTCCCTGGCAGCCTGTGGATTGGAGTTCAGGTCAGTACAGTGACAGTCTAGTTGGAGGTTGTTTGATCTGGGACACCACCATAAGTGCAGATTGACTGGGGAGAGCTGCCTGGTGAGTTATAGGTTGGGATGGATCCCATTAAAAGCCTGGCCATGCTTCACACAGACTTGTCTCTGCAGTAGCACGTGGGAGCTACTGAGCTCTGTGTCTCCACAGCAAGACACCCAAGGGCCTTCTGGAGATGCTGCAAAGAGACCTTGAAGGAAGCTTGCTCACAGTTTGGAAGCATGTTGTAGGCTACTCACAGGATAAAGCCAATAGCTGTGAAGACCATGGGGAAGCTTAGTGCCAGCCAGCCCCAATGGAACGAGCTCACAGCACCAAGAACCAAATTCAACAAGCCCCAAACATTGGCATGTCCTTCCAGAGCAGAAAACATGGGAAGAGGGGAACCATTTGAACCTACATCCAGCTCTCTGAGCTGCTCAGGAGACCAGAAAGCAGAGGAAGGAGAAACATCATGGTGTTTACCTGGATCTCTTTCAGGTCTTTGTCACACAGGTTCTGAAGGGGATCGATAAAGTTCTGTTTGACTTCGATATCCAGCGAGTCCTTCACCTCAGCCAACCGCTTCATGGACTCACCAGCATCAAGCAGGGCATCACCTTCCAGCAGGAAAAGGAGGAGGAGGAGAAGACAAAAGGAGAAAGGGTTGGCCAGTTAACCAGGGCTGAAGGAGGGCTCACCCTGCTGGGAAGGACCTGGGGATTCTGGGGGGTGAGAAACTCCCCCTGAGCAGCAGTGGCTCTGGCAGCTGGGAAGGTGATGGGATCCTGGGCTCCATCAGCAGAGGGGTGGCAGCAGGGACAGGGAGGGGATTGTCCCTCTCTGCTCTGCCCTCCCCCAGCTGGATCCTGTGTCCAGAGCTGGGGCCCAACACAAGGAAGATGTGGGGCTGTTGGAGAGGGGTCAGAGGAGCCACGGAGATGCTCAGAGGGCTGGAGCAGCTCCCCTCTGGAGAGAGGCTGAGGGAGCTGGGCTGGGTCAGCCTGGGGAAGAGAAGGCTGTGGGGGGACCTCATTGCAGCCTGCCAGTGCCTGGAGGGAGCAGAGGAACAGGAGGGGAATCAGCTTGTTAAAAGGACAGACAATGGCAGGACAAGATGGAATGGATTAAAACTAAAGGAGGGAAGGGTTAGATTAGATCTTAGGGGGAAGTTTTTTACAGAGAGAGTGGTGAGGGGCTGGAACAGGCTGCCCAGAGAGGGGGTGGGTGCCCCATCCCCAGGGTTAATGGGAGAGACTGCCTCTAGACAGAGGGGAGATGGAAAATGAGGGCTCTGGGGATCCCAGGCACCTTCCTTGAAGGGGGTGATCCAAGTGCTCTCCCATTGGCCTGTGGCCCCCACAACATCCCCACCACACTGTGTCTGCTTGCTGGGGATAGAAATTGCTCCTCAGAGCAACTGGGAGCCCTTGACAGGACCTTCCTGGCCCCCAACCACAGCCAAGCCCCAGGTACCCTCCCTAATATGATACAGTGATGATCTTTAAGGGATGGCTTGATGATCTTCAAGGTCTTTTCCAGCCTGGTGATGCTGTGGTTCTGTGATTCCCTGTTGCTGCTGTTCACTTTAGAAGCAAAGCAGCAGCTTTTCCCTACATCCAAACATATCTCAGTGTTTCATAAAGAAGCATCAGGAGCTGCTTTCCCAAATAATGCCACAGATCAGGATCCAGAACACACGGGCTCCTCTCCTCCTCTCCCTGGGTGACATGAACACTTGGGCTCCTCTCCCTGGGTGGCATGAACACTTGGGCTCCTCTCCCCCTCTCCCTGGGTGACATGAACACTTGGGCTCCTGTCCCTGGGTGGCATGAACACTTGGGCTCCTCTCCCCTCTCCCTGGGTGGCATGAACACTTGGGCTCCTCTTCCCCTCTCCCTGGGTGACATGAACACTTGGGCTCCTCTTCCCCTCTCCCTGGGTGACATGAACACTTGGGCTCCTCTCCCCTTCTCCCTGGGTGACATGAACACTTGGGCTCCTCTCCCCTTCTCCCTGGGTGACATGAACACTTGGGCTCCTCTCAGCTTCTCCCTGGTTGACATGAACACTTGGGCTCCTCTCAGCTTCTCCCTGGGTGACATGAACACTTGGGCTCCTCTCCCTGGGTGACATGAACACTTGGGCTCCTCTCACCCTCTTTCCCTGGGTGACATGAACACTTGGGCTCCTCTCCCCTCTCCCTGGGTGACATGAACACTTGGGCTCCTCTCACCTTCTCCCTGGGTGGCATGAACACTTGGGCTCCTCTTCCCCTCTCCCTGGGTGACATGAACACTTGGGCTCCTCTCCCCCTCTCCCTGGGTGACATGAACACTTGGGCTCCTCTCCCCTCTCCCTGGGTGACATGAACACTTGGGCTCCTCTCCCCCTCTCCCTGGGTGGCATTAGGGTGATGCAAAGGGGTCATGTAGCCCTTCCAAAATTTCCAAAAACCAGCTTGAAAATGAGACAGCAGCTTTCCCCACCTCCCCCAGGAGTTCCCAAGGGAAACACTCACCAAAGTTGGAGTCCTCTCCCAGCTCCTTGCCATACCGGATCATGCTCTCTCCCAGCAGCCCTTCTGACTGGGGGTAGCCAGGGTTCTTCACCTGCCCACGGATCTTGGACATCGTGTTGAGCATGGTTAGCTTGGCTCTGGAAGCTGGCACAGAAAGAGCCACAGCAGTGTTTGCAATGACTTGGACTTTGCTAGGAGCTGCTGGTCACTGCCAAGTCTTTTTTCTTTCCCCTTTTTGTAAAGCTACACCCAGAGCCAAGAAGCTCTATTGTCTTCATCTACCAGAAATATCATCTGCTACCAGAAGAGAAGTTGCTTTTCCAAGACAGAGAGCAAAAATAGTTCCCCAAAGCTCCTCACTAAAGGGCCAAAGGAGTTTCCCCAGCACTCCTATCATCCCTGGAGTGCTCTCTGAATCAGCTGCCTGGAAGCATGCAGGACAACAGGCTCCAGAGGTGATGCCTACAAAGCCAGACACCTCTTCCCAGCCCAGAGATGCCACTTTTCCTGGATATCCCCCCCCCCACTCCAAAATACAGATCCCCTTCAGGGCCTTTCTATGTCCCAGGTAAAGCTGTGTCTGATGGGAACAGCAGTGTTGTCCAGCCCAGGAACACTGCACAGGGCAAGAGGAGTATCTGGATCTTCACCAGAGCTGTGTGATCACTCACATGGGCTGGTGATCAGTATCTCAGGGTCAAAAAGAACCTCTCTATTGTCTCCCTTCCCTGGAAAACTGGAGTGGGGCAGAGGGAAGGGGACAGGAGAGGTGCAGGCACTCACCTGGGTTTGGCTGGAGGTACTCTATTGTTCTGGTCAGGACTTCTGTGACTGCCTTGCTGGTCAGGTCCACTTTCTGTGGGGAAGAGGAGATGACCCAAGAGCAGAGGAGATCAGCTCAGGCCCTCAGCAAGGTACCAGAGGAGTTATACAGGTGATTTCAGAGATTCCTTTCCCTACTCACCTTTTCCATTTCCTTGAAGTCATCATCTAGCTTGGTCCCTTCAGCCCCTCCAACCTTCTCACTGACCAACTGCAGAAGAAGAACAAGGGAGGAGGACTCAGGCATGGTATCCACTGCTTACATCCCCTCCTACCTCATCACTGAGTCCCTGGGATGCAAAGGGAAGAGGGACAATCCAGACAAAGGCTCTGCTAACACTGCCCCAAGTCATAATCCCAGCATCTCCTTCCCTCAGTCAGGATATTCCTCACCCAACAGAAGCTTCACAGCTCCTTAAATCCCACCACACAGCTCCAAGCTGGAAAAAAACAACCAGGAAAATTGTCTCTCAACTCCATTTTGAGCCAAAGCTCCAGTTTCACACATGGCAAAACATGAGGAACCAGGGAATGGACGTGCTGTGAGCCCAGCAGCCAGCACAGAGCAGGACCTGGGGAGAGCTGAGACCTCCCAAAGCCCTAAACCATCACTCCTGGGGGAAAAGCTGGATAAATGGACCTGCAGAAGCTACAGGCAAGATTTCAAATCCATTTCTCAAAGCATCTCTGATGTTTTCTGTCTGTTCTAAAACTAGCAGGAAAGGGAGATGTTGGCATCTCAAGCTGCAAAGCCAGAGCTGCTTTTGGGGGGCTGAGCAGCTTTCTGCTCTGGATCAGATCCAGGCTGGGAGAAGAGCTCCTGGGGAGCAGCCCTGTGAGAATGACCTGGGGATTCTGGGGTGGGAGAAACTCCCCCTGAGCAGCAGTGGCTCTGGCAGCTGGGAAGGTGATGGGATCCTGGGCTCCATCAGCAGAGGGGTGGCAGCAGGGACAGGGAGGGGATTGTCCCTCTCTGCTCTGCCCTCCCCCAGCTGGATCCTGTGTCCAGAGCTGGGGCCCAACACAAGGAAGATGTGGGGCTGTTGGAGAGGGGTCAGAGGAGCCACGGAGATGCTCAGAGGGCTGGAACAGGCTGCCCAGAGAGGGGGTGAAAGATGAGAAGGAGCCTGTAGTCTCTGGTTTCTTTGATCTCCCAGCCCTGGCAGGATGGGAGACACAGTGCTAAAAGGTTAAACCTGAGCCCAATGCTGGTGCAGCTCAAAGAGAGGAGCAGGGTGCAGTGATGGAGCAGGAGCCCTCAGATGCACAGCCACTGGTGCCAAAGCCAAATGCTTCTTACAGCAAATATTAGCACAGGGGGATATTGCTGGGCAGGGAGGGAAAAACTGCTTCAAAGGGGATGGCTGGTTACCCAGCACCCCAACCAAAGCGTGCCACAGGATGGGGGAAGCTTGCTGAAGCACAGGATGGGGGAAGGGACCTCCAGAGCCCATGGGGTCCAACCCCCTGCCAAAGCAGGGTCCCTGGGACAGGGCACACAGGTCGGTGTCCAGATGGGGCTAGAATCTCTCCAGAGAAGGAGACTCCACACCCCCTGGGCAGCCTGTCCCAGGGCTCCCTCACCCTCACTGGGAAGAAGTTCTTCCCCAGATTGGGGTGGAACTCCCTGTGCTCCAACTTGCAGCCATTGCCCCTTGTCCTGTCCCCACAGACACTGAAAAGGGGCTGGCCAATTCCCCCTGCACCCCATACTCAAGATATTGATAAACATTGATCAGGTCCCCCCTCAGTCTTCTTCTCTCCAGGCTGAACAGCCCCAGCTCTCTCAGCCTTTCCTCCCAGGGGAGATGCTCCAGGCCCTTCAGCATCTCCTCAGCCTCCTCTGGACTCTCTCCAGGAGATCCCTGGCTGTTTGATCCCAGGGAGCCCAGCACTGGACACAACACTCCAGCTGGGGCCTGAGCAGGGCAGAGCAGAGGGGGAGGATCCCCTCCTGTCACCTGCTGCCCACACTCCTCCTGATGCCCCCAGGATCCCATTGTCTCTCTCAGCCCCAGGGCACACTGCTGGCTCATGGCCACCCTGTCACCCACCAGCACCCCCAGCTCCTTCTCCACAGAGCTCCTCTCCAGCAGCTCCCCCCCAGCCTGTCCTGATTCCAGCAGTTGTTCCTCCCCAGGTGCCAGCCTCCCCACCTGCTTTAGTTGAACCTCATTAGGTTAAGGTGCACAGCAACTCCCAGCAGAGAAGCCAGGACCCAACCCCCTCACCTCCCATCCACGTTGAATGAAAAGGAACCCAGCAGTTACCATATGCCCTAGATAGCTCTGACCTGAGATCACAGAGGAGGGAGGTGTGTCTCATTCAAGGTGTGGGGCTCCTGGGACGTGCCAGGGTGCAGCAGCTCCCACCCCAGTGAGCATCACCAGGAGCATCAGCATCCAGCCTGTTTCACCTGCTCTGGAGGTGACCTCATTAATGCTTGGAAGTATGGAAGGAGTGAGAGACAGCAGGATGGAGCCAGGCTCTGCTCAGGGCTGGAGCCACAAGGGTAGAGCTGGGCTCTGCTCAGGGATGGAGCCTCAGGGCTGGAGCAAGGCTCTGCTCAAGGATGGAGCCACAGGGCTGGAGCCAGGTTCTGCTCAGGGCTGGAGCCAGGTTCTGCTCAGGGCTGGAGCCAGGCTCTGCTCAGGGCTGGAGCCAGGCTCTGCTCAGGGATGGAGCCACAGGGATGGAACTGGGCTCTGCTCAGGGCTGGAGCAAGGCTCTGCTCAGGGATGGAGCCTCAGGGCTGGAGAAAGGTTCTGCTCAGGGCTGGAGCCAGGCTCTGCTCAGGGCTGGAGCCACAGGGCCAGAGCCAGGCTCTGCTCAGGATGAAGCCAGGCTCTGCTCAGGGTTCTGCCCAGGGATGGAGCAGGGCTCTGCTCAGGGCTGGAGCTGGGCTGTGCTCAGGGCTGGCAGCGACAGACCAAGAGGCAGCGGGTGCAGCTGGAGCAGAGGAAGTTCTGTGTGAATATAAGGAGGAACTGTGAGGGTGATGGAGCCCTGGGACAGGCTGCCCAGAGAGGTTGGGGAGTCTCCTTCTCTGGAGACATTCAAACCCAGCCTGTGTTCCTGTGGGATTTAGTCTGGGTGACCCTGCTCTGGAACAGAGGGGTTGGACTAGATGATCTTTCAAGGTCCCTTCCACCTCCTGATGTCCTGGGAGTCTGTGATGAGGGTACAGACACTCCTTGCCAGGGATGGGCAACCCCCCGAGCACGCTGTGTAGTTTGAGTGGCTTCATTTGTAAAGAGCAGCAGCTCAGGGGGGTTTCCAGCAGTTTCCTTCACAGGGGCGTGGGAACATGAACAATCCTGACTTCCCCTCACTGTCCAAACCCCTCTGAAGGGCTGCACACCGTGGAAGATGTTTGGAAATGAAAGACCTATTGTTTAAGCTAACTACTGTGGCAGGAGGTTGGCTACAGGGAGAGGCAGGAATGGTATGTGTACACAGAGGGGGAAGAAAGGCTGATGAAGAGGGCTTCTCTTTTACAGCTGGGAGCGGGGGAGAAGGGTAACTCAGGGAGAGGCAGGGCTGCAGGAAATCCACACACTCCTCCTCAAAACCCAGCACTCCTTCCTCTCATCCACTCAGCTCCAGAGCAGCTTGCAATGAACAAAGAAATCTGAGTGTCCATAGAATCAGAGAACCCCAGACTGGGCTGGGTTGGGTGGGACCCCAAGGGTCACAGAGCTCCAACCCCCTGCCACAGGCAGGGACACCAACCTCAGGCCTGGAGCTACACAAGGTTGCCCAGGGCCCCATCCAACCTGGCCTGGAACACCCCCAGGGACGGGGCACCCACCCCCTCTCCGGGCAGCCTGGTCCAGCCCCTCACCACTCTCTCTGCAAAGAACTTCCCCCTAATATCCAATCTCCCCCTTCCCTCCTCCAGCTTCACTCCATCCCCCTTGTCCTGCCAGTCTCTGCCCTTGAACAAGCTGATTCCCCTCCTGTTCCTCTGCTCCCTCCAGGCACTGGCAGGCTGCAATGAGGTCCCCCCACAGCCTTCTCTTCTCCAGGCTGAGCCAGCCCAGCTCCCTCAGCCTCTCTCCAGAGGGGAGCTGCTCCAGCCCTCTGAGCATCTCCGTGGCTCCTCTGAACCCTCTTTACTCCATCCTTTGCCCTACAGCACCAGGCATCCTTACACAGACCCAACAGAGCAGCCAGATGTCAAGTCAGTACCACTCATGCCATCACTGAACCCCAAACAGATCCTGAACAAGGACCCTGGGACACCTGCTCCCACCCCAAAGCCACGCTGCCCTCCTTGCTGCCTGCAGCATCACCCCAGTCAGATTCCTGGCAGGAGCTCAAGGCTGGGCCAGTTTCTCCATGCTGCTTGTGTGTTCAGCCAGGATGTGCCTGGAGATACTTTGGAAGATCAGGAGGGGTTTTGCAAGCAGCAGGAGAGGTCACTGTCCAAAAGGAGATGAGCAGTCCCAGCATGGAGCAGTGGCACAGGCTGTTCTGCACCATGGCCTTGCTACATTGCTCCCTGGGGCTGCTGGTGGCTGAGGGCAGGGAAGGAAAAAGAAGAAAAGGAGATTTTTGTACAGCATCATCAACAAAATTCATGGCAAACAGAGGTTAAAGCCCCCCCCCCCCCCAGCTGAGGAATGCCTGCAAGGCACCTTGAACCCCATGAGCAGGTCTGCAGCAGGTCCCTGGCTGCTCAGCCTGTGGATACAAGAGGTGAAAGTCAAGTTCTTTTCCACTAATCATCAGCTTTCCCTTGAGATTTTTACACACTTGGGTCTGACATTCCACTCATCAGCCTCTAAATACTTTAAAAAGGCAAATTAGCCCCAACTCCCTCCCTGCTTCAGACCAGCAAAACCCCAACAGAGACAGAAAACTGATGGTTTGAGGTTGGGTTTATTAAAACTTGCTTTCTTTTTCCATAGCAAACACTCAGCTCTATTTATAACCCCTCAAACAGATGCCCACAGCAGAATGAAAACCTTATCCCTCTTCCAGATTTGGTGGGTCAAAGCCTTCCTCTTCCTCCCTGCCACCCTCAACACAAAGTTCCCTTTGAGATATAGAAGAACCAACCCACCCCCAGGGATGAGCAAACAGACCAGCAGCTCTACCCCAGCTCCTTTCATCAAGAAAGACTAAGCCCAGTAGGGGAAAACCAGCCCATAAAACCATTTTAAAAGATGCTGTAAAATATTTTGAACCCCCTGATGAAGAGAGATTTGGGGGTTGGGCTCACTGATCTCTTGAGATCCCTCCCAACCCCTACAATTCTGTCATTTAGCCCAACAGCCTGGAAGAGACACACAGAAGCAGCAGATTAGGAAAAGCAGAGCTAACTGGGATTACTGGTGCCCAGTTTTAGCCCTGCCTGGTGGAAGAGATCTATGGGTTGCTCTGCAAAACCTAAATAAAGCCATTGTCACCACATTAAGTGTAATTTCTTGGTCATCTTCAGCAGTGTCTTTATCATCACAGTGTTAAGAGGCAGCTGGGTGGTTGGAGCTCCAGGGAGCTGCCAATTTACTCTGCTGCTGCTGTATATTAGTTTTTTATATTAGTATAATATTATAATATTAGTATATTATATTGTATATTTAAGTTTTCAATCAGATGGGTATGAAAAATGGGTTTGGTCACTTGGCCACAGTCAGTGGGGCTTGGCAATGGCAGGGCCACAGCACCCCAAAGCCACCTCCCCCAAACATGCTCTGCATGGCCCAAAGAGGGCAGAGCTCAGGGTGTTGGCTCAGCTACAGTGCCCCAAAAACACCCAAGGGTTCTCCCTGAGCACCCCACACAGCTCTGTCACCACTGAGGCTCCTGGCAGAACCAGTTCATACTGGGAGGTGTCTGGAGGCCAAAGGAGATGGCTGAGCTCTGATGCACCAACACGAAGGGTCTCATTAAGTTAATTGTCACCTTCCTGGTGCAGCCCTTGGGAAGGAGGTAAGACTGGAAGGTGCTGCTCTGACCACAGAATCAGAGAATCCCAGACTGGTCTGGGTTGGAAGGGACCCCAAGGGTCACAGAGCTCCAACCCCCTGCCACAGGCAGGGACACCAACCTCAGGCCTGGAGCTACACAAGGTTGCCCAGGGCCCCAGCCAACCTGGCCTGGAACACCCCCAGGGACTTCTGATGGAAGACACCAGTTGGGATCCAGAGCACACCATCATGTCAAGGCCTCATCATTGCAAGGATGTCTCCAGTTCTCAGCCACAAAGGCAGCAAGCAAACTGGGCTGGGAACTGGGAAGACAACTGGGTGGTTCCCATGGAGCAGCAGTGTCCATGCGAACCCACCAGAGCTTCCAGACTGCAAACAGCCCTTTTCTCCCAGGCCAGCCTGCAGCTCTGCCTCTCCATGCTGTGAGCTGGGTAGATCTGAGTGTATTCCTCCTCCTTAGAGGCTTTTAAGCTTTTTTTAACCTTTAATTAAAAATGGAAGGCATCCTTTCTTAAGGAAGGACGCTGCTGAGAGGCAGCAGACACCCCAATTTCAGGAAAGATTGGCACACCCACAGCAAAGCACTCACTGAGCTGAGCAACTTCTGACCTACTTTAAGGAGAAGAAAACAGATCTGAGTGTTTGTTGTGCAGAACAATTACCACTGGCCATGTAATGAAGAGGAACACATGTTCTGAATAGCTGGGGGCACTGGAGACACCCATCAGCTCCATGGTCCTCTCCAGGCTGAGCACTGCTGGGACCTTCTCACTCCCAAAGCTGCAAGTCCAAAGGGAGAAATGTGCCCTGATACGTGTTAGAAGAGGGAAGAGTGTGAGAGGAAGCAATGTGCTGTCACAAGGAGCAGGCTAGCAGGAACACTGCGCTGCCATCCAGAGCCCTGGCCAGGCTGGAGAGCTGGGCAGGGAGAGAGCAGATGAGATTCAACAACAGCAAGTGGAGAGTCTGGCCCCTGGGGAGGAACAACTGCTGGAATCAGGACAGGCTGGGGGGGAGCTGCTGGAGAGGAGCTCTGTGGAGAAGGAGCTGGGGGTGCTGGTGGGTGACAGGGTGGCCATGAGCCAGCAGTGTGCCCTGGGGCTGAGAGAGACAATGGGATCCTGGGGGCATCAGGAGGAGTGTGGGCAGCAGGTGACAGGAGGGGATCCTCCCCCTCTGCTCTGCCCTGCTCAGGCCCCAGCTGGAGTGTTGTGTCCAGTGCTGGGCTCCCTGGGATCAAACAGCCAGGGATCTCCTGGAGAGAGTCCAGAGGAGGCTGAGGAGATGCTGAAGGGCCTGGAGCATCTCCCCTGGGAGGAAAGGCTGAGAGAGCTGGGGCTGTTCAGCCTGGAGAGAAGAAGACTGAGGGGGGGCCTAATCAATGTTTATCAATATCTGAAGGATGGGGTGCAGGGGGAATTGGCCAGCCCCTTTTCAGTGTCTGTGGGGACAGGACAAGGGGCAATGGCTGCAAATTGGAGCACAGGGAGTTCCACACCAACATGGGGAGGAACTTTTCCCCAGTGAGGGTGAGGGAGCCCTGGGACAGGCTGCCCAGGGGGTGTGGAGTCTCCTTCCCTGGAGAGATTCCAGCCCCATCTGGACACCGACCTGTGTGCCCTGTCCCAGGGACCCTGCTTGGGCAGGGGGTTGGACCCCATGGGCTCTGGAGGGCCCTTCCCACCCCTGTGAGTCTGTGATCTGAGACTCCCCACTGCAGCACCTGCGAGGTGCTGGTGCACAGGCAGGGAGAGATGCTCTGGTGCTGCACTGCCTCCAGACACATGCACTGGGAAAAACATGTTCCAGAAACAAACCAAGCTTTTCCACCCACTCACCATCTGAGATGGGGATCATCTAGCCACTCTCCACCCAACTCTGGAGGAATTGCCTTGATTTGGAGCAGGAAGGTCAACTCAGAACAATGAAGAGCACCAAGAGTTCCTTCCCTTCCCTCCTGACAAGGCAAAAAGCCTTCAAAGTGACCTCAGGCTGTAATCTTATCCTAGAGAAACCACAAAGAAAGAGCTGCAGCAGCAGAGACAGCTTTCCAGGGAGCCACCTGTCAAATCACCTACTCAAAGCACCATCCAGTGACTCATCTCCATCCAGCAGATGGGCTCAGAGGAATGAGGACAGCATGCATTCAAGAAAAAAAAGCCACCTTCAGCAGCAGCCAGGAGGTCACACTCACAGAGCTCAGGGCAGAGAAGGGCACAGGAGCACACTGCTGCCAGGGGGATCGGTCCTTGCCTTGTCTGGAGTGTGATAGTGGTTGAAATCCTGGTTGTGATCTGTGTTTACAACTCTCTCAGCTCATCTTGGTGCCCTCCAAGCTAACTGCTCCAGCAGGAGAAGGACCTGGGGGTGTTGGGTGGCTGCAGGCTGAACATGAGCCAGCAGTGTGCCCAGGAAAGGCAATGGTATCCTGGCTTGTGTCAGGAAGAGTGTGGCCAGTAGGTCTGGGGAGGGGATTGAGAGAGGCTGAGGGAACTGGGCTGGCTCAGCCTGGAGAAGAGAAGGCTGTGGGGGGACCTCATTGCAGCCTGCCAGTGCCTGGAGGGAGCAGAGGAACAGGAGGGGAATCAGCTTGTTCAAGGGCAGAGACTGGCAGGACAAGGGGGATGGAGTGAAGCTGGAGGAGGGGAGGGTGAGATTGGATCTTAGGGGGAAGTTCTGTGCAGAGAGAGTGGTGAGGGGCTGGAAGGGGCTGCCCAGAGAGGGGGTGGGTGCCCCGTGTCTGGGGGTGTTCCAGGCCAGGTTGGCTGGGGCCCTGGGCAACCTTGTGTAGCTCCAGGCCTGAGGTTGGTGTCCCTGCCTGTGGCAGGGGGTTGGAGCTCTGTGACCCTTGGGGTCCCTCCCAACCCATGCCATTCTATGATTCTATGATTGTGCCCCTGGACTGGGCACTGGGGAGGCTGCACCTGGAGTGCTGGGTCCAGTTCTGGCTCCTCACCATCAGAAGGACACTGAGGTCCTGGAGCGAGTCCAGTGAAGGGCAACCAGGCTGGGGAAGGGGCTGGAGGGCAAATCCTCTGAGGAGCAGCTGAGGGAGCTGGGGGTGTTGAGCCTGGAGAAGAGGAGGCTGAGGGGAGACCTTCTCCCCACCTCCCCTGCCCTGCCAGGAGGGTGCAGAGAGGTGGGGGATGGTCTCTTCAGCCAGGGGACAGGAGATGGGCCAAGGGGCAATGGGCTCAAGCTGCCCCAGGGCAGGGGCAGAGCAGATGGGAGGGCAAAGTTCTTCCCTGGCAGAGCTGTGGGGCTGTGGCCCAGGCTGCCCAGGGAGGGGCTGAGTCCCCTTCCCTGGGGGTGTTTAACAGGGGGGAGATGAGGTGCTCAGGGATCTGGTTTAGCACAGGATGGGAATGGTTGGACTTGGTGATCTTTTCCAGCCTTGTGACTCTGTGATTCCCCATCAGAATGGGATGGTGCCTCCATCCCTCTGGCAGCAGAAGCCAACAGCTCAGTTAACTCACCAGTTAGCCAACCCCAAGCCAGCCTCAGCCCAGAGCAGGCAGGTTTCTATACCCAGCTCTCCCCATGGGGAGATGCTTGAAATGTTCTTGAGGAGGCACTTCCCACCAGCTAGCACCAGCCAGTTGCTTCCTGAACATTTTCTCCTCCTCTTAAGCTATTTCTCACATGCTCTATACCAAAGGAGGCAGGATTTCTGCTCAGCTGGGGGAAAAATAATAATCATTTAAAAAAAAAAATAATAATAAACTAGGTGAAGTTACCAGGGGAAATAAAAACATGTCAAGGGCAAAGCAGCAGCTCTCTGCCAGCAATGCCCTTCTCATCACCCACTCACACTGAGTCCAGCAACGCAGAGGAAGTCCCCTAAACTAAGAGGAAATGTGGGATATTTGCCTGACATCCAGATTTCCTGCCACAAGCTCCCTACATCCTTTCTTGGAAGAGCTTTAGTGAATCACAGCCTGAGTTTTGCAGAGCTGCTGAGCCATCATTCCTCTGCAGCTCCACCCCAGCTCTGTGAACCCAGGGGGGAAACAAAGGAGGAGCAGCTCCTCGTGTTGGAGATGTGACAGTAAAGTACAAAGCAGTAGGAGAGAAGCACCTCTGAGGAACTGTGATCCTCAGCTTCCTTTTCTGCAAAGCTGCAATGACAAACTGAGGTGGGACACCCAGCAGTGCTGGCCTTCAGTCAGCATGTGGAGAGGATCATAGAATGGCAAGGGTTGGAAGGGACCCCAAGGGTCACAGAGCTCCAACCCCCTGCCACAGGCAGGGACACCAACCTCAGGCCTGGAGCTACACAAGGTTGCCCAGGGCCCCAGCCAACCTGGCCTGGAACACCCCCAGACACGGGGCACCCACCCCCTCTCTGGGCAGCCTGGTCCAGCCCCTCACCACTCTCTCTGCAAAGAACTTCCCCCTAAGATCCAATCTCACCCTCCCCTCCTCCAGCTTCACTCCATCCCCCTTGTCCTGCCAGTCTCTGCCCTTGAACAAGCTGATTCCCCTCCTGTTCCTCTGCTCCCTCCAGGCACTGGGGGGCTGCAATGAGGTCCCCCCACAGCCTTCTCTTCTCCAGGCTGAGCCAGCCCAGCTCCCTCAGCCTCTCTCCAGAGGGGAGCTGCTCCAGCCCTCTGAGCATCTCCATGGCTCCTCTGACCCCTCTCCAACAGCCCCACATCTTCCTTGTGTTGGGCCCCAGCTCTGGACACAGGATCCAGCTGGGGGAGGGCAGAGCAGAGAGGGACAATCCCCTCCCTGTCCCTGCTGCCACCCCTCTGCTGATGGAGCCCAGGATCCCATCACCTTCCCAGCTGCCAGAGCCACTGCTGCTCAGGGGGAGTTTCTCCCCCCCCAGAATCCCCAGGTCCTTCTCACAGGGCTGCTCCCCAGGAGCCCTTCTCCCAGCCTGGATCTGTGTCTGGGATTCCTCCAGCCCAAGTGCCATCCCTGACCCTTGGCAGTGTTGAACCCCATCAGGTTCCCCCAGGTCCCATCTTCCCAGCCTGTCAGGATCCCTCTGGATGGCTCCTGTCCTTCTAGGGTGTCGACCACACCACTCAGCTTGGGGTCATCAGGAGAGGATCAGTCCTGACCTGTGCATGTCACTCTGAAGGATTTCACACCAAATAAAAGGAGGGGGAAGGAACAGGAGGGTTTCCAACACCTGTACATCCCTGGGGAAACCATGGAGGCTGTAGGACAGCTTGTAAAAAAGCAGCAGAAGGGATTTCTGCTCCCTGTGTGAACTGAGCCAGATGAAAAAGCACTTCCCTAGGGAAGAAGAACCTCTGGATGAGACCAAACCAGGCTGGCAGGACACAGAGTCATTACCTACAAAGTTTAGTCATGGCCCTTTTTTAGTCTCCTTTTTGGGTGGCAGACAGTGTTAAGGAGTTCAGGGAAGAGTCATGGTGAGTCCCCCAGGCAGGAGAGACAGAGATCAAACCCAGGGATGCTGAGCTCAGGCAGGAGCTCAGCTCCATCAAAGGGAAAGCCAGCCCCATGCAGAGCATGTTTTACAAGAGTAAAAAGACTCCAGGACAGACCCAGGGATATCTCAGTGTACACAAACATCAAAGAGGGAGAGAAATAATTGAGAACACTATAAATAAGCGTTTTCCTTGGTAATTTGAATACTAGGAAAAGCTTAGAGGCTATCAGGCCAGAGCACAGCATCCTTAGGAAAAAGGGAGTGGGAGCAAGGGTACAGACATCCCTGAGACTCCTGGGAGACACCCAGCAATGATGTGCTAGACCAGATCATCCCCCTGCTCCTGCCTCAGCTCCCATGAGAGCTCCAGACAGAGCCTTCCCCACATCCAGGTACTCCTGCCACACTTCCAGCCCATGCAAGACAATGCCACCCCCCTTTATTGTTTTGCTTTCTTGCTGCACATCATTAACCAATGCTAATAGTCATTTCAGAATGGTTTCTACAGGAAAACTTCCCTCCCAGCACTCCAGAGCTGACATTCTCACTGCATTGCTATTGCCATTCTGCCCTGGTGTATCAGCAAGGCTGGTAGATACCACTTGGATCATGTTATCCCTGCTAAGTGCAGGCTCCTCCAGTCTTTAAAATGCATCCAACACAATTAGGAGGATCTTAGACCAGGAGAATAGCTGCCCTGGCATCTGGTGCTGAGGAATTTGTGTGTCCCCTTAAGTCACCCCCGAAAGCATCTGCACAGCCACGTGTCACAGCAGCCAGAGAGTTTCCTGCACCACAGGGAGAGGAGAACAGGAGGGATGAGGAACTCCCCCTGAGCAGCAGTGGCTCTGGCAGCTGGGAAGGTGATGGGATCCTGGGCTCCATCAGCAGAGGGGTGGCAGCAGGGCCAGGGAGGGGATTGTCCCTCTCTGCTCTGCCCTCCCCCAGCTGGATCCTGTGTCCAGAGCTGGGGCCCAACACAAGGAAGATGTGGGGCTGTTGGAGAGGGGTCAGAGGAGCCAGGGAGATGCTCAGAGGGCTGGAGCAGCTCCCCTCTGGAGAGAGGCTGAGGGAGCTGGGCTGGCTCAGCCTGGAGAAGAGAAGGCTGTGGGGGGACCTCATTGCAGCCTGCCAGTGCCTGGAGGGAGCAGAGGAACAGGAGGGGAATCAGCTTGTTCAAGGGCAGAGACTGGCAGGACAAGGGGGCTGGAGTGAAGCTGGAGGAGGGAAGGGTTAGATTGGATCTTAGGGGGAAGTTCTGTGCAGATAGAGTGGTGAGGGGCTGGAAGGGGCTGCCCAGAGAGGGGGTGGGTGCCCCGTGTCTGGGGGTGTTCCAGGCCAGGTTGGATGGGGCCCTGGGCAACCTTGTGTAGCTCCAGGCCTGAGGTTGGTGTCCCTGCCTGTGGCAGGGGGTTGGAGCTCTGTGACCCTTGGGGTCCCTTCCAACCCAGCCCATTCTATGACTCTATGATTCAATGATGATGGATTTACTTAATTTTGAGTCTTTCCAGCAATTCAGCATCCTGCTTGAGAGCAATGCAAACCAGCAGCCTTCTCCAGAAGGGACACTGACATGGATGCAAGCTGCAGGTCTTGTAATAACCCCCCCACCCCACACACACCCCACTATACACCTATTCCCTCCCTGAGGGGCACCCAACCTACCAAGGCAGCCCATAATTTTGACTTTTAAAGTGGTATTTCTGCAGTCTTGGGCAGAAGGAACTGCCCAGCTCCCAGTACAGGCTGCAGGCCCCACTGGTTTTACCCCCCAGGGCTTGGATGGGGCTGTGAGCCCTGGCAGAAGGCACTGGCATACAGAGGGATGGGGGAAGAGAAAGAAGGGAAAAACTAAAAAAGAAATCATGTGCTAAAGAAATGAATCAGCTTTTACAAGCCAGCCTGCCTGATCTCATCCCTATTTTGCTCTTTCCCAGGAGGAAAGCATTGGCAGGGAGAAGGGGGAGGAAGGATTTCCTTCCACTGCATCCAGAAACCATCCCCCCTCAGCACTGTCCACTTTTCAATGGTTCCCCCAGAACCTGTGAAAACAGCTAATTAGATAAATTGGTAACTCCAGGCAGAAAGCCCTGAGGCAGACACACAAGCATCTCTGTGCAGAGAGATGAGGATGAGGAATTAGTGCTCCCAAAGCCACACAATCCACACCCCCCCACAACCCCCCCTCCCAAGCCCTGAGTCACGTATCCTTCCCACATCCCACATTCCCCCAGCTGCAGACGTGGGATAACACTTTCCCTGTTCCCCATTAGAAATGAGGAGGGGAAGCAAAGGGAGCAGGGTCCAGAGAGCTGGAGTTTTCCACCTCTGTTCTCTGCCTTTGCCTTCCAAGAATCTGAGTTCTTGTTCCCATTGGAGCCCCAAGAGCTGTGAAAGCAATTGGAAAAGGAAAGAAAGAAGCCACGTTAACGTGAGGATGCAGAGACATGAGGCATCCCCAGCCTGTGACTGACTCCTGATGGGCTGAACAATACTGAGAGGAGCTGAAAACTCATCATGGAGCTGAGCTCCAGCAATGATTAACCAGCTGAAAGCTGCTGCTGTGCCAGGAGGTACAGAATCACAGGGGTGGGAAGGGACCCCCAGAGCCCATGGGGTCCAACCCCCTGCCAAAGCAGGGTCCCTAGGACAGGGCACACAGGTCGGTGTCCAGATGGGGCTGGAATCTCTCCAGAGAAGGAGACTCCACACCCCCTGGGCAGCCTGTCCCAGGGCTCCCTCACCCTCACTGGGGAAAAGTTCCTCCCCATGTTGCTGTGGAACTCCCTGTGCTCCAATTTGCAGCCATTGCCCCTTGTCCTGTCCCCACAGACACTGAAAAGGGGCTGGCCAATTCCCCCTGCACCCCATCCTTCAGATATTGATAAACAGTGATTAGGTCCCCCCTCAGTCTTCTTCTCTCCAGGCTGAACAGCCCCAGCTCTCTCAGCCTTTCCTCCCAGGGGAGATGCTCCAGGCCCTTCAGCATCTCCTCAGCCTCCTCTGGACTCTCTCCAGGAGATCCCTGGCTGTTTGATCCCAGGGAGCCCAGCACTGGACACAACACTCCAGGTGGGGCCTGAGCAGGGCAGAGCAGAGGGGGAGGATCCCCTCCTGTCACCTGCTGCCCACACTCCTCCTGATGCCCCCAGGATCCCATTGTCTGAGCAGGGGGGAAACAAAGGAGGAGCAGCTCCTCACGTTGATGTGACAGCAAAGTACAAAGCAGTAGGAGAGAAGCATCTCTGAGGAACTGTGATCCTCAGCTTCCTTTTCTGCAAAGCTGCAATGACAAACTGAGGTGGGACACCCAGCAGTGCTGGCCTTCAGTCAGCATGTGGAGAGGATCATAGAATGGCAAGGGTTGGGAGGGACCCCAAGGATCACAGAGCTCCAACCCCCTGCCACAGGCAGGGACACCAACCTCAGGCCTGGAGCTACACAAGGTTGCCCAGGGCCCCATCCAACCTGGCCTGGAACACCCCCAGACACGGGGCACCCACCCCCTCTCTGGGCAGCCCCTTCCAGCCCCTCACCACTCTCTCTGCAAAGAACTTCCCCCTAAGATCCAATCTCACCCTCCCCTCCTCCAGCTTCACTCCATCCCCCTTGTCCTGCCAGTCTCTGCCCTTGAACAAGCTGATTCCCCTCCTGTTCCTCTGCTCCCTCCAGGCACTGGCAGGCTGCAATGAGGTCCCCCCACAGCCTTCTCTTCTCCAGGCTGACCCAGCCCAGCTCCCTCAGCCTCTCTCCAGAGGGGAGCTGCTCCAGCCCTCTGAGCATCTCCCTGGCTCCTCTGACCCCTCTCCAACAGCCCCACATCTTCCTTGTGTTGGGCCCCAGCTCTGGACACAGGATCCAGCTGGGGGAGGGCAGAGCAGAGAGGGACAATCCCCTCCCTGGCCCTGCTGCCACCCCTCTGCTGATGGAGCCCAGGATCCCATCACCTTCCCAGCTGCCAGAGCCACTGCTGCTCAGGGGGAGTTTCTCACCCCCAGCCTGTGGGATGTCACACTAGGGTTGATCAAATCCAGCTTTCCCTCAGCCTCAGGAGGAGATTAATACTGAAAAATAAACCAGGGAAGCTGTAGGGGAATCCAGCTTGGGTTAATATTAATCACACAAAGTCCAAGTGCTGTGGGAGGGAAGGTCAGGCTGGCAGGAATCAGCAGAAATCCCTGCACTCCCCAGTCCAAATTCCCATTCCCAGATAAGGAACACAGAGCCCGACACTGGCAGCTGCTTCCTCCAGGAATGACCATGCTCCCCAGGCCACTGCAGCACCCAGTCCTCACTCCACCTTTGGCATCAAAGCACTGCCACCACCACCACAGCAGAAACAAGGAGCTCCAGGACCTCCTCCTGCTCCTCAGACCCTGCTGACAGCCCCCCCACACTTGCAAAATTCACCAGAAAAGCTCAAAAAGGACATGGAAGCCCCAAAACCAACATCTCAACTGCCCCTCAGGGATGCTGTCTCCCTTCCTTCAGGCTGAATCTGCTGAGCCAAAGCACTCACAGCCACTAAAACACATGTTCTGTCCCCAAAATGGCCCCACCAGGCCTGAAATGATGGTGTTTGGGTCACCATACCTTGGGTCACCTGCTGAGCCACAACCACCCTGAGCAGAGCAGCTCATCTGTCCTGCCCAGCACACAGGGATGCTCCCAGCTTCCCAAATCCATGGGACAGCCCCTGAAGTAGCCAGAGCAGGAGCCATGGTGGCTCACCCACCCCAAGGTGGGGTACAGATGGGGACACTGCCACTGCTCCCCAGATCAGGGCAGTGCCCAGGCTGTGCTGCTGCTCCTGTCTCTGCACACAATGGCAGGTGGGACAGGCCTGCTGTCACAGAGGGAGGGGACACCTTTATCAGCCTCCACCCCAGGGCTTGTCCAGTCAAACCAGTGGCTGATAAACCTGCTGGTGCCAGGCTGCTGCTCTGCACACTGGCAAACCCACTGAGGCTCAGCAAGAGCCAGGTTCACCCAAGGCAGGCACCTTGCTCTGTGCCCCTCACCCTATCCAGAGGTTAAGGGGGGTTTGGGCACCTTGTTTTGTGCCACCCACCCTATCCAGAGGTTAAGGGGGGGGTTAGCACCTTGTTCTGTGCCACTCACCCTATCCAGAGGTTAAGGGGGGGGTTAGCACCTTGTTCTGTGCCACTCATCCTATCCAGAGGTTAAGGGGGGTTTGGGCACCTTGTTCTGTGCCCCTCACCCTATCCAGAGGTTAAGGGGGGTTTGGGCACCTTGTTTTGTGCCACCCACCCTATCCAGAGGTTAAGGGGGGTTTGGGCACCTTGTTCTGTGCCTCTCACCCTATCTAGAGGTTAGGGGGGGGGTTGGGCACTTTGTTTTGTGCCCTTCACCCTATCCAGAAGTTAAGGGGGGTTTGGGCACCTTGTCACTCACCCTATCCAGAGGTCAAGGGGTGGGTTCAGGCACCTTGCTCTGTGCCCCTCACCCTATCCAGAAGTTAAGGGGGGGGGGTCAGGTACCTTGTTTTGTGCTACTCACCCTATCCAGAGGTTAAGGGGGGGGTTGGGCACCTTGCTGTGTGCCCCTCACCCTATCCAGAGCTTAAGGGGGGGTTAGGCATCTTGCTCTGTGCCCCTCACCCTATCCAGAGGTTAAGGGGAGTTTGGGCACCTTGTTTTGTGCCACCCACCCTATCCAGAGGTTAAGGGGGGGGTTGGGCACCTTGCTCTGTGCCCCTCACCCTATCCAAAAGTTAAGGGAGGCTTTAGGCATCTTGCTCTGTGCCCCTCACCCTATCCAGAGGCTAAGGGGGGTTTGGGCACCTTGTTTTGTGCCACCCACCCTATCCAGAGGTTAAGGGGGGGGGGTTAGCACCTTGTTCTGTGCCACTCACCCTATCCAAAGGTTAAGGGGGGTTTGGGCACCTTGTTCTGTGCCACTCACCCTATCCAGAGCTTAAGGAGGGGGTTGAGCACCTTGCTCTGTGTCCCTCCCCCTATCCAGAGCTCAAGGAGGAGGTTGCAGGCTCTGAGCACCCATGCCAAGCTGTCTGAGAAGCAAACCAGTCCAAAGCAAGCCATTTCTCCACCACAAACCTCCTGCAAATTCCTGAGTGGGATCCCCCAGTCCCAAACCTCCAAGCAGGGACTGGGGAAGGGGAAACACTTCCCACCCCAGAGCTCAACTCTGCTGCTGGTTCTCCTCTTTCCTTTTGCAAGAAGGTTTTATTCTACTGCTGGTTTGTTTTTCCTCTTTTTTCCCCCCCCTTTTAATAAGAACATTTTGCTGTGATCTAGTAAAACCTGTTCTGGATGCACAGGCAGCAGCACTCCCCATCTGCAGCAGGAGGTTTGATTCTTTCATTATTAATTGTCTTGGCAGGGTGCTCACTCTCTCTCTCTCAGCCCTCTCTGGTGTGTGGGTGCCTGGGTGCTTCACCTAGGGATGCAGTGTACCCATGAACCAAGCCTTCCTCCTTGTGGTTCTCAAGGAGGCTGAAGAGACCCCTCCTCATCACACAGGGAGGGTCCCAAACCTGGTGCTCCAGTGATGCTGAGGTCCTAGTGGACCTCAGGCCTGGCTCAGTTTTCCTTCAATTAACAACAGACGTGGAATGAAACATGATGTTTTATGAAAGATCTTCCACATGTTTGGTTTTGGCAGCATCTGATGGGTTTAAAGGAGCCAAAAAATAACTAAGCCTCCTCTCCTCCAGCCAAGGGGTGGCTGAGGAGTGGGACTGATGGAGGGAAAGGGAAGGAGGGTGGAAAAAGAAGGTGGGTGCTCCATTTCTGGGGGTGTTCAAGGCCAGGTTGGATGAGGCCCTGGGCAACCTTGTGTAGCTCCAGGCCTGAGGTTGGTGTTCCTGCCTGTGGCAGGGGGTTGGAGCTCTGTGACCCTAAGGGTCCCTTCCCAAACCAGCCCAGTCTGGGATTCTATGATTGGGAAGGAGGGTGGAAAGGGAGAGGAGACTACAAGAAGACAGAAAAATGGCCACACTGGAACCAGTCACTCTCAGTTCCCAGTTTAAGCATCTCAATAGCACTGCTACCCACATCCCAGACATAGAATCATAGAATAATAGAATGGGCTGGGTTGGGAGGGACCCCAAGGGTCACAGAGCTCCAACCCCCTGCCACAGGCAGGGACACCAACCTCAGGCCTGGAGCTACACAAGGTTGCCCAGGGCCCCATCCAACCTGGCCTGGAACACCCCCAGACACGGGGCACCCACCCCCTCTCTGGGCAGCCTGTTCCAGCCCCTCACCACTCTCTCTAATAAGAACTTCCCCATAATATCCAGTCTAATCAGGGCACTGCAAAAGGGGGTGGCAGCACCTCAGGAAGAGGACTGCATCCTCCTCACCCCTGCAAAGCAAATCGCTTCACTGATCCACAACAGGGAAACCTCCCCCCCAAAACCCAGCTCCTCCAGACCAACCAGCTCCCAAAGCCCTGTGACAATGAGCGCTGGGAAAGAACTCACCATACAGTCACAACCCCACACACCACAAGTGCAAATACACCTTATCTCCCACTTCTAAACACCACTGAGCACAGCCTGAAGCAGTCGAGCCAAGGCCTTGTGTGCACACACTGAGAGGTGAAGGGGCCACCAAGGCAGTGTGTCAGGAAAGGCACCTCTCCCTGGGCAGCTGCACTGGGGTTAATTAGATGTGGGGCTGTTGGAGAGGGGTCAGAGGAGCCAGGGAGATGCTCAGAGGGCTGGAGCAGCTCCCCTCTGGAGAGAGGCTGAGGGAGCTGGGCTGGCTCAGCCTGGAGAAGAGAAGGCTGTGGGGGGACCTCATTGCAGCCTGCCAGTGCCTGGAGGGAGCAGAGGAACAGGAGGGGAATCAGCTTGTTCAAGGGCAGAGACTGGCAGGACAAGGGGGATGGAGTGAAGCTGGAGGAGGGGAGGGTGAGATTGGATCTTAGGGGGAAGTTCTGTGCAGAGAGAGTGGTGAGGGGCTGGAAGGGGCTGCCCAGAGAGGGGGTGGGTGCCCCGTGTCTGGGGGTGTTCCAGGCCAGGTTGGATGGGGCCCTGGGCAACCTTGTGTAGCTCCAGGCCTGAGGTTGGTGTCCCTGCCTGTGGCAGGGGGTTGGAGCTCTGTGACCCTTGGGGTCCCTTCCAACCCAGCCCAGTCTGGGGTTCTCTGATATTATAATAATATCATCATTATAATAATATAATTATTATTAAAATAAAATAGAATAATCATAACATATCATCATATTATCTATTATAATGTATTTTATATAGCATATAACATCACATTACATATTATTTATATTATATATTATAGTATACATTATAATACATAACATATAGTTTATATGACATATAAATATATTGTTTTATACATAATTTAAAATTGTATATAATAGATAATGTGATATATGACTAATAAAATATATAATATAATGAAATGCATATGATATACTATATATAATATACACATATAACAGATATTTTATATATTATATGTAAGATAATCCATGCTGCTGCTGTCAGCAGTCATCACAAGCTGGAGGAAGGGGAAACTCTGCTTGTGGGGGTGAGGAATGGCCCCCCCTCATGCCCAGGGTGAGCTTTGTAAACCCCATTAGAAGCAGGGTGCTCCATTTGGGGGTGTAGGGAGCTGTTTTACCCCCCCCCCCCCTTTGTGGCTGTGAGGAGCCACACCAGAACCCCCAGTCCATCCCCAGCACGATCGATTACAGGCTCAGTTTTCTCTTGGCTGAAAATCCCCCCCAATCTGACAAGTTTTTTCCGCTGTCCCCTGGGCTGTTTCCATGCAGGATGGGGCTTGGGGTGTCCTGCCAACCCCCAAAATCCTGAGCCAGCTCTTCTCCAGGAAGCTGGAGCTTCCCAAGGTCGGGCTGCAGCTGCCTGAGGTTAATGGGGTGGGTGACCCCCCCCTTTCCCCCCCCTCATTTATCCCCTCACACCCTGTAAGATTGCTGCTTTTGGGGTTTTTTTTTGGGGGGGGGTCTCCTTAAAATGCTGTTTATCTTGGCCAGTGAGGGCATGGATTGATTTTGGGGAGGGTGGGAAGCACCCCCCCCCCCTCCTCACCCTGAGCCCCAAAACCTGGGACCCTCCAGCCCACAGGGGATGTGTCTCTCTGCTGGGGTCCCTCCCGGGGCCGGGGGGGGGGGTTGGGGGACATAGGGACCCTCCCAACACTCCTCCCTGGAGGGTTTGGGGAGCCTCTGAGGGGGACACAGGGCTGGGGGAACCTCCGGGGGGGCCATGGGGCCGCGTCGGGGGGAGGGGGGCAACGGGGACCCTCCTGGGGAGGGGGGATACAGGGGGAGACACGGGGGCGGGGGAACCCCCGGGGGAGTGGGAGGGACACACGGGGACGGGGGGACACTGGGCCCCCTCCAGGGACGGACATGGGGCCAGGGGAGCCTCTGGGGGGGGATGGGGGGACACGACATGGGGCTGGGGGAGGGGGGGGACACTGGGCCCCCTCCGGGGATGGACACGGGGGCGGGGGAGCCTCCGGGGGGGGGGACACGGGGCCAGGGGGACACGGGGATCCTCTGGGGGGGGGACACCCGGGGCCGGGGGGAGCCTCCGGGAGGGGGACAAACGGGGCTGGGGGAGGGGGGGGGGACACTGGGCCCCTCCGGGGACGGACACGGGGTCGGGGGAGCCCCCGGGGGGGGGGCACGGGGACGCCTCCGAGAGGGGGGGACACGGGGCCAAGGGAGCCTCTGGGGAGGGGGATACGGGGCCGGGGGAGCCTCCGGGTGGGGGGGGCAGCCTCCGGGGAGGGGGGGGACACACGGGGGAGCCTCTGGGGGGGGGACACCGGGGGAGGGGGGGGGACATTGGGCCCCTCGAGGGACAGACACGGGGCCGGGGGAGCCACCCGGGGGGGGGAAGCCTCCAGGGGGGACACACACACGGGGCAGCCTCCGGGGGGGCCGGGGGGAGCCTCCGGGGAGGGGGGGGGGGACACACACGGGGCCGGGGGGCCACGGGGGAGCCTCTGGGGGGGGACACCCGGGGCCGGGGGGAGCCTCCGGGGGGGGGAGGGGGCGACACGGGGCCGAGGTACCCTGCTCCACGGCGGGACGGGACGGACACACCGAGCCCCGGGCTGGCCGGGAGCCACCGGGAGAGGCAAGCGGCGGGGGGAACCGGGCGGCGGGAAGGCAGAGGAGGAGGATACCGGGGGGTACCGAGCTGCAACACCGACCACCGGCGAGGGATGACGGGGCACCGGCCCGGGGTAACGGCGGGTACCGGGCATCACCGAACCGGGATAACGGCGGGTACCGGGCCGAACCGGGACGGGATAACGGCGGGTACCGGGCACCACCGAACCGGGACGGGATAACGGAGGGTACCGGGCCGAACCGGGACGGGATAACGGAGGGTACCGGGCCGAACCGGGACGGGATAACGGCGGGTACCGGGCATCACCGAACCGGGACGGGATAACGGCGGGTACCGGGCGCCACCGAACCGGGATAACGGCGGGTACCGGGCGCCACCGAACCGGGATAACGGCGGGTACCGGGCGCCACCGAACCGGGCCGGGAAGGCGGCAGCGGGAGGATGGGGAGAGGGTGACCGAGGCGGAGCTGGAGGAGAAGGGGGGGGGGGAAGGGGAAAGGCGGCCGCCCCCCCCGGGTCGCAGCGGCCGGTGCCTCACCTGGCTGGCCTTGTAGAACTGCTTCTTCAGCCCCGCCACCGACATGCTGCCGCCTCTGCCGGCCGCCGCCGGACGCCTGGGGGCGGCGGGACGCCTGGGCGCTCAGGAGGGAGCCCGGCCCGGCCCAGCCCGGCCCGGCTCAGCTCGGCTCGGCCCGGCCCGGCTCAGCTCGGCCCGGCCGTTGCTGCTGCTGCCGCCGCTTCCGCCGCCGCCGCCACCAGGAAGCGTCCGCCCCGCCCCCTGCCGGCCCGGCGGAGGCGCCGCTACCGGCACCACTGAGCAGCTCGTTCCCGCCGGCCAGAGCGCCACCGCCTCCGCCGCGCGGTGCCGCCGCCGCGCCCCCTCTGGCTGGGGTGACGCTTCGTCAGCGGTGTCACCGAGCGGCTGGAGGGGGCGGGACGGGAATGGGACGGGGGACGGGGGACGGGCAGGGGGATGGACAGACAGGGGGATGGACAGGGGGATGGACAGGGGGACAGACAGACAGGGGGATGGACAGGGGGATGGACAGGGGGATGGACAGGGGGATGGACAGGGGGATGGACAGGGGGATGGACAGGGGGGACAGACAGACAGGGGGACGGACAGGGGGACGGACAGGGGGTCAGACAGGGGGACGGGCAGGGGGTCAGACAGGGGGATGGACAGGGGGGACAGAGAGCGGGACGGACAGCGGGACAGACAGCCGGACAGCCAGACAGCCGGACAGACAGACAGCCGGTCCCGGCTCTGCACGCTGTCGGCCGGACAGGCTCCCTCGAGGAGGCGGCTCCACAGGCCTGCCAGGCGCCACCACGCTCCCGCCTTGTCCCCCGGCCCCGCCGGGTGTCCCCGCTCGGTGCGGGGCCGGCTCCCCGCGCGGCGGGCTGGGGGAAGCGCCCTGGCAGCGCCCGGTAACGCGGCGCAGAGCAGCGGGCACGGGCTCCACACCCCCCGCGGGGGGACAGCACCAACCCTCAGCGAGCTCCGCGCCGGGCCCCGCACGGGGGAAGAGGGGGCGGCGGGGGGGACGCGGGGGAACGGGGGGAACGGGCCGTGCGGGCCCAGCACCCGCCGTAGGGGGGGGAGGCAATGGCGGCGCCGCGCCTCCCGCCGCACTACAGCTCCCAGAGTTCCCTGCGGCAGCGACTCGCCCTCTTCCCCCTCCCTCTCACTGCGCCTGCGCGTCGCAGCAGCGGCCGCTGATTGGCCACCGGCTCCGCCGCCATTTCGCGCCCGGGCTCAGGCCCCGCGGTAGCGCGTCGCGCTGAGCGGCTCCACCCCTCCGCTCGGTGCTTGGGAAAGGTTGGCCCGACCGTCTCTGGAGCCGGGGCCGTCACTGCCGCAGCCCCGGTTTCCCGCCCGGCGAGCAGGCAAGGCTTGGAGCGCAGGCGTAAGGACCCAAGCGGCACCCCGCCGGCCCTCAGCCAGCTATCCAATCAGAGCCTTCAGTGGGTCAGACTGACAGCCGCTGCTGCCACTCAGTGGCGGCCGTCTCGCTAGCCAATCGGGAGGCAGCGCCGAGCTTCCCTCCCACTCGAGCGACGCGGGCGAGTGGACAGAGGAGGAGCGGGCGGAAGGGCGGGTCACGTGGGGCGCGCTCCGCCTATCAGCGCGGCGAAGAGCGGGGTCGCCCCGGCTCCCGCCAAATACGAGCGGGACCCGCCGGGGCGGGACCGGACGGGCCGGGCCGGGTTGTGCCGCCGCCTGAGGAGCGGCGGGAGCCGCTGCGCTCCGCCATGGCAGGTAGGGGCCTCCTGGGGATGTGGTGGAGCCGGTATGAGGCGCGTTTCCGGCGGCGGTTGGGCCTCAGGGGCCTTCCCGGGTAACAAAGAAGGCCCGGTGACCGCCACCGCGGCCCGGAACCAGGCCCGGGCCCAGCCCGCCTCCTCCTGCCTGACCTGCGCCTGTGGCGCGGCCCTGAGGGGAAGCAGGGGTTGAGGGGAGGGAAGAATCCCAGACACAGATACAGGCTGGGCGAAGAGCTTCTTGAGAGCAGCCCTGTGAGAAGGACCTGGGTGTGATGGGGGATGAGACACTGAACATGAGTCAGCAGTGGCTCTGGCAGCTCACAAGGCCAATGGGATCCTGGGCTCCATCAGCAGAGGGGTGGCAGGAGGGACAGGGAGGGGATTGTCCCTCTCTGCTCTGCCCTCCCCCAGCTGGATCCTGTGTCCAGAGCTGGGGCCCAACACAAGGAAGATGTGGGGCTGTTGGAGAGGGGTCAGAGGAGCCACGGAGATGCTCAGAGGGCTGGAGCTGCTCCCCTCTGGAGAGAGGCTGAGGGAGCTGGGCTGGCTCAGCCTGGAGAAGAGAAGGCTGTGGGGGGACCTCATTGCAGCCTGCCAGTGCCTGGAGGGAGCAGAGGAACAGGAGGGGAATCAGCTTGTTCAAGGGCAGAGACTGGCAGGACAAGGGGGATGGAGTGAAGCTGGAGGAGGGGAGGGTGAGATTGGATCTTAGGGGGAAGTTCTGTGCAGAGAGAGTGGTGAGGGGCTGGAAGGGGCTGCCCAGAGAGGGGGTGGGTGCCCCGTGTCTGGGGGTGTTCCAGGCCAGGCTGGATGGGGCCCTGGGCAACCTTGTGTAGCTCCAGGCCTGAGGTTGGTGTCCCTGCCTGTGGCAGGGGGTTGGAGCTCTGTGACCCTTGGGGTCCCTCCCAACCCAGGCCAGTCTATGATTTGGGGAAGCCTCCCGTGTCCCACGGCCCGGCAGGTGCGGCACTCCCCTCAGCCTGAGGGCGGGGAACCGGCAGGGGATCGCCCCGGCCCCTTTGTCCGGCCTCGCTGTGCCCGTGCTGGGGCCCAGGGAGAGCTGGGGGGGGGCTGCCACAGCTGGGTGGTGCCAGGGAGGCAGGTTGCTCACAGGGTGGTGGGTGTTGATTCCTGGTGGGGGACGAGGGGTTGTTGTGTTGTTTGACTGGCGTTTGTTGTGTCTGTTTTGTGGTGTTTTTGTCTCCTAGCCATGGAGTGCAGAGACAAAGCGGCTGTTCCCCCCAGGAGGCTGGTACAAGGTAAAGCAGCAGAGCGATCATGTCCCCCAGCACAGCCTTAGCATGCCAAGCAGGTGTCAAACCTGGTTGTATGAACCATATTGGCTTTGTAGTAATAAACCACCCCGAACTGGTGATCCTCCCCCTCTGCTCTGCCCTGCTCAGGCCCCAGCTGGAGTGTTGTGTCCAGTGCTGGGCTCCCTGGGATCAAACAGCCAGGGATCTCCTGGAGAGAGTCCAGAGGAGGCTGAGGAGATGCTGAAGGGCCTGGAGCATCTCCCCTGGGAGGAAAGGCTGAGAGAGCTGGGGCTGTTCAGCCTGGAGAGAAGAAGACTCAGGGGGGATCTGATCAATGGTTATCAATATCTTAAGGATGGGGTGCAGGGGGAATTGGCCAGCCCCTTTTCAGTGTCTGTGGGGACAGGACAAGGGGCAATGGCTGCAAATTGGAGCACAGGGAGTTCCACAGCAACCTGGGGAGGAACTTTTCCCCAGTGAGGGTGAGGGAGCCCTGGGACAGGCTGCCCAGGGGGTGTGGAGTCTCCTTCTCTGGAGAGATTCCAGCCCCATCTGGCCACCGACCTGTGCAGTATGAGCTGGGGAGCTGCTTTGGCAGGGGGGTTGGACCCCAGGAGCTCTCAAGGTCCCTTCCAACCCCTACAACTCTGATTCTAACCAGTCATCTCTTTAAATTCTTGGGCTTAAAGATGAACAAAACAGCTTAAAGCTCCCCCCCTCCCCTTACCTTTCCCCTGCTCCAATGTCTTGTATGATGTGAGTGAAGTAATCCAAGGTTGTTGTTCCAGCTCGGCTGCCCTTCAAGCGCTTGAATCCTGTCCCCAAGGACAAGTATGATGCTGATTCAGAAGTCAAAAAAGTGAAGAACACTCAGAGTGGGTTTGCTTCAAGTAAGGATTCCTCCCTAGATGTGTCAAACACATCCCTGGACAACGTGGAGAATGACTGCCAGTTGGATTCAGATGTGAATTTTGCTGCCAAACTTAATGGAAAGGCAGGTCCATTAGACCATTTTATCCAGAGAAACACAAAAGCTGCCACAAATGAAACTGTGATTGTTATTGACTTGACAGAGGGCTCTGGCCATGGACTGGGTGATGATGGAGACCATGTGAATTTTGATTCAAAAGCATCTTCATCCCTAGCCGTGACCAATGGCACGGTAGGAAAGGAGGTAAACCAGTTGAGTTGCCTGAATTCTGCTCAGAGTAGCCAAATGGATGATTCCATGGAGACTGAGGCACTGTGTGGAGCTGTAGTGAGTAAGGGGGAAGGTTTGGGAGGTGGCATCCCACCATGCTCAGGGTTCACAGAGCACAGTGACAGCATGGAGAACACAAACGCAAACCAGAGCGAACTGAAGGATGTCATCTTTGAAGGGAAGATGCCTGTAGTGCTGCTGGAGGATATTATGACCACAAAATCTCCCCAAGTTGCTTCTCTGGATGGAAGCATCACCTCAGGAAATGAGACCATGGAATCATCTCATGAAGGAGACTCTGGACTTACCAACTCCTCGCTGAGCTCTCGCTCTGGGAGCTCACCTGAGGCTCAGCCTGCTGCAGAAACAAAGAGGAATTCGAGTCCTCTAGCTGCCTCAACACCTGTTAGGAAGGTCAGTCTCTTTCCTTGGGTATTCTTTTGAAAAGCTTTTGTGCTGTGGAGAGGTTGTGTGGCTTCCTGGGCTTGTAGAGAAGAGGATCAATAGGATATTCACAAAAGCTGTGAGAAGCATGAGAGTGGTGGGGATTTATTGCTGACAACTGAATTGCTGCCCTTTTGACTCTTCCTTTACCTCTGATAGCTGAAGGATAGACTCTTGGCTGGTTTTGAGCTGCTGGTGGGTTTGTGTTGTGTGAGTGTAACTTTAAACTCTGTTACAGATGAATTGTATATCTCTACTTCTTTTTATGGAGCACTTGCCCTGGGACATTTGGGTCCTGAGATGGGGGAGAGTGTCCAAAAGCTCTTTGGTGATGTTTTACAAGCCTCTGTAAATAGCATAAGAGGATGTTACTCTGCCTCTCAGCTATGGACACACCATCAAGAGCCACTCCAGGCAAGAGTCCCCACATGTACAGCACTCCCAGGGGCACATTACCACTGCTGGGTGGTGAAGGCTGGAGCACAGGAGGGAAACCTCTCCAAGTTAGCTCTGTGTGAGCTGGTTTAGTCCCTCTGCCCCAGCAGTGAGCCCTAAACCACTGTGATTTTTTTTTTTGGTGCTGTACCAGAGGGTGACACTTCTAAGGTCAGCAGTGTCTCTGGAGGCAGCTGAAACATTCATGTGGCTCAAATAATTGAGAAGTGAATGGGAATTTGGGGGAAGAGATGAGGGGAGGTGTGAAGCAGAGGGTAGAGTTGCCCATGGTGAAGCAGAGCACTGTGCCTAAGCCAAGTTAGGCTGGACTATCTCTCTCCAGTGCTTTCATTCTGCTCAACTAGGTTGTTGAGGGGAAGGAAAATAAGGAAAACAGGTTGAAGTTGTGCTGCCAGAGAGCCTGTGGCTCAGGGAAATGGGGCTGGAGCAGATCCTAACCTTCCTGCTTGTGCCATCTGGAGCCTTTTAAGAAAGATTTTTCACCACCTATTCCCACCCCTCATCCCTCAGGATTTAAGGAGAGACTGTCCCTCAGGTGAGGCAAAACCTCACTGGCTTGGAGCAGCTATGGATGAAGTAACAAGGGCTCAGAGCTCACCACCTGACAGGTCTTGCCTGCCTTTTTCTACCTGCTTATCAAGAAAAACAATCAATCCTTACACTGATAAACCCCTTCATCTTTCACCCCTAAAATAAACACAGAAACTCAAGCAGGGATGAAGTGGTTCCAGCAGAGCACACAAACAACAAGTAGTTGACTCCTGATGTATTGTGATAGGAAACCAGTAACTTGTTTGCACGGTGGTGTGAAGTAAGGTAGGAACAGCTCACCTGCTGCTTGCCAGCTGGGGATGCTGCACCTCCACCTGTCTGTCTGTCTGTCTGTCCTGGTGGTTTTCCCAGGTGGAAACAGCACTGAGGAAACTAAAGCTCCCAGTTGAAAGAACTCTTGGTTTGTGCCTGATAAAGACTCAGTGCTCCTCATGCAGCTTTGTGCTGTGTAAACTTACATAGCTGAGGGCAGAAATTAAAGGCACTTGGTCTGATTAGGCTGTTAATTAGCAGGATGGATGTGGGACCTTGTGCTGGGAATGGCAGGGAGGATACAAGGCAGTGTGTGCTGGATTAGTAACAAACAAAGCTCTTGCCTGGTGCATGAACAGTGCTGTTAAAGGTGAAATACTGTTTGTTTGGGGTGTTTTCCCCTCTTTAATGAACAGCTTTAAGAGAAACGAGAGGTGTCACCTGTTGGGAACAAAGGGTTGATGCACTGAGCCTGGTGAAAGAGCAAGAGAGCTGCACTTCCAAGAAGCAGCAGTGTTGATCTATGGATAACAGTCCTTGGATTCAGGAAGTTCTAGCTAAATATCACAGCAAGAGTGGGTGGTAGGATGGGGAGGAGGGGGGGAAACCCCAAAAAGAGCCAACAACAAACTGAGTTTAACTCCAAGGAGGTGACTGAGCTATAATCAAATGTCCTCTGTTGTGCTCTTGCCATGTGGAGCAGCTCTGTTTGGTTCTCTGCATGTGAGATTCCCTTTGCAAATGATACTTTGGAACTCAGAGGGGCTTTGTTTATGGAAAACTGAGGTGAGGATGGAATGCAAACACAAGGAATTTAGATGTCTTCAGGCTTCAGTGCCAATCAGGGAGGTTAGATATGCTTGGACTGGGTTCTTACCTCCTATACTGACGGCAGGAGAAGTTGCCAAATCTACTGGTCTGTGAGAACAATGTCAGCCTGCTGTTCTTTGGGGAAGTATTCTCATGGAAAGGCTATGATGTGGATCTCTAAAAACTTGCCTTTTGTGATTCCAGGTATCTCAGAAATTCCCCAAAAGCTCTGCAGAGAAGGAGAAGCTGAGATTGCAAAGAGTAAGGCATTTTCACTGACATAGAAACTTAACCTGCTGGGCTTATGCATTGAATAGTAAGCAAAGCCCTTTGCATTGCATCTTAACCTGCTTAAAACACCTCTCTTCCTGGTTTTCCCTCACTGATGAATATGAAAGCATCTGAATGCATGCAGTTAAAGTATTTGGCTCATTCCAAAGCTTAATGCATACATAATGAAGTGTGGGTGGCCTGCTCTGTGCCTCACTAAGATATTAAGACACTCTAAATGTTGCTGACTGCTTGTCAAAATACCTTCAAGGAGGTTTTTTTCAACCCTTTCCTGAGAGAGAGGGTAGGTTGCAGCCTGCAGAGTGGACAGATCTTAAAGTGAAATCTTTGAGAGACTTCTATTTAGGCTTGTTTCCTGTGGGGGGAACCTCATTGCAGCCCCCCAGTGCCTGGAGGGAGCAGAGGAACAGGAGGGGAATCAGCTTGTTCAAGGGTAGATAATGGCAGGACAAGGGGGATGGAGTGAAGCTGGAGGAGGGAAGGGTGAGAGGAGAGATTGGGGGGAAATTTTTTACAGAGCTGGAGCCCAACACAAGGAAGATGTGGGGCTGTTGGAGAGGGGTCAGAGGAGCCAGGGAGATGCTCAGAGGGCTGGAGCAGCTCCCCTCTGGAGAGAGGCTGAGGGAGCTGGGCTGGCTCAGCCTGGAGAAGAGAAGGCTGTGGGGGGACCTCATTGCAGCCTGCCAGTGCCTGGAGGGAGCAGAGGAACAGGAGGGGAATCAGCTTGTTCAAGGGCAGAGACTGGCAGGACAAGGGGGATGGAGTGAAGGTTTAAATTAGATATTAGGGGGAAGTTCTGTGCAGAGAGAGTGGTAAGGGGCTGCCCAGAGAGGTGGTGGGTGCCCCGTGTCTGGGGGTGTTCCAGGCCAGGTTGGATGGGGCCCTGGGCAACCTTGTGTAGCTCCAGGCCTGAGGTTGGTGTCCCTGCCTGTGGCAGGGGGTTGGAGCTCTGTGACCCTTGGGGTCCCTCCCAACCCAGTCTGGGATTCTCTGATTCTGTGAGAGGTGGCAGGATTGAAGTTAAATACAGCCATTCCTGGCATGCCAAACCAAATTTACTCAAAGTGGTTAATGAATGATCACTGATGAATAAAGTCTGGGCAGTCTGTGATCCTTGGGGTCCCTCCCAACCCAGCCCAGTCTATGATTCCATGATTTATATAAGCTGTGTGTGGCTGAGCCTGTTCCTGAGATGCTCACTGTTTACAGCACTGCACAGAGGTCCATTCTGTCCTCTCCCATGCTGCAAAAATAGCAGGAATGTGCAGGAGTGCTGAGAATAGCAGCTTTATTACACTCAAAATGAAACAGACCCACCAAACCTGCTGTTAACTTCACACCAAACTACCCAGTAGATTTTTCCCTGATTCTCATGACTTGGCTCTGCCAGTATTGAGGGGTTTATTTTACCACTGGCACCACTTTGATGTTGGTTGCCTTCTGTACCTTGTGATGCTCTTGACATTGCCAAGAAGAGATGTGAGATAAATAAAAGGAAGCTGAAAATACACAGTGAGGATATTTGTGTGCCTGGGCACAGATCTAGCCTGCTTTCACTGATGCCTACACAATGTAGGGAAGCTATCTTCATTTTTTGGTAAGAGTTTCTGGTCTCTTTTATGTGTTGGTAGACCCATCATGAGAATTTCAGAGAGGAAACACTGTGAACAGCAACACTTCCAATGGGATCTTCCCCCATTGTTCCTCTAGTGCCCCTTAAAGAATCTCAGAGCACCCAGACTTGGCTGAATATCTGAGGTGGAGTGACACAAGTGACAGTTCTTGTGTGTTTGTGAGCTCCAGGGCTTAAAAGTAGCCAGGAGGTCCAGGGAAGTGCTCATCTTGGTGCCCTGCAAGCTAACTGCTCCAGCAGGAGAAGGACCTGGGGGTGTTGGGTGGCTGCAGGCTGAACATGAGCCAGCAGTGTGCCCAGGAAAGGCAATGGTATCCTGGCTTGTGTCAGGAATAGTGTGGCCAGTAGGTCTGGGGAGGGGATTGAGCCCCTGTGCTGGGCACTGGGGAGGCTGCAGCTGGAGTGCTGGGTCCAGTTCTGGGCTCCTCACCATCAGAAGGACATGGAGGTCCTGGAGCGAGTCCAGAGAAGGGCAACCAGGCTGGGGAAGGGGCTGGAGGGCAAATCCTCTGAGGAGCAGCTGAGGGAGCTGGGGGTGTTGAGCCTGGAGGAGAGGAGGCTGAGGGGAGACCTTCTCCCCACCTCCCCTGCCCTGCCAGGAGGGTGCAGAGAGGTGGGAGCCAGGGGACAGGAGATGGGCCAAGGGGCAATGGGCTCAAGCTGCCCCAGGGCAGGGTCAGAGCAGATGGGAGGGAAAAGCTCTTCCCTGGCAGAGTTGTGGGGCTGTGGCCCAGGCTGCCCAGGGAGGGGCTGAGTCCCCTTCCCTGGGGGTGTTTAACAGAGGGGAGATGAGGTGCTCAGGGATCTGGTTTAGCACAGGATGGGAATGGTTGGACTGGATGACCTGAAAGGCCTTTTCCAACCCTGTGACTCTGTGAAAGCAGCTGCACAATCTGGAGTTTGGGGGCTCACATTGCTGCCTGAGGTAGAGAAAAAGCATTGTCAGGAAATCTTTTTAGGGGGTTCTAATGCCAAAATCAGATTAAAGTCACTTTAGAAATACACCAGGCTGGCCTTATGTTGATGTGGGAGTGTGAAAGGTATGTATTGCCAAAGAAAGTACTTTGGAAACAATCTGATGTCTCAAATTAAGACTTCATAGAATCATAGACTGGTCTGGGATGGAAGGGACCCCAAGGGTCACAGAGCTCCAACCCCCTGCCACAGGCAGGGACACCAACCTCAGGCCTGGAGCTACACAAGGTTGCCCAGGGCCTCATCCAACCTGGCCTGGAACACCCCCAGACACGGGGCACCCACCCCCTCTCTGGGCAGCCTGTTCCAGCCCCTCACCACTCTCTCTGCACAGAACTTCCCCCTAAGATCCAATCTCACCCTCCCCTCCTCCAGCTTCACTCCATCCCCCTTGTCCTGCCAGTCTCTGCCCTTGAACAAGCTGATTCCCCTCCTGTTCCTCTGCTCCCTCCAGGCACTGGCAGGCTGCAATGAGGTCCCCCCACAGCCTTCTCTTCTCCAGGCTGAGCCAGCCCAGCTCCCTCAGCCTCTCTCCAGAGGGGAGCTGCTCCAGCCCTCTGAGCATCTCCCTGGCTCCTCTGACCCCTCTCCAACAGCCCCACATCTTCCTTGTGTTGGGCCCCAGCTCTGGACACAGGATCCAGCTGGGGGAGGGCAGAGCAGAGAGGGACAATCCCCTCCCTTCAAAACAACATAAACCAAATCCCCCATGATGCTGGGTTGGTAATGAAGGTGATTAAAACATAAAGCAATTAGAACACCAACCTTTCCTCAGTGTTTAGGCAATGCACTGCTAATGCCTGTAGAGAGCTGGTACAAGCAGCTCACTGGCTGTGGTTAACAACCTCCTGCCCTGTGATGCCTGGAAATGATGCTGCAAGGTCAAAGTGCTGGGTGGGTGTGAGAATTGAGTGTCTCAACTGAAGAAGTGAAGTCTTTTAATCCAGTTTTAGCTGCTTGTTAGGACTTGCTTTCAAAGGGGCTTGTTTCTGCTCCAGGATCAGGAGCGGGCGGACAAGCTGCAGAAGCTGCAAGCAGAAAGGGAAGAGAAGGGAAGGCTGAAAGAAGAAGCAAAAGCTGCCAAGGAGCGAGCCAAGGAGGAGGCAAAGAAGAAGAAAGAAGAGGAGAAGGAGCTGAAAGAGAAAGAAAGGAGGGAAAAGAAAGAGAAAGAGGAAAAGGAAAAAGCTGAGAAGCTGAGAGTGAAGGAGGAGAAACGCAAGGAGAGGCAGGAAGCACTGGAGTAAGTGGCTCAGTGTCCCCAGGTCCTGGGGAGTAACATGTAGAGATGCAAGCACCTCTCCATACCCACCTTAACCATCCCTTCTAGAGGCTGTACTGGTCAAACTGGTGCACTTCTGTCATGGGATGTATTTTCAAGGCTTGAAAGGCTGTGTGTGCTGCACGTCAGCACAGTACTTCTCAGGTAGATTGACCTGGCCATCTGATCTAACACTATTCAAAGAGCTGTCACACTCTGCTGAGTCTTCCCTCCTTGACCAGTCTTGCTTATTGCTTTTGTAACTTGATAATAACATAAAAACTCTTCCTGGTAGGGAGGGAAGCTTGAAGCAGCCAATATTGAATAGGTCAAATATTGTCTAGGTCAATATTTGCTCCAGGAAGCATTAAGAGAGTCAGCTTAACCAAGTATGGTCCTTGACTGAATGAATAGATTTACCTTCTTGTGTTGTGTGATAGGGACTTAGTCAAGCTCTGGGGCTTCTCACCTCATCCTCAGTGTGAATAAACACTTGATGATTTGTGACAATAAAAATGAACTTTGTATTATAGGGCAAAACTTGAGGAGAAGAGAAAGAAAGAAGAGGAGAAACGGTTGAGAGAGGAGGAAAAGGTAAATGCTTTCTCTAGCTTGTCTCTTGAGTTCTTCTGCCACAGCAAAATGATGTTCATGGACTCCCTGGCCCTTTGCTGATAGCTGCTGAGTTGTTCACAGTGGGGCTGCTGTAGTTCTCCAGGCCCTGTACCCTGCTGGGGTGCCACTTGGGAGCAAGCATGTCCGTTTGGGGTGCAGCCTGTGATCCATTGGGGCTGCTCCACCAGTTATCTTGTGCAGGTTTCTCACCTGTTACTCATGGAGGTGATGGTGTCTTTGCTTTTACCTGTTAAAAGTCTTTTCTGAATTTGTTTTTTCAATGCCCATGAGGGAACCCTCTGCTTTGCCTTGGCAATGACATTGACATCCACTTAGCTGTGTTAGATGACAACTGGGGTTTTTTTTTCCCTTGAGCTACAGGAGCTGGGAAATAACTGACCTTTGCTTTATCCCTTGCTAAATTTGGAGGGGTGTGAGAGGGGTCATGCATGAGCTCACCTTGAATTACAAGGCCTTGTCCTACCTTAACATTAATCATTTGCTTTTTAATTGTAGCGTATTAATGCACAGAAAGCAGAAATCACAAGGTTCTTCCAGAAACCAAAGACTCCACAAGCCCCAAAGGTGAGGAATTGCTGTTCCTGTGTGGTGTTAGTCTTTCAGAGCTCCTGAAGTGGATGAAGCATTAGTATTAATCACTTTGTCATTTCAAAAGTGTAAAAGATGTATTAAAAAGAAGTTTGTGAACAGAGCAGGGGTGCCAAAAGTTTGTAGTTGCTCTAAGAAAAATCCCAGCTCAGTCTTCTGCTGAGCTGTGAAGACCTAGGTGCCCTTGAGAAGATCTGTTGGAGTCTCAGGACTGTTTACAAGGGCTTGGAGTGACAGGATGAGGGTTTACACAGAAGGAGGGCAGGTTTAGATGAGATATTACTAAGAAAATCTTTACAGGGAGGCTCTGGCACAGGGTGCCCAGAGAAGCTGGGGCTGCCCCTGGATCCCTGGCAGGGTTTAAGACCAGGTTGGATGGGGCTTGGAGCACCCTGGACTGGATGTGGTTTCCCTGCCCATTGGGGGAGGGTCTGAGGACCCTGCCCACCCAAACCAATCTGGGATTCTGTGAAGATAAACCTTCCCTCATCTGTCAGCACCTCATGTTGGTTTGTTGTGTGTCTTGAACCTGCTGGACCTCACAGTTGCTCAGGAGTTCAGCCCCTAACGATCCTCACTTGATATTTCAGATCCTTGCTGGCTCTTGTGGGAAGTTTGCTCCTTTTGAAATCAAGGAGAACATGGTCTTAGCTCCCCTCTGTCGTATTGCCCTGGATCCAGACTTCTTGGAGCAGCTGGATCAGCTCCTGTGTGCACAGAGCAGTGATGCTTCCTTCTTGAGGGACCTAAAGTGTCGTAAACCACGTAAAGCTGGACCTACTTTTGTCAGTACCAGTGCTGACATAGTAAACAGGTTAGTCTCTGGTTGGGAAGGGTGGTGTGACATAGTAAACAGGTTAGTCTCTGGTTGGGGGGTGTGTGTGTGTGTGTGTTTAACTCTGGTTTTAAATAGAACTACCTGCAGAATGGTTCTGAGGTAGTCGGAGTCTAACTTGGGAGGTGATGGGAAGACAGAGTGTTTACTGGATGCCTGGTTTGTATGAGACTTGTTTCCACAGGGAGGGATGCTGGAGGCTTCATTCCATACAAAGCTTCCCAAAGCCTTTCCTGCAGGAGATCTGGTGCTTCAGGCAGCCACCTGCACCACCAGGCACTAGCACTCTCCAGTGGTGTAGATAGGATCCCCCTCCCCCACCAGATAGATAGATAGGATCCCCCCTCACCAGATAGACAGATAGATAGGATCCTCCCCCCTCACCAGATAGATAGGTAGATAGATAGATCCCCCCCCCCCACCAGATAGGTAGGTAGATAGGATACCCCCCCACCACCACCAGATAGGTAGATAGATAGATATCCCCCCACCAGCTAGGTAGGTAGATGGATCCCCCTTCCCCACCAGGTAAATAGCTAGGTAGATGGATCCCCCCTCACCAGATAGATAGATAGATTCTCCCCTCCCACCAGATAGCTAGCTAGCTAGATGGATCCCCCCTCACCAGATAGGTAGGTAGATAGGATCCCCCCCTCACTAGATAGATAGCTAGGTAGATAGATGAATTCCCCCCCCTCACCAGATAGATAGGATCCCCCACCACCACCAGATAGGTAGGTAGGTAGATAGGATCCCCCCTCCCCTCACCAGATAGGTAGGTAGGTAGGTAGGATATCCCCCCCACCTCACCAGGTAGGTAGGTAGCATATCCCCCCCCCCCCACCTCACCAGGTAGGTAGGTAGGATTTCCCCCCCCACCAGGTTGATAGGATCCCCTCCACCAGATAGATGGGTAGATAGATAGGATCCCCCCCTTCACCAGATAGGCAGGTAGATAGATCCCCCCCCCACCAGATAGGTAGGTAGATGGATTCCCCCCCTCCTCACCAGATAGATAGATAGATAGGATCCCCCACCAGATAGAAGATAGATAGATAGATTCCCCCCCCCCCCCCTTACCAGATAGATAGATAGATCCCCATCCTGTAGCTGAACGGAGCTGGGGTAGGTGAGGAGAGAGGTGGCTGGTCCAGAACCTTGCAAACACGTTGGGAGTGCCTGTTGTAAAGAGCTCCAGCTCTGGCTTGGGGATGTGACTGAAAAGCTTTCCCTGAGCAGCAAGGGAACGTTCTAGAAGTACTGAAGGTGTTCCCTTTGTTTCCACAGCGATGTGGTGGTAGTGGATAACTGCAAAACAGATGCTGTTCCTGAAAGGGGGAAATTTGGGAGGATGAAGCTTCTGCAGTTCTGTGAGAATCACCGGCCTGCGTACTGGGGCACATGGAACAAGGCAACCACCCTCATCCATGCCAGGAACCCTTGGGCAAAGGACAGTGTAAGCACCCTCTGGGCAGTGTAGTTGGATTCTTTGCTTTCTTTACACTCCTGAACTGCATGTGTGGTTGGCAGAGCTCGCTTGTTTCCCTCTTGCTGCTGAGTTTTGAAACCCTTGGTGTGGGGGTCTGGTGTTGTCCTTCCAGGTTGTTTACAGGTTTGGCATGTTGACATCTCTTCTATGTGTGAGCCAGGAGAAGGGTGTGGGGCTGACTTGTACACTTCTCATGTGTAGGACACTGTGCTGCCTGTTCCTCTAAGCAAGTTTGTGGGTGACCCCAAGCTGAGTGGTGTGGTCGACACCCTAGAAGGACAGGAGCCATCCAGAGGGATCTGGACAGGCTGGGAAGATGGGACCTGGGGGAACCTGATGAGGTTCAACACTGCCAAGGGTCAGGGATGGCACTTGGGCTGGAGGAATCCCAGACACAGATCCAGGCTGGGAGAAGAGCTGCTGGGGAGCAGCCCTGTGAGAAGGACCTGGGGATTCTGGGGGGGGAGAAACTCCCCCTGAGCAGCAGTGGCTCTGGCAGCTGGGAAGGTGATGGGATCCTGGGCTCCATCAGCAGAGGGGTGGCAGCAGGGACAGGGAGGGGATTGTCCCTCTCTGCTCTGCCCTCCCCCAGCTGGATCCTGTGTCCAGAGCTGGGGCCCAACACAAGGAAGATGTGGGGCTGTTGGAGAGGGGTCAGAGGAGCCAGGGAGATGCTCAGAGGGCTGGAGCAGCTCCCCTCTGGAGAGAGGCTGAGGGAGCTGGGCTGGGTCAGCCTGGAGAAGAGAAGGCTGTGGGGGGACCTCATTGCAGCCTGCCAGTGCCTGGAGGGAGCAGAGGAACAGGAGGGGAATCAGCTTGTTCAAGGGCAAAGACTGGCAGGACAAGGGGGATGGAGTGAAGCTGGAGGAGGGAAGGGTGAGATTGGATCTTAGGGGGAAGTTCTGTGCAGAGAGAGTGGTGAGGGGCTGGAAGGGGCTGCCCGGAGAGGGGGTGGGTGCTCCGTCCCTGGGGGTGTTCAAGGCCAGGTTGGATGGGGCCCTGGGCAACCTTGTGTAGCTCCAGGCCTGAGGTTGGTGTCCCTGCCTGTGGCAGGGGGTTGGAGCTCTGTGACCCTTGGGGTCCCTCCCAACCCATGCCATTCTATGATTCTAGAAACTACTGGACTATGAAGTAGATAGTGATGAAGAATGGGAAGAGGAAGAACCTGGAGAAAGCCTTTCCCACAGTGAAGGGGTGAGAATTCCATGTGCTTAAAAAGAGCTTCTGAGCCAGTTGTGCTTGTCAGTGTAATTCCTAACAAGCAGTGTTTGCTCTCAGGATGATGAAGAGGAGGGAGAGGATGAAGATGACGACGATGGCTTTTTTGTACCCCATGGGTACCTATCTGAAGATGAAGGAGTGACAGAAGTGAGTGAACTGAGTTTCCATCTCCTTGTTTCCAATGAATCCTGTCATAAACACTGGCAGAGGAAGAAAGGGTGTGTAGTCTTGGCACTGGTTGAACTCCTCTGCACAGTTCAGGAGCAGGCTTCTGGAGCTCAGGGAATGGGATTAATAAAGCTGCATTTTAAAAAGCTTTTGTTGTTCCTGGAACAGATCTATCCAATTCTCTCTTGCCTGTGGCTTTTAGGAGTGTGATCCAGAGAATCTGAAGGTTCGTCAGAAGCTGAAAGCAAAGGAGTGGGATGAACTGATGGCCAAGGGGAAGAGGTTCCACGTTCTCCAGCCTGTCAAAATTGGCTGCATCTGGGAAAGGGCAGAAACTGAGAGCAGCACAAACACAGACCTAAAGGTTCTCCAGCAGTTCACAGCCTGTATCCTGGATTTACCTGTGGCAGAGGAAGAACAGCAAATACAGAAATGTAGTAAAAAAAGAGCAAAAGATCAACAAAGTAAGACCTGGAGAGCTATGTAGTTGTACTTACACACTGTTGTACTCTGCTTTGGAGCCAGGAGGGGTTTTGTACTGATTGGTGACAAGTCCTGAAATCTGAGGAATCTCTATGAGGTTCTTGGGAAGGAGTTTTCCAGTATTGTGTCCAGTATGGCCTTAGCTATGCTCTCCAAAACCTCTAAACTCTTGGAAACTCTAGGAAATTAAGGCACTGAGATGGGGGTAGACTCAGAGTCAGGACAGTGCTGAGAGCACTCAAGCTCTGGAAGAATCCCAGCCATAGATCCAGGCTGGGAGAAGAGCTCCTGGGGAACAGACCTGTGAGAAGGACCTGGGGATTCTGGGGTGTGAGAAACTCCCCCTGAGCAGCAGTGGCTCTGGCAGCTGGGAAGGTGATGGGATCCTGGGCTCCATCAGCAGAGGGGTGGCAGCAGGGACAGGGAGGGGATTGTCCCTCTCTGCTCTGCCCTCCCCCAGCTGGATCCTGTGTCCAGAGCTGGGGCCCAACACAAGGAAGATGTGGGGCTGTTGGAGAGGGGTCAGAGGAGCCACGGAGATGCTCAGAGGGCTGGAGCAGCTCCCCTCTGGAGAGAGGCTGAGGGAGCTGGGCTGGCTCAGCCTGGAGAAGAGAAGGCTGTGGGGGGACCTCATTGCAGCCTGCCAGTGCCTGGAGGGAGCAGAGGAACAGGAGGGGAATCAGCTTGTTCAAGGGCAGAGCCTGGCAGGACAAGGGGGATGGAGTGAAGCTGGAGGAGGGAAGGGTGAGATTGGATCTTAGGGGGAAGTTCTGTGCAGAGAGAGTGGTGAGGGGCTGGAAGGGGCTGCCCAGAGAGGGGGTGGGTGCCCCGTGTCTGGGGGTGTTCCAGGCCAGGTTGGATGGGGCCCTGGGCAACCTTGTGTAGCTCCAGGCCTGAGGTTGGTGTCCCTGCCTGTGGCAGGGGGTTGGAGCTCTGTGACCCTTGGGGTCCCTCCCAACCCAGAACATTCTATGATTCTCTATGATTCATCACCCTGTTCATTGTTTGGGGGGAGAGGTTTCAGGACAGTACTATCTCATGTGGGATTAACCCAGGGATGGGAATAATGCATGGGAAAGGGAGAGTAGAGGCTGAAGCTTTCCCCTTAGTGGGCTGTTACCATTGGGGATGCTGTCCCACATCACACTTGGCTCCTGTTCCAATCCTCTATCAAAACTTCAACCTATTCATCATCTTCCTGAAGCTGACAGCTTTTAACCACTTCTCCCCCACACCCTTTGTGCATCCTTTCTTTCTCTGCAGTCCTTGGCCAGCTCCTGCCTCTGCTGCATGGCAATGTGAATGGGAGCAAAGTGATCATCCAGGAGTTCCAAGAGTGCTGCCGACAGGGACTGTTCAGTGAGGTGACTGTAGCCACCGACTGTAGCGACACAAGCCCTGTGAGCCCACACACCTCCCGGCCACAGACACCTGTTGGTGAGGACAGTGGTGTCCCTTCCAAAGCCCAGCTCAAGAGAATCATCTCTGAGAACTCTGTGTATGAGAAGAGACCTGAATACAGGATGTGCTGGTACGTTCACTCAGAGGTGCTGAAGAGTTTCCATCAAGAGCATCTCCCTGTCCCTTGTCAGTGGAACTACGTCACACAGGTCCCTTCCTCAGGGAAGGAGGAGGGTGGCAGTGTGCCTGGTGTGGCAGTCCTGCAGACCACTCCCACCTCAGTGAAGAGGAAGTGCACAGGAAGCATGTCCATCACTAAATTCATGAAAAGGCCTCGGGATGCTGAGCAGGTGAGACCCTCTTTGGGATGCTCTTCCCCAGGGAGGAGTGATGGGGGGAGATCCTCTTTGGGATGCTCTTCTCCAGGGAGGAATGATGGTGTGAGATCCACTTTGGGATGCTTTTCTCCAGGGAGGAGTGATGGGGGGAGATCCTCTTTGGGATGCACTTCCCCAGGGAGGAGTGATGGGGGGAGATCCACTTTGGGATGCTTTTCTCCAGGGAGGAGTGATGGGGGGAGATCCTCTTTGGGATGCACTTCCCCAGGGAGGAGTGATGGGGGGAGATCCTTTTAGTGATGCTCTTCCCCAGCAAGGAATGATGGGGGGAGATCCTTTTTGGGATGCTCTTCTCCAGGGAGGAGTGATGGGGAGAGATCCTCTTTGGGATGCTCTTCCCCAGCAAGGAATGATGGGGGGAGATCCTTTTTGGGATGCTCTTCTCCAGGGAGGAGTGATGGGGAGAGATCCTCTTTGGGATGCTCTTCCCCAGCAAGGAGTGATGGGGGGAGATCCTTTTTGGGATGCTCTTCTCCAGGGAGGAGTGATGGGGGGACCTCATTGCAGCCTGCCAGTGCCTGGAGGGAGCAGAGGAACAGGAGGGGAATCAGCTTGTTCAAGGGCAGAGACTGGCAGGACAAGGGGGATGGAGTGAAGCTGGAGGAGGGGAGGGTGAGATTGGATCTTAGGGGGAAGTTCTGTGCAGAGAGAGTGGTGAGGGGCTGGAACAGGCTGCCCAGAGAGGGGGTGGGTGCCCCGTGTCTGGGGGTGTTCCAGGCCAGGTTGGCTGGGGCCCTGGGCAACCTTGTGTAGCTCCAGGCCTGAGGTTGGTGTCCCTGCCTGTGGCAGGGGGTTGGAGCTCTGTGACCCTTGGGGTCCCTCCCAACCCAGATCAGTCTGGGATCCTGTGAATGTAGTTGTGCCTCTTCACTAGGCCTGTGTCCTGGCATGCCCCCTAGCTCTGCCACAAGCAGTCAAAATATTAAGCTGCAGACCTTCAGACCAGGAAAAATAACAAACCCCAAAACCCTTTTTGTGGGGAAAGGAGTGAAATTGTGTGACTCTGAAGAGATGAGTTTCTTTTGTGTGCCTCTGGTTTGGACTGTCTGTACCACTTGAAACATTGCTCTCCTGCTGTCCTTCCATCTTTCTGCTCTTTGGCAGGGATTGTATCCAAGCTGGGAATAATTGGAGTGTCTGTTTGCCCTCAGTTTTACAGCTCAAGATCCTTTCCACACAGGTTCTTATATGTGTATGTGTGTGTGTGGCTTCCAGATGTATAGCTGAGCTGGTGACTTACATCAGTGGCATGTCTGCAGATTTATCCATGGTTTGGAAGTGCTGCAACTCAAGCTTTAATACCCTGTGAAAGTCTCCAGCTTATCCTAAAGCTGAATTTCAAGAGCTGCTCTGAAAGAAAAGATGATGCTAATTCATAGGAGCAAAAGGAAGTGGATTGAAGAGTAGTTGCTACTCCTGCTCTAAGCTTTGTTGTGGCCTTCCTGTTGCTTTGCTCCTGCTTTTCAGGGTAACCAGAAGGAGCTATTAAGAGCTTAATCAGCTAAAAGGATGCTTGGGAATGATGGGATTGGTGCTTTAGCTGGGTGATGCTCTGCCCTGTGTTAGCACAGTGAAGCTTTGGGGTCCTTAAGCTTGCTGTTATCAACTCTTTGCCTCCAAACCTCCCAGGTAGGGCAGGGTTTGTGTTGTCAGTGGATTTATACCTCTTTCCCTGTGGACAAGGAATTCTGTGATAAGGAGGGTGATGTGATAAGGAGGTGAGGAAAGAGGCCTTTTCATGTTTTTCCTTCCTGCTTTATTTTTGGCTTCTCTCCTGAAAAAACTCTGCTCAAGTTATTGATGGGGACCAGGGACTTGTGAGAAGCTGTTCAGCCCCCAAACTCCATCTGCTTGGGTTTGGGTTTTGGTTTTTTCCCCCTTATACACTAAACAGAGGCACAGATAGGAATCTCTGCTTGGCACCCACTGGAAATCCTGCTTCTAATCAGCTCCTGGAGCAGAAACAGCCAGACAAAGGCTTTTATACAGGGTTACATCACCAGCCTTTGAATTCTTCAAAGCTCTTGAAAGCATCTCAGAGCTGCCCTTGGGGGAGGTGTGGTGCTGTGTGGCTCAGAGCAAAGAGGTCAGAGTCCTAAAAAAGCCTTTCATGCCCGATGTCTAAATCAGCACTGCTCAGGTCTTGAGGTCCTGTCCTTCCTGTTGAGTGAGGAGCTCAAGGAAGGGGGTTGATAGGTCAAAGCTGCCAGGTTCTTCACCCCAGCATGTGTTGCACAGGCTGGTTGTAGCTACAGGAGTTCTTAATCTCCAGAGAGAGTGGTGAGGGGCTGGAAGGGGCTGCCCAGAGAGGGGGTGGGTGCCCCGTGTCTGGGGGTGTTCCAGGCCAGGTTGGATGGGGCCCTGGGCAACCTTGTGTAGCTCCAGGCCTGAGGTTGGTGTCCCTGCCTGTGGCAGGGGGTTGGAGCTCTGTGACCCTTGGGGTCCCTCCCAACCCAGACCAGTCTATGATTCTCTGAACCCTTGCATGGAGGGGATAGTGGGGGTGATGACCCTCCAAACCCAGCCTTGAGGGTGACAGTGTCCCAGTTGATCCCACCTGTCACTGCTGGAGCTGGTTGGGACACGCTCAGGCTTTGGTTTCCTGCCTCGTGGCTTGGGAGGGGGTTTCTCAGCTGCAAGACAACAGGGAGATGTTCAGCAGGAGCACTGGTTGTCCCTTTGTTAAAACAGCCCCAAATTGGGGTGAGGGGGGGAGCAGAGAGCTGTTCAGGTGGAGGTTGGCAGGTGTCCACAGCAGAATGAGACCCCCAGAGCCTCAGGAACCCCCAGCCTCACACTGCTCTCTGGTCCCCTGAGGAAGCCAGGAGTGGCTGGAGCAGCTTCCTGGGTGTTACCTGGCTTCCTGCCCCGTGGAGCCTTCTTCACAGACACATCAGAGTCCGAATCAGAGTTGGACTCTGACTTGGTCATGTCCACAGTGGCGTTTCCCATCTTGGAATCCGAATCCACTTTGGAGTCCGAGTCAGAGCCGGCCTCCACTTTCTGCAGGCACAGAGCAGGGTGCTCTTCCCCAGGGAGGAGTGATGGGGGGAGATCCTTCTTGTGATGCTCTTCCCCAGGAAGGAATGATGGGGGGGCCTCATTTGCAGCCTGCCAGTGCCTGGAGGGAGCAGAGGAACAGGAGGGGAATCAGCTTGTTCAAGGGCAGAGACTGGCAGGACAAGGGGGATGGAGTGAAGCTGGAGGAGGGGAGGGTGAGATTGGATCTTAGGGGGAAGTTCTGTGCAGAGAGAGTGGTGAGGGGCTGGAACAGGCTGCCCAGAGAGGGGGTGGGTGCCCCGTGTCTGGGGGTGTTCCAGGCCAGGTTGGCTGGGGCCCTGGGCAACCTTGTGTAGCTCCAGGCCTGAGGTTGGTGTCCCTGCCTGTGGCAGGGGGTTGGAGCTCTGTGACCCTTGGGGTCCCTCCCAACCCAGCCCATTCCATGATTCTACATAAGCTACAGAGAGAGGAGGAACTCAGGCTTGAAGTGGGCAGTACCTGCATGTGTGTAGGAGGGGAGAACTGTGACTTTAATGGAAGATGTAAATTTAAAACTCCTTCCCTGGTTGGGGAGGGGGTGAGGAGAAGGTTCCAGGGCTGAGATTTTCATGTGACAGATTGCCTCAGAGAGAGAGGGGGGGAAGGGGGGAGTGTGGGGAAAGGAACCTAAAAACCATTCACACCTGTTCAATCCTGGGCAGCTTCAGTTTGTGTTGCTGCTGTTTGTGTTTTGGGTTTTTCTCAGATGAGAAATGAGCAGCTACTGCTGCTCCCCTGGCAGCAAATAAGGTCACTGAGGGAAGAACTGTCACCTCCCCCCCCTCCCCACCTCTCTGAGTAAAAGCTAATTAGCAAAAATGAGGAGGATTCTGGAGGGAGAATGTGCTTCAGACCTGAACAAGCACAAGTCACTTGCCATCTTCAGAAGGAAGAAAGCATCCAAAATAATCAGCCAATGGGGGGGCAGGGATTGAGAGTTCCCTTCCCAAAAAAACAACAACACTGAGTCAGCTTTCAATTCAAGCTGGAGCTGACTCTTTTTTTTCAGTGTGTGGGCTGCTCATCATTGTGTAATAGCAAAACATCTTGGGGCAGGAGCTTGGCCTGCTGCCTGCTGTGAGGAAGGCCTTTTCTCTACAGCCAGAGCCTGCTGGAGCCAGGGGTTGCTGTTTATTCCCTTCTCTATGAACTTGCTTAACTGCTGAGAGTCCTAATCGTGACCCCTGGGGTCCCCCACAGCACCCTCAGGCACTGAGGAGCACACCCTGTAGTCCCACACAGCACCCTGGGGTCCTCCACAGCACCCCGAGACACTGAGGAGCACCCCCTGGGGTCCCCCACAGCACCCTCAGACACTGAGGAGCATCCCCTGGGATCCCCCACAGCACCCTGAGACACTGAGGAGCACCCCCTGGGGTCCCCCACAGCACCCTCAGGCACTGAGGAGCAGCCTGGGATCCCACACAGCACCATGGGGTCCCCCACAGCACCTTCAGGCACTGAGGAGCATCCTCTGGGGTCCCCCACAGCACCCTGGGGTCCCCCACAGCACCCTCAGGCACTGAGGAGCACACCCTGGGGTCCCACACAGCACCCTGGGGTCCCCCACAGCACCCTCAGACACTGCAGAGCACCCCCTGGGGTCCCACACAGCACCTTCAGGCACTGAGGAGCACCCCCTGTAGTTTCCCACAGCACCCTGGGGTCCCCCACAGCACCCTCAGACACTGAGGAGCATCCCCTGGGATCCCCCACAGCACCCTGGGATCCCCCACAGCACCCCCAGACACTGAGGAGCACCCCCTGGGGTCCCCCACAGCACCTTCAGGCACTGAGGAGCACCCCCTGTAGTCCCACACAGCACCCTGGGGTCCTCCACAGCACCCCGAGACACTGAGGAGCACCCCCTGGGGTCCACCACAGCACCCTCAGGCCCTGAGGAGCACCCTGTAGCCCCACACAGCACCCTCAGACACATGGCTAACACCTTTATTTCTTCCCCTGAAGGCTGAAGCTGCAGAGATGGATGGATTTCAGGCTGACACTGAGGAAGATGAGGAGGATGAAGACTGCATGATTGTGGATATCCAGCCAGGCAAAGGTGGGCAGACAGGTCACTGGCAGGCTCTTGGCAGAGGCTCCCCCAAGGCAGAGCACAGCAGAGTCTGGCTAAACCCTGTGTGGCTTCTCTGCCACTTGTTCTGCCAGGCCTTGTGCTGGCTTCTGTAGGGTTTGATTGCAGACAGTGCCCTGCTCTCTGTGTTTCCATCTAGGCCTTTCTTTGCTCTCTGCAGTTCTCTGACATGCTCTTGCCCTTCCTCCTCCTTCCAGTCAGAAATCACAGAGTCACAGGGGTGGGAAGGGCCCTCCAGAGCCCATGGGGTCCAACCCCCTGCCAGAGCAGGGTCCCTGGGACAGGACACAGGTCGGTGTCCAGATGGGGCTGGAATCTCTCCAGAGAAGGAGACTCCACACCCCCTGGGCAGCCTGTCCCAGGGCTCCCTCACCCTCACTGGGGAAAAGTTCCTCCCCATGTTGGTGTGGAACTCCCTGTGCTCCAACTTGCAGCCATTGCCCCTTGTCCTGTCCCCACAGACACTGAAAAGGGGCTGGCCAATTCCCCCTGCACCCCATCCTTCAGATATTGATAAACATTGATTAGGTCCCCCCTCAGTCTTCTTCTCTCCAGGCTGAACAGCCCCAGCTCTCTCAGCCTTTCCTCCCAGGGGAGATGCTCCAGGCCCTTCAGCATCTCCTCAGCCTCCTCTGGACTCTCTCCAGGAGATCCCTGGCTGTTTGATCCCAGGGAGCCCAGCACTGGACACAACACTCCAGCTGGGGCCTGAGCAGGGCAGAGCAGAGGGGGAGGATCCCCTCCTGTCACCTGCTGCCCACACTCCTCCTGATGCCCCCAGGATCCCATTGTCTCTCTCAGCCCCAGGGCACACTGCTGCCTCATGGCCACCCTGTCACCCACCAGCACCCCCAGCTCCTTCTCCACACAGCTCCTCTCCAGCAGCTCCCCCCCAGCCTGTCCTGATTCCAGCAGTTGTTCCTCCCCAGGGGCCAGACTCTCCACTTGCTGTTGTTGAATCTCATCTGGTCTCTCCCTGCCCAGCTCTCCAGCCTGGCCAGGCCTCACAAAATGCTCATGACTGGCCTTTCACTGCCACAGTTCCCACTTAACTCTTCATTTCCTGGGAAAAAAAGTCAGTGTTGTGGTCAGGATCAGCAGATCCCTTGAGCAGGGTTTAGCTCTGGGGTGTGTGTCCTTCTCTTCAGAGCCCTTTTGGGACTGAGGGCTGGAGCATACCTCCCCCTCTGCTGCTTTCTTGCAGTCTTAGGCACAGGCTGGCTTGTCTGAAGGAAACAACATCAGGTAATAAGCAGCTTCTCAGATATCTGACAGCTGAGGGCTCTGATCAACACAGTGCAGCTTTGCTCCAGGATCTAAGCAGTTGCTTATATTTGTGTCCCAGTTATCCTTTTGGAAAATGCTTTTTAAAACTCTTGCTGCTACAGTGTTATCCTTTCAGGCTGCAGATTCAGAACCAGTGGGCTGAGGCTGTGGAACAGCTCCTTTCATCTCAGTGTGGTTTTAACTCTTACCTACTTGATCATACACCTCAGTGACTTCACAGCAAACCCACATGATGGGCATTCAGCTCCTCTAAACCACCTCCCAGCACTTTCTTACTGCTCTCACAATACAGCTCTTCCACAATGCTACTGCCCCAACCTGAATTCAGTGAGGTTTTTGTGTTAGGCAGCTCCTCCAACTGATAGAGAGACTCATGCCTGTTCCCAGAGCCTTCAATTCTATAGCATTCCACCTGTTCTAGATGGATCTGCATTCTCCTTTCTACCCCAGCTGCTGCTGTGTTCCTCCTCTTGCCTTCTCTAAGAGCTGACAAGAAGCTTTGTGTTTAATCTTAAGCTGCTTTTGCTTATTACAAGGGTGCAGGGAGAGGAAAAGCCTTGCTTTGGGTTTGTAACCCCCTGGGTGAGGACAGAGATGGGCCAGGCAGGAGCTTTGCCTCCCTCATGCTCTGTTGACACACGTGTGGCTCTGTCTGTGTAAGTCTGGATGAGTCTCAAGCTGAAAAAAAAATGATTCAGATGCTTTTTGTGGCTGAAATGATTTTATTTTGGGGTGTGGGTGAGAAACTCCCCCTGAGCAGCAGTGGCTCTGGCAGCTGGGAAGGTGATGGGATCCTGGGCTCCATCAGCAGAGGGGTGGCAGCAGGGACAGGGAGGGGATTGTCCCTCTCTGCTCTGCCCTCCCCCAGCTGGATCCTGTGTCCAGAGCTGGGGCCCAACACAAGGAAGATGTGGGGCTGTTGGAGAGGGGTCAGAGGAGCCATGGAGATGCTCAGAGGGCTGGAGCAGCTCCCCTCTGGAGAGAGGCTGAGGGAGCTGGGCTGGATCAGCCTGGAGAAGAGAAGGCTGTGGGGGGACCTCACTGACAGGATATTAAGACACTCTAAATCTTGCTGACTGCTTGTCAAAATACCTTCAAGGATTTTTCAACCCTTTTCTGAGATGGAGGGTAAGTTGCAGCCTGCAGAGTGGACAGATCTCAAAGTGAAATCTTTGAGAGACTTCTATTTAGGCTTGTTTCCTGTGGGGGGACCTCATTGCAGCCCCCCAGTGCCTGGAGGGAGCAGAGGAACAGGAGGGGAATCAGCTTGTTCAAGGGCAGAGCCTGGCAGGACAAGGGGGATGGAGTGAAGCTGGAGGAGGGGAGGGTGAGATTGGATCTTAGGGGGAAGTTCTGTGCAGAGAGAGTGGTGAGGGGCTGGAAGGGGCTGCCCAGAGAGGGGGTGGGTGCCCCGTGTCTGGGGGTGTTCCAGGCCAGGTTGGATGGGGCCCTGGGCAACCTTGTGTAGCTCCAGGCCTGAGGTTGGTGTCCCTGCCTGTGGCAGGGGGTTGGAGCTCTGTGACCCTTGGGGTCCCTCCCAACCCAGACCAGTCTGGGATTCTCTGATTTTAACCCAATATTAAACCAATTTTTCAAACAGCATTGAACAGTAGACCTGTGCCAGATCCAGCCAGCCAGGCTCAGATAAAGCACAGATCAGTCAAATTCAACTAGATTGAAAAACAAAATCAAACAAAGCCAAGAAACCCCAAACCAACCCATTTTCTCTTTTCCTTGCAGATTCTTTGTTGACAGTTCCTGAAACAGCTTCAGAATCCAGTGGCACAAGAGCCATTCTCCAGGACACCAGTATGCTTGACCCTTTTAATCCAGTTTGAGACTTCAAATTGCCTACTAACTTCTCTGTATGTATGTAGAATGAATTAGTACATTTTTAAACCTTGTGTATCTCTTCCAACAAGGTACTTGAAAGTATTCCCTATTTCTTGTAAAGAGAAGACAGCACTTTGGTCTGAAGCAGAACAGATGGAAGCTTAAATTTTTTTTTAGTTTCTAGGGTGGTTTTTTTGTTTTTTAGCTTTAAAAAATACTGCATCTTAATCTGTCCTTAATAAAGCATTATTGAAATGTTGATACCTTCCATTGCAAAGGAGTATCTTAAGTTATCTCTAGAACAACAAAAGAGGGGGGGGGGGTGGGTTTTGAAACTAGTGGGGGGTTTGAAATAAGCTGATTGTGATGCCATGGGGCTTGGAAAAAGGGGGAGGGGGGTGGGAATTGCTCTGTTCATAATGTATAGCATGGCCTTGGGTATAAATGATGTCTAATTATATTTGAATATCTTCTATATCATCCTGTTTGTGGTCTTACTTGCTCCAAGGAACAGCAGAAGGGGGGGGGGTTTACCTTCAGAACCTGTTTCTCTCCTGGTTTTGGGGATAGAATGGTTCTTAATGACATAGGAATGGTATTAATTACACACAGCAAGCTCTTGGTAAATGATTAGTCTCCTTAGCAGCTCACTGGATGGAAAGGTCTAGATCTTAAAAGTTGGTTTCCACCCCCCCCCCCCCAGGACACCTTCAGGGTTGATTAAAGGACTGAGTGAGCATTGGAATCAACTACAGAAGCCACAGAGGGTTCAAAGCCCCCAGCAAGGGGGGGATCCCCCCTTGCTGGGGGCTTTGAACCCTCTGTGGCTTCTGTAGTTGATTGACATTAAATCCCTCACCCCCTGGGTGTAGTTTGAGGCCTGATCTCTCACCAGTGAGCAGCACAAGGAGCTGTTGTCAGTCTCCTGCTTTGTCTCTGGGTGCTGGTGAAATGATAAGGGTGTGGGGGAATTGCCACAGCTCTACCAGTTAACACCAGTGCCAAGCCTAAGCACTAACTGGAGCTTGTCTGAAGGACAGGTGCTACAAGTCAAAGAATTCAAAGTGAGTCTTTTAAATATTCCATTTAATCAGACTAAATAGAACTTTCCCTAATTAAACTCTCTCCAATAGGAGTTACAGTGCACACAGAAGGAAAAGGGAAAGCTGAGTTCTAAGCCCAACCTGCTCTCCAGGTAGGAATCCAGCCTCCTGCCAGCACCTAACCCCTCCTCAGGAGGAGTGTGCTGCTTCCTTCCAGCCTCAGGAACACCTTGAGCAGTCACACTGGGAGAACCTGGGCTTTGAAACCAGCCAGAACAGCCCCATAGCACCTCACTGGGGAAGGCTGCTGTAGTGTCTGGCTACTGGAGCTGTGGAGGTGACTGCAGGGGAGGTGTGACAGGGCAGAACAGAGACACTCACTCTGCAGAGCTAAACCCAAGGCCTTTCTGAGGTCACACAGCTGGAAACCCCAACAGTCTGTGTCAGAAAACAAGGGCAGAGTCTCTACCAACCAGCACTGACTCCACTCCCCTTTAATTCATGAGAGGGTCTGGACTCTGGAGAGAAGTTCTGGTTTCAAGGGGCTGGTTGGCTGCTCCTCTCCTGCTGCCTCAATGTCTGCCATGACTGCTGCATCCCAGGCAAGAGTCAGGAGGGCTGAGGGCACCTGGAACAGAAAAGACTCTGGTGTGAGGCCAGGGCTGTGTTCTCCTTTGACCTTGTAACATGCTGGGTGTGTTCACAGACCTGGAAAGACTTGGTGAGAGTTCTTCAGCTCAAAAGGACAAGGGTGGATTTCTGCAAGAAGCTCCTTAGGGGATGCTCCTTGGGGCTTTCTGGCTGAGCCTTGGGCTAGAGCTGCACTTGCTTCACAGCTCCTGGCTTCCCTCTTTTTTCCACCCTGGATGTTCAGCCTGACAGAGCTGCTGGCAGCTCCCACACCCACTGTCTGCAGTTCCCTCCAGCCAGAAGCTTCCAAGCCAGTTAAGTTAGTTGCTTAAGCTTTAAAAACAAAAGGGGCTGGAGCACAGCTTCTGGTGCTGAAAGGAGAAGACCCAAACTTCTCCTAAGGTCATGAGGCTGTGACAACCTAAAGACCCTCCCCAGAGAAGGCCCCAGCTCTCTCTCTTTGTACTCACCAGCCCACATTCATTGAAGGCCAAGTTCTCATCAGCCAGTTTGCTGCCTCCAGGTCCCAGCAGCTCAAAGGGCAGCCAGTCATCTCTGAGTGCTTCTCTCACAAAGCTGTAGAGTGTGGACACCGATTCCCTTGCATAAAAAGTCCCTGCCAGGAGCAAACAAGGTGAGAGAGAGACAGAGTTTCTCCTACACTTCCCCACTCTCACCTTTTGTGGGGCTCACATACTGACACCAACTTTGTGAACTACTTCAGTGGCACAGAAACAGCCTGAGTCAACTGAGAAGTATAAAAACAGAATCCCCAAAGAAAGAAATGAATAAAATGAGACTTTCATTGTCCCAACCCCCCATCCAGCCTCTAACAAAGAATTAGGAAAGCCTCAAATGATTTCCAGAGTTCTACTGCAGAAGCTGAAGAGGGTTTCTGCTGCTGTAGAGCCTGATGCCACACAGGCAGCCTCATGCTGCTTCCTCTAACAAAATGGATCTAATGAGTCCAGCTCGTTGGCAGTAGCCTGGGAAGAGCATGCTTTTAATTAACAGCACCTTGAGATCCTTCCCTCCCTGCTCAAACCTGGCTGCTGGTCCCAAGCCCAGAGCCTTGAGGCAGGTGGAGGGCTCAGAGATGAAAAGATCTGAGGGCTGGAGCAGCTCCCCTCTGGAGAGAGGCTGAGGGAGCTGGGCTGGCTCAGCCTGGAGAAGAGAAGGCTGTGGGGGGACCTCATTGCAGCCTGCCAGTGCCTGGAGGGAGCAGAGGAACAGGAGGGGAATCAGCTTGTTCAAGGGCAGAGACTGGCAGGACAAGGGGGATGGAGTGAAGCTGGAGGAGGGGAGGGTGAGATTGGATCTTAGGGGGAAGTTCTGTGCAGAGGGAGTGGTGAGGGGCTGGAACAGGCTGCCCAGAGAGGGGGTGGGTGCCCCGTGTCTGGGGGTGTTCCAGGCCAGGTTGGATGGGGCCCTGGGCAACCTTGTGTAGCTCCAGGCCTGAGGTTGGTGTCCCTGCCTGTGGCAGGGGGTTGGAGCTCTGTGACCCTTGGGGTCCCTCCCAACCCAGGCCAGCTTGGGATTCTATAGAAAAATGTCCCCCCTGCTCTGCTTTTTCTTGCTTTACTCTACCAGCTGTGCTCAGCACCCCTCAAGCCTGCTTATTCTTCCAGCTATTAACACTCCAAGTGCCCTCAGAAGCTGTTGGGGGTGCACCCAGAGGGGGAAGGAGCCTTTGTACCTTGCAGGATGTACCCATCGGGAAATCGCACTCGCACCAGGGTGTAGTTGTACTTCCTCATCTCCCTTTGTTCTTCTTTCTCTCTCATGGCTTTTGTCCTCAGCATGGAAGCCTTCTCCACTGCTTCTGTCCTGTAGAGAGACAGCAAGTGAAGGAGAGGTGCAAGCCCCCTTCTCTGGGTGCTCAGGGCTGTTTGAACACATCTCCCCCCCCCCTCCTCACCGCAGCCGCTGCTCTCGTTTGATCTCCTCTGCTGTGAGGTTGTAGAAGTCGTTGGGCAGCTCAAAGTGAGCAGCTTCTGGGGATGGTTTGAACACACAGAGCTGCCTGTCCAGCTGGGCTCTCAGAGGTTCAGCACTTAACAGCTGCTCTTTGTACTCCTTGAGGTCCTCCAGCTTGGTCAGCATCTCTTCCTTCAGCACATAGTACTCCTCCGTGGTCTCTACAGCCAAAGGGAAGGGATTTGAGGCTCTGACCTCCTCACCTTGGAACTAGAAGAGCAAAGATCTCCCAAAAATACAACATCTTAACAGGGAAACTAAAGATTGAGAGGCTGTTCCTGTGCCAGCACCCACCACAGCCTCCCCCACCACCCAACCCCAGTTCCACACACTTTGATTCCTTACCCTGCCCTGGAACAGGGAGTGTTTTTGTCTCAAATCCAATAGACTGGAAAAATCTGTGTATCCCTTCCAAAGAGCTTATCCTTTCCTGGAAGAAAAGGGAAGAATTTAAAGGCAGGCTGCTCCAGGTGAGGCCTTTCCCTAGGCACAGCACCTGCAAGAGCCTGGATCTCACCTGAAACACTCTGTTCTGCAGTTTGATTTTCCGGTACTTCTCTTCCTCTGGATGGAGATAGATGTTATCCAGGTACCTAGAGAAAGAGAAATACCCTGCCTGGATTAAAGGAGGCTCTTCAGGACACACTAACCCTGAGGAGGGAGGAGAGAGAGAGAGTTTCTCATGGATAAAAGAGTTTAAAAACTCAGGAAAGTGATAACACAGACTCACAGGGGTGGGAAGGGACCCCCAGAGCCCATGGGGTCCAACCCCCTGCCAAAGCAGGGTCCCTGGGACAGGGCACACAGGTCGGTGTCCAGATGGGGCTGGAATCTCTCCAGAGAAGGAGAATCCACACCCCTTGGGCAGCCTGTCCCAGGGCTCCCTCACCCTCACTGGGGAAAGGTTCCTCCCCATGTTGCTGTGGAACTCCCTGTACTCCAACTTGCAGCCATTGCCCCTTGTCCTGTCCCCACAGACACTGAAAAGGGGCTGGCCAATTCCCCCTGCACCCGATATTGATAACCATTGATTAGGTCCCCCCTGAGTCTTCTTCTCTCCAGGCTGAACAGCCCCAGCTCTCTCAGCCTTTCCTCCCAGGGGAGATGCTCCAGGCCCTTCAGCATCTCCTCAGCCTCCTCTGGACTCTCTCCAGGAGATCCCTGGCTGTTTGATCCCAGGGAGCCCAGCACTGGACACAACACTCCAGCTGGGGCCTGAGCAGGGCAGAGCAGAGGGGGAGGATCCCCTCCTGTGCCCTGCTGCCCACACTCCTCCTGATGCCCATCAGTGTTTCATGCCCAAACCAGACAGAGGGTGAGGGGTGGCTGATCTCCCCCTCTTTGAGCAGTGAACCAACTCATCCCAAACATCAGACACACTCACCTTCTTTCTTAATTAACACTTAAGGCTGTTCCAACATTGGAACTGGGTTTGCTTTAGGCTTTGCCTGGAGCACAGCAAGAAAACCCACCCCCCTCCTTGGCCTTGCAGGGAAGGGATGAGCTCCCCATGGTCTCAGCCCTTCCCACACCCCACTTACTTGGCCACAGTCTCCACACCCACTCGTACTTTCTCCCTGTCCTTGTTCAAGGTGTGAATCTCCATGATGGAAGCAGCCACTGGGTCTACAGAGAAATACTGGGGGAGAAAGAAGAGGGATCAGGAGGAAAGCTGATGCTGCTCTGCACAAAGGGGTTAAAATCACCCTAATTAATTAAAACCATCATCAAAAGCTCAGGTAACAAACAGTACCCAGATACAAACCTGTAACTTGAATGGTTGGTAAGTAGAAGTAGGTGAACAAGGTCAGCTAAGGGAATAAATACTAATTAAATATCTAAACCAGGGGAAAACTCAAAAAAAAATAGATTATAATTTGATTAAAGAATTTGAAATTTGGCAAAATGGATCCCCAGTTACTTTAGGGTGGCTGCACCATGTTGAGCTGGGAGAAATCTGCCTTTAAAGGAAATCAAAATTTGGATTTGGCACAAGGGAAAAGATCCACCATCAGATGACAGTCTGACATTCAATAGAGCCACAATTGGAGAGTCAGAGAATCACAGGGGTGGGAAGGGCCCTCCAGAGCCCATGGGGTCCAACCCCCTGCCCAAGTAGGGTCCCTGGGACAGGGCACACAGGTCGGTGTCCAGATGGGGCTGGAATCTCTGCAGGGAAGGAGACTCCACACCCCCTGGGCAGCCTGTCCCAGGGCTCCCTCACCCTCACTGGGGAAAAGTTCCTCCCCATGTTGCTGTGGAACTCCCTGTGCTCCAATTTGCAGCCATTGCCCCTTGTCCTGTCCCCACAGACACTGAAAAGGGGCTGGCCAATTCCCCCTGCATCCCATCCTTCAGATATTGATAAACATTGATCAGGTCCCCCCTGAGTCTTCTTCTCTCCAGGCTGAACAGCCCCAGCTCTCTCAGCCTTTCCTCCCAGGGGAGATGCTCCAGGCCCTTCAGCATCTCCATGGCTCCTCTGACCCCTCTCCAACAGCCCCACATCTTCCTTGTGTTGGGCCCCAGCTCTGGACACAGGATCCAGCTGGGGGAGGGCAGAGCAGAGAGGGACAATCCCCTCCCTGGCCCTGCTGCCACCCCTCTGCTGATGGAGCCCAGGATCCCATCTCCCTTCCCAGCTGCCAGAGCCACTGCTGCTCAGGGGGAGTTTCTCACCCCCTATGACACCCAGGTTCCAGGAAATAACATGAATATGCTAATTATAACCCTCCCCTCTTTGTATTTCCAGCACAGCTACCCAATGCTTGTCATAGAATAAGAATATATATAAAGTGAAGCAATCAAAAGCCAACCATTGCCAGGGTCAAGCTAAGAAATGAGCACTTTTGGGCAATGATTTTTTGCTCCAAATGGTATAAATACATTGTGCTTTGTACCTGTGGGTGAACACATCTTTGGAGGAGCAATCCCCTGTGTCCCCCAGCTCTGGGATAAAAAAGTACCTGCTTATCTGCTCTGTGGAGATGAGTTCTTCATGATTGTGACCACTAACAAAGGGATGGTGCTGGTGAGGTTTGAGCCTGACCAGCACCACACTCCTTTTCCCTACAGTGAAGAGAATGGGAAGGGTAAAAGTGGGGGGGTGGGAGGGGCTCAAAGTGATTTATTAAGTAAAAATGAGGTAAAATGTAATGGTTGAAGCTAAAGCTGTGCTTGTAAGCACAGGGATTTATTCACTGCTTCACAGTTACAGTTTAGCTGTTCCCAGTGTGTGACCAACAGTGTTGTCACCATCAGCTGCTACGAAGGCAATTCACTCTGTCCCAACCAAAACCAGTACAGGGCCTGAGTTCCCAGTTGCAGGGTTCCCAGGAAGCTGAGGGGAGGGTGCTCAGAGAGGTGTTTGTAGGACTACAGAGGAACAGAGCTGCTCGTTGAGGACAGGGAGGAAGCTTAATATGGGGTGTGGTGAGGTCAGTGCCGGAGGGGACCCACACCCCAAACTGAGTTAGAAGGAGGGGGAGGAGAGCTGCATGGCCATGACACTTACTGACTGGATGGCTTCTCTGAGGTGCTTTTCCTTCTGGTCTCTCTTACAACTGTGCCAGTCAAGGGGCAGATGAAATAAACCCCTGAAACAGAGGGGGCAGCTGCCCCTCCCTTGTCCTGGGAGGTGAGGTCCTGAAGGAGACAAAGGCAGGGGCTGAACTGATCACAGGAATCATGGAATCCCAGACTGGGCTGGGTTGGAAGGGACCCCAAGGGACACAGAGCTCCAACCCCCTGCCACAGGCAGGGACACCAACCTCAGGCCTGGAGCTACACAAGGTTGCCCAGGGCCCCATCCAACCTGGCCTGGAACACCCCCAGACACGGGGCACCCACCCCCTCTCTGGGCAGCCTGTTCCAGCCCCTCACCACTCTCTCTGGAAAAAACTTCCCCCCAATATCTCATCTCACCCTTCCTTCCTTTAGGAAGGGTGGTTTCTTTTTTTGGGGGGGTGGTTTTAAAGGCCCTAGTGCATCTGTTCAGGACAGGGACAGCAGCATGGCAGGGAATGGCAGCATCTCTCCTACCTTGTCCTCCTCAGAGAGCCCCTTCTCGCTGGCAGCTGCCTCAGCCATCAGCTCCTTCCTCACTAGGAGAGACAAACAACAGGTCACAGTGGTGGGGGGGGGGGGGCAGACATTGAGCCCATCTCAGGGGGCTCCACACCACAAACACCTCCCAGGGAGAGGAGAGCCCAGGGGTGAGCCTGACCCCTTGTTCCTCACACCCACAGAACCCCGCTGAGCCCCGTAACCTCCTCAAGAGTCACACCCAGCGCTCACCCACCCAGGATCTCCCTCTCTGGGCTCAGCTCAGAGCTACACCCATCCCTGGGAGCTCCTACCCTGGTTCTTGATGGCTTCCTGGGATGAAGGCAGCTTGGCCTTGGGTTTCAGCTCCATCCGGGCCAGCGCCGCGGCTGCCGCCATCTGTGCTTCATCCGTCGGGGCCTGACGGGGCTTCGGGGCCGCTTCAGCTTTGGGCTTCTCCTTGGGGACCCTGGGCAAGGATGGAGGAGGAGGAGGAGGGAGAGGCTGAGAAAGTCAGGAGGATGATTAGAGGGCTGGAGCACCTGCCCTACAAAGAGCCATCCAGAGGGATCTTGCCAGCCTGGAAAGATGGGCCTGGGGGAACCTGATGGGGTTCAACACTGCCAAGGGTCAGGGGTGGCACTTGGGCTGGAGGAATCCCAGACACAGATCCAGGCTGGGAGAAGAGCTCCTGGGGAGCAGCCCTGTGAGAAGGACCTGGGGATTCTGGGGGGTGAGAAACTCCCCCTGAGCAGCAGTGGCTCTGGCAGCTGGGAAGGTGATGGGATCCTGGGCTCCATCAGCAGAGGGGTGGCAGCAGGGACAGGGAGGGGATTGTCCCTCTCTGCTCTGCCCTCCCCCAGCTGGATCCTGTGTCCAGAGCTGGGGCCCAACACAAGGAAGATGTGGGGCTGTTGGAGAGGGGTCAGAGGAGCCACGGAGATGCTCAGAGGGCTGGAGCAGCTCCCCTCTGGAGAGAGGCTGAGGGAGCTGGGCTGGCTCAGCCTGGAGAAGAGAAGGCTGTGGGGGGACCTCATTGCAGCCCCCCCAGTGCCTGGAGGGAGCAGAGGAACAGGAGGGGAATCAGCTTGTTCAAGGGCAGAGACTGGCAGGACAAGGGGGATGGAGTGAAGCTGGAGGAGGGGAGGGTGAGATTGGATCTTAGGGGGAAGTTCTGTGCAGAGAGAGTGGTGAGGGGCTGGAAGGGGCTGCCCAGAGAGGGGGTGGGTGCCCCGTGTCTGGGGGTGTTCCAGGCCAGGTTGGATGGGGCCCTGGGCAACCTTGTGTAGCTCCAGGCCTGAGGTTGGTGTCCCTGCCTGTGGCAGGGGGTTGGAGCTCTGTGACCCTTGGGGTCCCTTCCAACCCAGCCCAGTCTGGGATTCCATGAAGGCTCCAGGACCCCACCAACCCTGTGCTGCTTGGGCCAGACACCCCGAGCAGGGACGCTCAGCACCCTCAGCGGGGGATGGGGAGGTTGGGGGAGGGGGGGGGGGGGGGGAGGCGCAGGGCCCCCGGCTCCCCTCCCCCAACCTCCCCCCCCCCCCCCCCCCCCCTCCCCAGTTACCGTGACGGCTCCGAGAGCTTCTGTCCAGGCCCCGCAGTCTTGAACTTCAGGTCGGCTTTAATCTCCTGGAAGAACTTGCGCATGGCGGCGGGACCGGGACAGGGACAACGACCGGTACCGGGCCCGTCCAACCCCCTTCCCGTGCCTCCGCCCCCCCCCCCCGTCACCGGAACGGGGCGGATCCAGGCCCAGCGCCCGGGGCTGCTCTAGGCCTCTGCTGCTCTATGGCCTACGTGGTCCTCCTGGGATGGGGGAAGGTGAAGGGGGGGTATAGACACCCCAGCTGGGCCCCTGCAGCCCCAGCCCGGCACCCACAGGCTCCCCCAGGCCCACACACGCACTCACTGGTCCCAGTTACACCCCCCCCGCCCCAGCTCGGCCCCCATGGACTCCCACAGCCCCCACAGCCCCAGTTCCCCTCAGTCCAGCAGCCGCCCAGCCCAGCAAACCCCCAGCCCAGCAGCCCCCCAACCCAGCAGCCCCTCAGCCCAGCAGCCCCCCAACCCAGCAAACCCCCAGCCCAGCAGCCCTCCGTCCCCAGTTCCCCTCAGCCCAGTAGCCCCCCAACCCAGCAAGTCCCCAGCCCAGCAGCCCCCATCCCCAGTTCCCCTCAGCCCAGCAGCCCCCCTCAGCCCAGCAAACCCCCATCCCCGGTTCCCCTCAGCCCAGCAGCCCCCCAACCCAGCAACACCCCAGCCCAGCAAACCCCCAGCCCCAGTTCCCCTCAGCCCAGCAGCCCCCCAGCCCACCAAAGCCTCAGCCCAGCAGCTCCCCAACCCAGCAACCCCCCAGCCCAGCAACCCCCCAGCCCAGCAAACCCTCAGCCCAGCAAACCCTCAGCCCAGCAGCCCCCCAGCCCAGCAGCCCCCCAGCTCCCCAGGATGAAGCAGCAGCCTCAGCACAACCAAACCAGCGCCAGAACCAGCTCCAAGCATCGGTGTGAACACCCCCCTGGCCTGAGGGAGCCTGAAGCACACGGGGATTCTCCATTCCCACACCTACACCTCCCCCACCCCGGAGGCATGGGTGCCTGGCTTCCCACCCCACCAGACACGGGGCAGCCACCGAGGATGCTGCCTCGTCCCCTCCTTGGGCTGAACAGGACCAGGGCCCCCATGTTCACCGCATCGTGCTGGTGCAGGACCTGGTGCCTTGGCCACCACCACAATGGCACTGACCAACACCAGCACTTGTGCACCAAGCCATGGTCCCACCAGCTGCCAGGACCACCATGTCCATGCTGCAGGAGATGCCATGGAGAGCACAGGCTCCCCTGAGACCTGCACGAGGATGTGACCATCATCATCATCATCATCATCATCATCGTGCAGGAGATGCCATGGAGAGCACAGGCTCCCCTGAGACCTGCACGGGGATGTGACCATCATCATCATCATCATCATCATCATCATCATCATCGTCATCGTGCAGGAGATGCCACGGAGAGCACAGGCTTTGTGGTTTGTACCTGCCCAGCTCTCACTGGGTGCTGTGGCAGCCCCCCCATCCCAGCCACTTCCAGCTCGGGTTGTGACCTCAGGTGGGCAGTGAACCCCAACAGTTTGCCCTTCCCTCCCTTGCAGACACCCCTCGTTGAGTTACAACCAGGCTTAAGACCAGGAGAGCTTTGGTTTTGCTCTGGCTTAGCTGGCTTTAGTTCCAGTTTGAAACCCAGAGGTAGCTAAAGCAGCTCCAACCACCCCACCTCACCTCACACAGCGCTCACTGGTGGCTCTGTCCTGCTCCCAGAGACAGGGGATGCTTCCCCCCCACCCCAAACCAGAAGGGCCCAGACCCACTGGGATGATCCCTTGGCTGCAGAGCTGGTGGTGCTGGTGAGCCCTGGCAGGGGTTTGGCTGAGCCTGTGCCACCACTGAGCCCCGTCCTGCGCTGGGACCTGGGTGGTGGTGGTTGGATGGGGCAGGGTGGGAGGTTGTGCTGGGGTGCAACCCCCCCCACGACCCCCTGTGAAGCCCCTCACCCTGGGGCCTGGCCCAGCCCTGTGGCCTCAAACCCAGCTGCTCAGCCTGGCACAGCCTTGACTCCCACCCTATAGCCGTGACCCCCACCCTACAGCTGTGACCCTCATCCCACAGCTGGGACCCCCACCCTACAGCTGTGACCCTCACCCTATAGCTGTGACCCTCATCCCACAGCTGGGACCCCCACCCTATAGCCATGACCCCCCCCATCGCTGGGACCCCCACCCTATAGTCATGACCCCCCCAACCAGCTGTGACTCCCACCCTATACCTGTGACCACCACTCTATAGCTCTGTCCCCCACCCTATAGCCATGACTCCCACCCTATAGGCATGTGTGTCCCCCAACCAGCTGTGACCACCACTCTATAGCAGTGACCCTCACCCTATAGGTGTGACCCCCACCCTATAGCCATGACCCCCCCAACCAGCTTTGACCCTCATCCCACAGCTGGGACCCCCACCCTATAGCTGTGACCCTCATCGCACAGCTGGGACCCTCATCGCACAGCTGGGACCCCCACCCTATAGCTGGGACCCCCACCCTATAGCTGTGACCCTCATCGCACAGCTGGGACCCCCACCCTATTGCTGGGACCCCCCATCGCTGGGACCCCCCACCCCATAGCCATGTGCCCCCCCAACCAGCTGTGACCCTCATCCCACAGCTGGGACCCCCACCCTATAGCTGGGACCCCCCACCCTATAGCTGTGACCCTCATCGCACAGCTGGGACCCCCACCCTATAGCTGGGACCCCCCACCCTATAGCTGGGACCCCCACCCTATAGCTGGGACCCCCGCCCTATGGCTGGGACCCCCACCCTATGGCCATGACCCCCCAACCAGCCGTGTCCCCCACCCCATAACCCTGCCCCCCACTCTATCGATATGCCCCCCCACCCCATAGCCCTGACCCGCCCCCACAGCCATGCCCCTCGCCCCCAGCCCCCGCAGCACCCCCACCCCAGCCCCACCCCCGCCCCCCTCCCCCGCCCCCTCTAGCCCCACCCCTCAGCGCCCCCTGCTTCGGCGCCTCTGGCGGCGCCACCCAATCCCGTTATCCCGCCCTGCCTTTGCCTGTCTCCTATTGGGCGAGAAGACGGAGCGACGTCTCTCCGAACCAACAGAAAGCCGGCACCGCGGGGAGGGGCGGGACATCCTGCGGGCCGGGCCGTCCCGTCCCCGCCCCGCTGCCCGGTGCTGCCCGCGGCCTGGGCCTCCGCCGCCGCCGCCGCCCCGCCCCGCGGCCGCCATGCCGCACAGCTTCAAGCCCGGAGACCTCGTCTTCGCCAAGATGAAGGGCTACCCGCACTGGCCGGCCCGGGTGAGACCGCGGGGCCGCGCCGACGGGGTGTGGGGGGGGAGGAGGGGGCCGGGGAGGGGGGTGTGGGGGGGGACGTGCCCCCAGGCGGGGGCCAGGCCCGGGCTGGGCCGGAGATGCCGCCCCGGGATGGGGGGCTGGCACCGGGATGGGGATGCCTGCTGGCTGCTGGCCCGGGGCAGGCTGCCCACGCCGGGATGGAGGTGCTGTAACGGTACCGGGAGGGAGCCGGCACCTGTCTTGGGGTTGGGGCCCCGTAACGGGACCTGTGTCCCGGGGGGGGGAATACCTGGCGTGGAGCATCCCGTCCCGGGATGGGCACCCGGTACCGGTGTGAAGGACCCGTACCAGCACCTGTCCCGGGCTGGGAGGTCCCATACTGGCATGGGAACGCTGTACTGGCATGAAGGACCCGTACCAGCACCCCAGCACCTCATCCCAGGCTGAGAGGTCCTGTAGCAGGCTGGACACCTGGTACCGGTGTGAAGGACCTGTACCAGCACCTGTCCCAGGCTGGGAGGTCCCATACTGGGATGGGAACCTGGTACCGATGTGAAGGACCCGTACCAGCACCCATCCTGGGCTGAGAGGTCCCATACTGGGATGGGAACCTGATACCAGAGTGAGGGACCTGTACCAGCACCTGTCCCGGGCTGGGAGGTCCTATACCGGGATGGGAACTTGGTACCGGTGTGAAGGACCTGTACCAGCACCCATCCTGGGCTGGGAGATCCCATACCCATCCTGGGCTGAGAGGTCCCATACCGGGATGGGCACCCGGTACCGGTGTGAAGGACCCGTACCAGCACCCATCCTGGGCTGAGAGGTCCCATACCAGGATGGGCACCCGGTACCGGCGTGAAGGACCCGTACCAGCACCCCAGCACCCATCCCGGGCTGAGAGGTCCTGTACCAGGCTGGGCACCTGGTACCAGTGTGAAGGACCTGTACCAGCACCCATCCTGGGCTGAGAGGTCCCATACTGGGATGGGTACCCGGTACCGGTGTGAAGGACCCGTACCAGCACCCATCCTGGGCTGAGAGGTCCCATACTGGGATGGGCACCCGGTACCGGTGTGAAGGACCCATACCAGCACCCATCCTGGGCTGAGAGGTCCCATACTGGGATGGGCACCCGGTACCGGTGTGAATGACCCGTACCAGCACCCATCCTGGGCTGAGAGGTCCCATACCAGGATGGGCACCCGGTACCGGTGTGAAGGACCTGTGCCACCACCTGTCCTGGGCTGGGATCTTCGCTTCCAGGATGGGAGCTCATGTAACAGGACTTGTACTGGGATGGGGAGCCAGTACCTGGATGGGATGTCCCGTGCTAGCATGAGAGGTCCCATTCCAGTGCATGTACTGGGATGTGGACCCAGTACAGGAATGGGGCATCCCGTGCCAAATTGGGGGACCCCATGTTGGCAGCTGTACTGGGATGTGGGCTTGGTACTGGCACGGAGATCCCATGCTAGGATGGGAGCCCAGTACTGGGATGGGGGTCCCATGCCAGAACCAGTACTGGAACTGGGGTTTGAACCCAGGAGGGGCTTGCCATGTTGATGCCTGTACCAGCATGGAGAAACCCCGACTGGGAGGTGGATCTGGGACTGGAACTGGGGCCACGCACCGGCACCTGTACTGGGAGAGGACCTGGCACCAGGCTGGGCGTCCCATCCTGGCACCTACACCAAGGGAGAGATGGGGAGTCCTGCATCAGTGCCTGGACCTGGCAAGGGATGGGAGAGACCTGGAGAACCCTATTCAGGGCACCCTGAGCCCTCCCTTTTGACCTGCACCCTGAGGAGACCCTGACCCCTTGGGGTAACCACATGGGGCCTCAGCCCTGCTTCACCCAGCAGCACCCTTGGCCTGGGAACCCTCTGTCCTGCTGGGGTGACCACGGCCACACCCCCCTTCCTATAGAACCCCCTCCCCTGCTGCACCCTGAGGCTGTGGTACTCCAGGCACCCCGATGCCATGGGATACCCTGCCCCTGCAGCCCAGAGAACCCTGTCCTTCACCCTCCATCCTCATCCTCCCCCTGCCCAGCAGAGATACCCCCATTCCCCTTCCCAGTTTGGATGTCACCCACCCTCTGTCTGCTGCTGGGGAGGGGACAGAGCTGGGGCCTGGGGCGCCGTCCATCGATGGGGGACGAGGGGGATGCGCTGGGGACGAGGAGGATGCGCTGGGGACGAGGAGGATGCGCTGGGGATGAGGAGGATGCGCTGGGGATGAGGAGGATGCGCTGGGGATGAGGAGGATGCGCTGGGGATGAGGAGGATGCGCTGGGGATGAGGAGGATGCGCTGGGGACGAGGAGGATGCGCTGGGGACGAGGAGGATGCGCTGGGGACGAGGAGGATGCGCTGGGGATGAGGAGGATGCTCTAGGGACCATTGCCTGAGCGTGACCCATGGCGGGGGGCTGCTGCTGAGCGCTCGCGAGGTGCAGGATCGGAGAGGGTGCTGGTGCAGTTTGGGGGTGTGGATGGGGCAATGGAGCGTGTGTAGTGGGGGACAGCTGGTCCCACTGGCCGGGTGACAGTGTTGTGCTGTGATGGTGCTTGGAGGAGACCCGGAGGAGCGGGCAGGGCAGAGGCTGGTGTAGGATGGTGCTTATGGTGGTGGGGGAGCGCGAGGCGGCTTTTGGGGGGCTCGGACCTGGGGGGGGGGTCTGCGGTGGTTCCCGGTGCCAGCTGAGGGTGAGGCAGGTTCGTTTGTGATGATGTCTGATGGGAAGAGACTGGCAGGTGGAAACCATGCGGGCTCGGGGCTGGCTGGTACTGGGGAGGCTCAGAGACAAGGATGCTTCGCCGCACGACGCCGTGAGATCTAGGATGCCATCCCTGCTGTCCCCACGCTGCCTAGAGCTGAGAGGACTCGCTCGTTCCAGGAGAGCCCTTGTGCTGCCGGCATCTGCAGCCCCTTCCTGCTTTAGCTCGCTTGCTCTTTTGGGGGAGGCTCCCCCCCCTTCCCAGCCCTGAAGATCTCCCCAGCACACAGCGCAGCCCCTGTGCACCCCGAGGCTCCCCGCTTGCGGCTCTGCCTGCAGCCCAGACCACGTGGAGCAGACAGATGGGCACCAGGAAGAAGATGGGGTGGTCAGCTCATCCCACCGGCAGCGGGGCTTTACCTGCGGCCGGTCTCCAGCCAGGAAAGGACCCTCAGGCCACCCCGTTGGAGCAATCACCCCCCCAAAACCCCAGGCTGGAGGGGGCTCCCCTTTGGCATCCCCCCCATCCGAGGCGGCTGGTGCGATGGATCTCTGGAGAGTAGCACAAGGCCCGCGTTTCCCCAGGCATTGAGCCTGGCAGTGGAGAGACGACCTCACCCTGAGCTCTGGCCATAGAGCATCCATACTGGATCCCCTTCTGTTACTCTGCTAGAGATCCCACCGGGCCCTGACGCCACAGTGGGACCTGTGTCCCCATCAGGGTGCTTTCTTGCCATGCTTGCCTCCAAAAGGGGGTGCTGGAGGCCGACGCTGCTAGCTGGGGTGACGTGCCTTGCAGAGGACATGCTCAAGCCGCTCTCTCTGACCAACCTCCTGCTTTGGGTTTCCTTTCAGATCGATGACATCGCGGACGGCGCCGTGAAACCCCCACCGAACAAGTACCCCCATCTTCTTCTTCGGCACCCACGAGACGTAAGCGTTGCCTCGCTCCCCTCTCTGGGCTTTGACATCCCCCTACCCCCCCTTCCCCCCAACCCCCCAAGCTGCCTCTACTCCAGCCTCACACACACACACCCTCTCCCCCATCCCCCCCCCCCCTTCCCCACCTCTGCTTTTATTTCTCTCCAGTGCCTTCTTGGGCCCTAAAGATCTCTTCCTTTATGAAAAATACAAAGAGAAATATGGGAAACCAAACAAGAGGAAAGGCTTCAACGAGGGGTTGTGGGAAATCCAGAACAACCCTCACGCCAGTTACAGTGCCCCTGGGGTGAGTGTGGGCCTTGCGCCACGGGTGGGCAGCCAGGATGTTGGCTGCCAGCACCTCCACCTTCTCCTTCCCTCCAAGCCACTCTCCTCCTCTTCCTCTGCTTCTCATTGCTGTGGTGCCTACACGCTTCCAGCTTGGCTATTTTTTTTTTGGGGGGGGGTGTTGAAGTAGTTTCCTTTCCCTGCCCTCTCTTTTCCTGAGGGAATCAACCCTCTATGATCCTTGGGGTCCCTTCCAAACCTTGCCATTCTATGATTCTTCCTCCTCCTCTTCCTCCTCCTCCTCCTCTTCACCATCTTCAAGATGGAACCAGGGATGTGCTTTGTGCTGCTTTGCTTGAAACCACGGAGGATTTTCTTGTCAGGACTTGAGGCTTGCTTGTCCCCAGCTCCTGGACTTGTGCTTGGACTGTTGGGTGGTCCCACTCTTCATCCAGTTCTGAATCAAAAGCCACCAGGCTGCTCCTTCAGCAGGTTTCAGAGCAGGCCAGGAGATGGCTCTTTGCTGTCAATCTGCTTGAGTGGGTGTTTTCTAACCATAATTGTGTGATACAATTTATTGTATAGTGATCTTCAGAGGAGGCATCCAAAGCAGCTTCATAGGCAGTTGGGCTGAAGAGGCACAGGAAGGTTTTGAAGGTGAGCTCCAAGGACAGGGTGGCCTTGGAGGAGGTAGGAGGGCTCAGGGAATGAGCCCCCCCCTCAGGCTGTGCCACTGCCAGTGCAGGAGTGGTTTGAGTTGCTGTGGGAGATGGTTGGACCCAAGGCATCAGATGTGTAGGGTAAGGTGAGACTGTGGAGGTGGTTGGAAGCTGTGACAACAGCTTGAGCTTGTTGGGCGGGTGGTTGGTGATGGTGAGGGGACAGCACCTGCTTTGTCTGGGGACTTCACCTTCAACTCCCAGCAGAGGCAGGAAACCTTCTTGGTGAGGGACTGGGGTGGCACCAACAGCCCCAGTAAGGCTTGAGGGTTCACCAACACCAACGGTGGCTTGTGGTCAAGGGGCCTGGAGGAGCAGAAGACAGACTGAAGTGGAGTTGCGTTTTGAGACCGAAATGAGGTGTCAAGGATGTGGTCAAGGATGAAGAGAGGCTTTCCAGCAAGAGGGCTCCAGCACTGGAAGAATTCCAGCTCTAGGAAACCCCTTGGGTGTGATGTCCTTGTGTGAGGAACCTCAGGATGAGCTGGTGAGAAGCCAGGAGAGCTTCCCTACATGGAAGTGAGGGAAGAAGACACAGGAGATCCCCACTGGGAAGAGCAACAGCTACCACACTGGACTTCTTGTGTGGACCTTTCCCACAGGGAAGGCATGTGAAGTGCTTTGGGATGAAGCCATCTGAGAAGGAAGAAGCCTGACCTGAGTCAAAGGCTGGTGGCCAGCCTGCCAGAGGAGAGTGGCTGCTCCCTGGTGCTGGAGGAGAGGCGGAATTAGCCCCCAGGCCCTGCTTGTCTGGCGCCGTTAGGGCAGAGGAGGGCTGGGGTCTGCTCACCCAGGGTGGGCTGTCAGGGCCAGGCTTCTCTGGGGGTTTTTGGTAGAGCACAAGGGCACAGGGGTGGGTGGAAGCCAAGCTGGGAATCCAGAGGGAAGATGGTGCTGGTGTTTTTGGGATGGTGCATGAGGGGCCTTGGGAAAAGGGGGGGTACAGGGGAAATTTGAAGGGGTTCACCTGAGTGTTCTCATTGAAGAGCTGATCACGTTGTCCTGAGCCATGCTGAAGGGTTCTGTGCTGGGAGGGGAGGTTGCCCCACGCTCCTCTGCACACCCCCACCCCCCCCACCCCCCTCTGCTCAGCGCTGCTGCCCGCCGCTCCGCACCCTCCTGTGCCCCTGCTCCTCTCCCCACCCCACCTCCATGCCCCACAGGCCCCTTGGGGCCATAACATGACTCTCCTCCCCACTGCCTTTAGCCTGCCAGCTCCTCAGACAGCGACGTCCCTGAGAACGACCCCATGGGGGGAAGTGATGCAGGTGATGATGAGGAAGATGCTGCCATCGCTGCGGTTGCCACGGAGAAGGTGGAAAGCGATGAGGACTCGGATCGAGGCAGTGACCACAGTGGGCTGAAGAGAAAAGCACTGGCTATGAAAGTGAGTGTGGGCTGAGGTGGTGGGGACAGGAGGCTGGCCTGGCCAGGAGGACACTGGTTTGGTCCTTGGGGGGTCTGGTTACCACTGGGCTGCAAGTTTCAGCTGCTCTGCAGCATGTCAAACCCAACTGTGGCTGGAGGTTGTTGAAGAAACCAACTCCCTTTGGATTCTCCATTGGGAAATGGGGGTCAGGGTGTGTTTGGGGGGTGTCTCAGGTGTGATTTGCTACCAGGAGCTGCACGGCTCTTCTGAGTGTGTGTGGCTGCTATTGCTGTGATCCCTTCCCACCCCTGTGACTCTGTGCCCTCCAGAGCCCATGGGGTCCAACCCCCTGCCCAAGCAGGGTCCCTGGGACAGGGCACACAGGTCGGTGTCCAGACGGGGCTGGAATCTCTCCAGAGAAGGAGACTCCACACCCCCTGGGCAGCCTGTCCCAGGGCTCCCTCACCCTCACTGGGGAAACGTTCCTCCCCATGTTGGTGTGGAACTCCCTGTGCTCCAATTTGAGGCCATTGCCCCTTGTCCTGTCCCCACAGACACTGAGAAGGGGCTGGCCAATTCCCCCTGCACCCCAGACTTAAGATATTGATAACCATTGATTAGGTCCCCCCTCAGTCGTCTTCTCTCCAGGCTGAACCCCTTGTCCTGTCTCCAGTGATGGTTGGGAAGAGTTGTGCAAAGCACTTTCCTGGCAAGCGATGGCTTTGTGTGGTGGTTGGAGGAGAAGAGGGCTTCTCTCACAGTCTCACTTCTTGAACAACACAAGGAAGATGTGGGGCTGTTGGAGAGGGGTCAGAGGAGCCACGGAGATGCTCAGAGGGCTGGAGCAGCTCCCCTCTGGAGAGAGGCTGAGGGAGCTGGGCTGGCTCAGCCTGGAGAAGAGAAGGCTGTGGGGGGACCTCATTGCAGCCTGCCAGTGCCTGGAGGGAGCAGAGGAACAGGAGGGGAATCAGCTTGTTCAAGGGCAGAGACTGGCAGGACAAGGGGGATGGAGTGAAGCTGGAGGAGGGGAGGGTGAGATTGGATCTTAGGGGGAAGTTCTGTGCAGAGAGAGTGGTGAGGGGCTGGAACAGGCTGCCCAGAGAGGGGGTGGGTGCCCCTTGTCTGGGGGTGTTCCAGGCCAGGTTGGCTGGGGCCCTGGGCAACCTTGTGTAGCTCCAGGCCTGAGGTTGGTGTCCCTGCCTGTGGCAGGGGGTTGGAGCTCTGTGACCCTTGGGGTCCCTCCCAGCCCAGCCCAGTCTGTGATTCCATGATTCTGTAGCAGCAGATGCAAGTGGCAAAGCGACCTCGGAAATCCTCCAGTGACCTGGATCAGGGGAGTCCCTCCCTGACAGAAGAGGAGAACTCAGAAACATCTTCTGAGTCAGAAAAAAACAGTGACCAGGTGAGAGGATTTGGGGACAGGCTTGTATGGAAGCTGGCAGGGTGGTGGGTGACAGGCTGGAGGGTTGCTGTCTGTGGGGACAGTGGCTTGAGGGAACCTGACCTGCTTCTGAAAGTGAGGAGTGTTCCCTGTTTCTTCCTATCTCCATATCTCTTCCTATCTCTGTGTTCCTCCAGGACTTCACCCCTGAGAAGAAGCCAGTGGCCAGGGCTCCCCGGAGGATGCCAGCAGTGGGGAGGAAGAAGAAGGTAAAAGACCCTTAGACCACAGTGCAGCAGGAGGAGGCTGGAAAGAAGGAGTCTGGGGTGTGTGGGGGGCAGCAGGGCTTGGCTGTGGGCTGTGGGTAGGTTGGGTGCTAGGAGGGACCTTGCTGATGCCCTGTGCTGCTGTGTTTTGGGGTACAGTGCTGAGCCCCTGCTACCCCCCCTGTCCCACCCTGCTCTGTGCCTGCAGAAAGTGGAGTCCGGCTCCGACTCGGACTCCAAAGTGGATTCGGATTCCGAGATGGGAAACGCCACTGTGGACATGACCAAGTCAGAGTCCAACTCTGATTCGGACTCTGATGTGTCTGTGAAGAAGGCTCCACGGGGCAGGAAGCCAGGTAACACCCAGGAAGCTGCTCCAGCCACTCCTGGCTTCCTCAGGGGACCAGAGAGCAGTGTGAGGCTGGGGGTTCCTGAGGCTCTGGGGGTCTCATTCTGCTGTGGACACCTGCCAACCTCCACCTGAACAGCTCTCTGCTCCCCCCCTCACCCCAATTTGGGGCTGTTTTAACAGAGGGACAACCAGTGCTCCTGCTGAACATCTCCCTGTTGTCTTGCAGCTGAGAAACCCCCTCCCAAGCCACGAGGCAGGAAACCAAAGCCTGAGCGTGTCCCAACCAGCTCCAGCAGTGACAGGTGGGATCAACTGGGACACTGTTACCCTCAGGGCTGGGTTTGGAGGGTCATCACCCCCACTATCCCCTCCATGCAAGGGTTCAGAGAATCATAGACTGGTCTGGGTTGGGAGGGACCCCAAGGGTCACAGAGCTCCAACCCCCTGCCACAGGCAGGGACACCAACCTCAGGCCTGGAGCTACACAAGGTTGCCCAGGGCCCCATCCAACCTGGCCTGGAACACCCCCAGACACGGGGCACCCACCCCCTCTCTGGGCAGCCTGTTCCAGCCCCTCACCACTCTCTCTGCACAGAACTTCCCCCTAAGATCTCTCCTCTAAACCTTCCTTCCTTTAGCTTTAATCCATCCCCCTTGTCCTGCCATTATCTGCCCTTTCAAAAAGTTGAATCTCCTCCTGCTTATAAGCTCCCTCCAGGCACTGGCAGGCTGCAGTGAGGTCCCCCCACAGCCTTCTCTTCTCCAGGCTGAGCCAGCCCAGCTCCCTCAGCCTCTCTCCAGAGGGGAGCTGCTCCAGCCCTCTGAGCATCTCCGTGGCTCCTCTGACCCCTCTCCAACAGCCCCACATCTTCCTTGTGTTGGGCCCCAGCTCTGGACACAGGATCCAGCTGGGGGAGGGCAGAGCAGAGAGGGACAATCCCCTCCCTGGCCCTGCTGCCACCCCTCTGCTGATGGAGCCCAGGATCCCATCACCTTCCCAGCTGCCAGAGCCACTGCTGCTCAGGGGGAGTTTCTCACCCCCCAGAATCCCCAGGTCCTTCTCACAGGGCTGCTCCCCAGGAGCTAAGAGTAATGCCAGGCTTGTAAGAGTGCTCTGTCCTTCCCAGTGACAGTGACAGCGACGTGGACCGCATCAGTGAGTGGAAGAGGAGGGATGAGGAGCGACGGAGGGAGCTGGAGGAGAAGAGGAAGAGGGAGCAGGAGGAAGAGATCCGTCGGCTCCGGGAGCAGGAGAAGGAGGAGAAAGAGAAGAGGAAGGAGAAAGTGGAGAAAGGAGAGGAGATGCATTCAGACTCAGACAGCAGTGCAGAGGATGAAGTAGCCAAAAAGGGCAGGAAAGGTCGAGCCAAGGCCCCATCCTCCTCAGACTCTGAACTGGAGCTGGAGAAAGAGGTGAGTATGGAGCTGTGGGGAGCTGGGGACAGACAGGTGGCCCCATCCCTTCATATCAGGTCAGCAGGGACCTCAAGGAGCAGCAGGGACTGGCTGTCTTGGTCTTGTGGAGCACTGGGAAGGGTTCTGTCTGGAGGGGTATCCATGCTTTGTATCTGGGAGTTCTTCCCCTGGGAAACCCCATCCAGCACCTCAGTGATGTTCTCCCTCCCACCACAGTCATTGGATTTGCTCCTGTCCTCTCCAGAGCCTGGAGGAGCATTGGCTGGATTCAGTGGAATCCAGGAGCCACAGATGGCTCCTGGGAGCCACAGTCAGAGCTCACTCACCCTTTTACCCTGGCAACTTCTTCCCTGGGGAGTGGGAGCCTGGAAAAAACAGCACGAAGATCCTGAGGCCTGGCAGGGTCTCCCACTTGGGTTTTGCAGGCTGGGTGGGCCACTGGAGGCACTGGGATATTTCCTTTCAGAGCAGCACATGGCTGTGCTGCAACCCCAGCCTGTGTTAGCCCCTGCAAGGGGTGCCCCTGCACCCAAAGTGACTGGCAGCAGCGGGGTGCTGGAGGCTGTGGTGGTGCTTGTCTCCCTCCTGCAGCAGGGAGGGCTCTGCTGCTCTCCCTGCATTGTTCTCTCCTCCAAGGTAAAGAAGCCAGTGAAGAAGCAGCAGCCCTCAGAGTTGTCAAGGAAACCAAATCAGAAGGAGAAGAAGGGCCGAGCAGAGGAGAAACCAAGGAACAAGTCAGCATCTCCCCTCCCCACCACTGTGCTGCCTCCCCTGGGGATGGGGCTGCTCCTCCACTGCTGCCCAGCCCTCACTGCCTGACACCCCGGGGTGGGGATGGGGCTGCCCTGGGGCCATGGAGGGCTGGGCTCTTCCCTCCCCTCCTCCCTCCTGGAGTTGAAGGGACCAAAGGAGCTGTTGGGGGTCACCAGGTCCCTAGAAAACACCCTTCCCTGGTGTTTTCTGTCTTGAAGGGGAAGATCCTTGGGGTGTTGCTGTGGGGTTGCCATCCTGGGAAGCTGGGGTGTGGGGAAGCCACTGTCTTAGGGTTCCCATCTGCCTGTGAGCTGGGGGATGTGTGTGGAAGCGTGAGTGGAGCATGGCAGGGTTCTGCTGCCTGGCTCACACCATCAGGCAGGGCAAGGGGGTGCACTGGCTTGTGCCACCCCCCCCTTCTTAGCCCAGCCAGTGAGCAGGGGCTTTCACCTGAAGGATCTCACCTCTTCCTTCTCTTCCCACAGACCTTTGAAAGTGGAACGAGGCCGGAAGAAATCTGACACGATCCCTGAAAGGAGGATGGAGAAGAAAAAGGGTGAGTGAGCTGGTGCTTGCCCTCACAGAGGGGAGGAGAGGGAGAGGAGGGATCCAGGGTTGGTTCTCCCATCCCAAGGAAGGACTTTTTCCCATAGGGCCCTTCCCAGCACTACTGTGGTCCCAGCATCATGCTGGAAGGCACTTCCAGGGTGTGCAGAGACACACACACACTTCCCTCTCTACATCCCCTCCCCATCTTGGCATTAATCCTCTTCAGAGAGGCTTCAGGGCTGGGTTGGGGGATGCAGGAGGAAACTGTCCCCTTGCTGAGGGAGAGATCCTGAACCCTGGGCAGTGCTGTGTTCTCCTCCAGTGCCCTGAGGTCTTGATCTGTGTCTCTTGCTGCTCCAGAGCCCACGGTGGAAGAGAAGCTTCAGAAACTTCACAGTGAGATCAAGTTTGCCCTGAAAGTGGATAACCCAGTGAGTGTTGGGGAGCCATGGCCTGGCCTCTGAGCTCCCCACTCCCAGCCTTACCCTGGGGTTGCTCAGCCTGGCCCAGCTTCCTCTGGCCTTCCTGGGTGCTGGGTGGCTGTGGGACTCTGCTGTGTGAGCAGCTTCTGAGCCTGGTGCCATCCTTGCAGGACATCAAGCGGTGTCTGAACGCGCTAGAGGAGCTGGGCACGCTCCAGGTCACCTCCCACATCCTCCAGAAGCACACTGACGTGGTGGCCACGCTGAAGAAGGTAGGGACAGAGCACCCAAACCCCTGCCTGGAGGGAGCCAGCCAGCCTGCTTTGGGCCACCCCACCTTCTAAGAGCATCTTAGAGCTCCCTCCTCCCTCTCCCTCCCGCAGATCCGTCGCTATAAAGCAAACAAGGACGTGATGGAGAAGGCTGCTGAAGTCTACACCCGGTTGAAGTCACGTGTCCTGGGACCAAAGATGGAGGGGATCCAGAAAGCCAACAAAGCTGGGCTTGAGAAGGACAAGGGAGAGGTGGAGAAGGGCCAGGAGAAGCCAGAGACACGGAATGAGAAGGGGGAAGAGGAGACGAACGCTGGTAACGCCACCTGCACCTCTCAGGGTGCTGCCCTGCTCTGTCTGGGCACGTAGCCATCCCAGGGCTTGTTTTGGGGCACAGCCCATCCCCCTGGGGACACAAACAGGGGGTGCTCTTGGCCTCAGTGGTGAAGGGGAACAGCAGCCATGTGTGGCACCTCCAGGCCCTCGTTTGCTGAGCAGCAGAGCGAACGCTGGCGGCAGTGGGAGCAGAGGGCAAACCTCACCGCCCACACCCTGCCTCTGGGTGCCTCTGGGCTGAGTTTTGGGCCAGGATGGTTCCTCACTGCCAGCTTGAGCGCTGGTCTGAGGCACCAGGGAGACAGAGGAATGTGGAGACGCCCTCAGACACTGGCTCCAGCTCTTGCACAGGCAGCTGGTGACTGAGATCTTCCACTATTGCAGCCTGTTCCCTGCCTGGGGATGTCCTGGTGATGCTGCCAGAACCTTCCCGGAGGAGCTGATGGGGAAAGTCCATTCTTGGCTTGGGGATGGAGCCTTTGGGGCCCTGCCTGTAACTGTAGGGGTCACACCAAAACTGGGGGCTCCTCAATCATCTCCTTGCCTGGATGGAGACAACTTGACCCCAATGGTCCTTGGCTTGCCCAGCACCTCATGGGTTGGGGTGGATGAGGTCTGCCACAGGCACCTGAGCATCTGAACCTCTCTCTCTCTTCCCTTTAGATTTGTCTGGTCCTGTGAATGGTGAATCCCTGTCCCAAAAATCAGAGGGTGCAGAGGAGAAGGACAAAAGCCAAGGGTCAGGAGCTGGAGAAGCTGAGACATCTACTGAGGAGACCCACAACAAGTGAGCACGCCAGGGCTGGGGGGGGGGAGGGGGGAAATTTGGGAGCTTCCCTGGACGTGATGTGCAACAAGCTGGGTGTTCCAGGAGGTTTTGAGCTTATGTTGGGTTTTCCCAGCTTTGGGGTGCAGGAGAGGGGCTGAGGAGGGCAAATAGGGGCTAGGGAGACCCTCACTGAGCTCCTGTGCTTTCCCCCAGCAGCGTGCAGGACTATCCCAAGGTGGAACGAGCCGGACCGGAGCGGGCTCACGGGGAGTCAGAGGCTGTGGATGACGTGGAAGAGAGCTGAGGAAGCAGCTCCCAGCCAGAGGAGGAGGAGGAGGAGGAGGAGGCAGCAGCAGAGGGGCTACAAAGGGGAGACCAACCTCTGCCTCATCCCCTGCTTGAGTTACTTCACTAAGTCACACAGTAGCTGATGTCCTTGGTCTTGTCCTGTGCCCCTGGTGCTGTGGAAGCCCCGAGCACAGGAGGGGACACACACACACTGTGCTGGTTGTCTGTATTTGTTCCCCTCTTGTTTTGGTTTGTTTTGACCTTTTTTTTCTTTTTGGAGGGGGGGGAGGGGTTGTTTTTGTTCTGTTGTTTTGTTTTGGGGGGTTTCTCCCCTCCCCCCCTGGGTTCCTGTGATCTCCACCACCATCAAACCAATATAAAGGTGTTTGTTTTTTTTTTAATGAAAAACAACCCTCCAGGAGCTTTAGTGTCTGTTTCTTGAGGCATCACTGACTGTGACAAGGGGAAGGCAGGAGCAGCCCCTCCCTGCCTGGGGTGGGGACTGGAAAACAACCCTTCCAAATCCCCCACTCTCCTTTCCATCTGGGCCTGGCCCACCCTCCAAGCCAGGACCAAGCACCCATGGGTGTTCCCATCCCAGCCAGAGCAGTGGGACAACTGCTTGGAGCTGCTTTCTGCTTGATTTTTCCAATGGCCTGGGCCCTGCTTTGGATGGGGGGAGCTTCTTTGAGCCCCCTTCCCCACCCTCATCTTCTCTCTGGCCAGAACCACGCTGCAGCCATGTCCCTCTGCTCCAGGGGAGGCAGCAGGAATTGGGCCACCAGCTTTTTGGGTTAAAAACCAGAGTTTAAAAAATGTATTCTCTCTCAGCCAGGGAGGGACTAAAGCAGGGCAGCATCCTGCCTTGTGCTGGGCAGCATCTTTTGTCTGTCTGTCTGTCTGTCTGTCTGCTCTTTTGCAAAAATCAGAAGCTTTTGTACATGTAAAATAAAAGATGTTCCCAGCTCAACCAGACGCTGCCTCCTCGAGTCCTGTGGGTGCTGGGGCTGAGGGAGGATGCCTGACCCTGCTCTGAGGCTGCTCTTGCTGTAACTCTGCCCTGGGGAGAGTGTTGGTGCTTTGTTGGGTTCCTTTCCAGGGGTGATTTCATGCCCTCTGTGTAAACAAAACCCAAATAAACCCACCCACCCCCCCCAAAAAATAGAGCTCCCTGTGCTGTTTGCCCAACTGCTGGGAGACAGGGGGGGAGGGGGGCATGAGAGGGGGTTTGGGGAGGTTTGGCTGCATCCTCAGGCTGGGGAGACAGGGAGAGATCTGGGATCAACCAGTCCTCTGGTACTGGGGAAAGGGGATGGGGATACAGAGCTTGTGGGGGGCCCCCTACCTTGGGATTCACCCCTTGGGCCAGTGCCTGTCCTGGTGGCATCACAGGGGTCTGGTGCCCCTTGAATGGCAATGCCAGTGTGACCCTGAGGAGGAGCAGGCTGGGGCAGTCTGAGGCTGAAGGGCAGCACCCCATAGCAATGACCCACACTGGGGCAGAGCTGAAGCCCTGTGGGAAAGGACTCAGGCTGGAGAAGCTGGTGAAGGACTGTCTGCTGTGGGTGGGACCCCAGGGTGCAGCAGGGGGTGTGGAACCCCCCCCCCCCCCAGGGAAGAAGGAAACCAACTTGTGAGGGACTGACTGAAGCCCCCATTGCCCAGTCCCTGCCCCTCCCTGTGCCACAATGAGGGGGGAGAAGGGAGCCAAATCCTGACTGAAGTCTGCTAAGAAGGGAGGGGTGGGGAAGGGGATGGTGCTAGGGATCTGGTCACACTCCCCATCACCCAACTGGTGGCACTGGGGGTGCAGGGCAGGGCCATCAATCAGAGACTTTCTGTCCTTTATTCCCTGTTGAGCCTGTGATGCTGGTTCTGGAATGATCTTTCCCTGGCCTTATCTCCACCCCCTGAGCCTCTCAGTATCTCTTTGCTCCCCTGTCCAGCTGAAAAGGGCTCTGAGAGAGCAGCTTTGGTGAGCACCCAGCCTCCAGCCAGGGCTGAGCCCCCACTGGGGGGCACAGGCCCTGGGGAGGCAGGGGCAGCTCCTCCATAGCATCCCCAGGCTCTGCTCAGGAGTGGAAGGAGGAGAGGTAGAAGCCCCCCAGCCCCTGGGAGGTCATGCAGGGCTATGCCATCAGCCATTCTAGAAGCAGCTCCCTCCCCCAGCCCCACCTTTGGGTGGGATGCAGCCACCACCGTCCCTCACCCCCCCCCAATCCCCAAAAACACCTCAGTCCAACACAAAACTAACTGCAGTTTATTGCTTCAGGAGCTGCCCCCAACCCTCCATGACCCAAGGCTTGAAGGCACCAAGGATGAGGGGCCACCAGGGACCCAGCTGGGGCAGGATGGGACCCCAGAAGGCACTTTGGGGGGGGGGGGGGAAACCAAGGCACAGACACAGGGGGCAGGCAGGAGGGTCCCCCAGAGAGGCAGGCACTAAGGTTATGGCCAAGATGGGGCAGGCAAGGGTTAGTAGATACTTGAGGAGGGAGGGGTGGGGTACCACCACCATCCCCCCCCTCCAAGGATGCTACTTCATCTCCATGTCCACCAGGGCCTGGCCTGAGGGGGTGAAGGGTCCCACCAGCCAGGTCAGGGGGGTGTTGGAGGCCACATGCTCCACCAGTTCGTCCATCAGCTGGCGAGCTTTGGTGGCACGGGCCCGGGCTTGGGCCAGCACGCTGCCTGTCACGTCCTGGAGGGAGGCAGCAGAGGAGAGCGATGCCCGGAGCTCCTCCACGTTGTGCCTGACCTGCCCTGCCATGTCCTGGATGCTGCTGGGGAGGCCCTGGAGGCTGGACACCAAGGGCTGGCAGGAGCTCTGGAGCTGCTGTGTCAAGCCCTGCAGCAGGGCCAGGGTGCCCGACTCCACTGGCTGTGGGGAACAAGGTGGGGGGGGGGGGGGCAATGAGGGAGAGGGAGACACACCAGGCAGCCCCAGGGACCCTCTGCCCTGTCCCTACCTCTGGTGGCACCAGATCCTTGCCACCACCTGGTTGTTTCTTGCTCCACTCCAACCACATCTGCTGCAGTTTCTCCTGCCCTCCCTGCAGCTTCTGGTCCATGCCTTGCTTGAGATGCTCCACCTGGGGTGAGAGGTAGAGCTTGGTGTGGGCAGAACTGCCACAGCCTAAAGGGGGGGGGACGACGCAGGGGGAACGTGGGGATGGGTCCTACCAGGTCAAGGGTGCGCTGGAGCTGGGCCAGCAGGTCCTGGCTGCTGTGGCGGGCGCTCTGCAGCTTGCCCAGGGAGTGCTGGAGGGCTCGGTGCCTCAGCTTGCTGGAGAGGGAGCCCAGGCGCACGAAGTAGCTCTGCTGCTGCTTCTGCTGCTCAGTTTCAAAGCCCTCCACAGCCGTGGCCAGCTTGGCTGAGGGAGAGAAGCTGCTGAGCTACCACCATCACCACCAGCATCACCCTCACCCTACCCTGGCTCTATCCATCCCTCTCCAAGGGGACACCCCTCCTCCCCACCCCCAGCCCATGACATCTCCCAGGGGCTGTGATCAGCTCCTTATCATAGAATGTTCTGGGTTGGAAGGGACCCTGAGGATTATAAAGCTCCAACCCCTCTGCCACAGGCAGGGCCACCAACCTCAGGCCTGGAGCTACACAAGGTTGCCCAGGGCCCCATCCAACCTGGCCTGGAACACCCCCAGACACGGGGCACCCACCCCCTCTCTGGGCAGCCTGTTCCAGCCCCTCACCACTCTTTCCATAAAAAACTTCCCCCTAATATCCAATCTCACCCTCCCCTCCTCCAGCTTCACTCCATCCCCCTTGTCCTGCCAGTCTCTGCCCTTTTAAAAAGCTGATTCCCCTCCTTACCCAGCTCCTCATCCGTCATGGGCAGGTAATGGTCCACCAGTTCCTCTGACTTCTCCAGCACCGAGCCCATCCCGCTCACCACCATCTGGCCCACGGTTGAGCCCATGACTGTGCTGACACCACTGCTCACCGCTGACCTGGTCAGCTCCACACTGCCCTGCACAGCTCCTTTGGTCATGTCCATCACACCCGTCACCCGGCTGGTCACCGCGTCCTTGGCCCCAGCCACGGTGCTGGTCAGGACATCCTTGGCCCCTGTCACCGTGGATGTCACCAGCTGCTTGGTGTCTGAGAGGATCTGGATGGGGGGAGGGAGTGGACAAGCTGCTGTTAAGCAGCACTGGGGAGAACCTCAAACGTGGATCTGTGTCCCCCCCCTGCCAGTACCTTCTCCGGGGGCTGCTGCAGGATGGGCAGCTTCTCCTCCAGCTTATCCAGCCCTTTGCAGGCGTATTCGTTGGCTGTGGAGACTACAGACAGGGACACAGATGGGGCTTAATGCCAAAGCTTGGTGGGGGCCAGTTTGGGGAGGAGGAGGAGGAGGGGGGGGGTGTCAAAATTGATGGGGTGCCACCCCCCTGCAAGCTTCTCCTCCAGCTTCACCAGCCTTTTGCATGTGTATCTGTCAGCAAGACAAACTAGAGACAGACAACCCGCCTGGCCCGACCCTGCTGCCTTGCAGGGGTCACTTTTTGGGGGCCCCTCAACCCAAAGGGGTTGGTTTTGGGGGGTCCCTAACCCCAAAGGGGACAGTTTCTAGGGAGCCCCTAACCCAAATGGGTTCTGTTTCGGGAGGGCCCCAAACCCAACGAGGGCCGGTTCCTGGGGGGCCCTCAACCCCAAAGAGGCCAGCTTCTGGGGACCCAAACCCAATGGGGCCGGTTTCGGGGAGGCCCCAAACCCAAACAGGTCCCGTTTCTGGGGGCCTCAAACCCCAAAGGGAACGGTTCCTGGGGGGGCCCCAAACACAAACGGGGTCGGTTCCTGTGGGGCCCCCAAACCCCACAGGGGCCAGATTCTGGGGGGGCCCCCAAACCCAAAGGGGCTGATTCCTGGGGGGCCCAAAACCCCACAGGGGTCAGCTTCTGGGGAGCCCAAAACCCAAATGCGTCCCATTTCTGGGGGGGGCCGTTTCTGGGGGGGGGGGGGGACACCAACCCCAAACCGGCCCCGTTTCTGGGGGGGAGGCCCCAAACCCAAACAGGTCCCGTTTTTGGGGGCCTCAAACCCCAATGGGGCTGGTTCCTGGGGAGCCCCCAAACCCCACAGGGGTCAGCTTCTAGGGAGCCCAAAACCCAAACGGGTCCCATTTCTAGGGGCTCCAAACCCAAACAGGGCCAGTTTCTGGGGGCCCCAAAGAGGTTGGTTCCTGGGGGGCCCCAAACAGGGCCCATTTCTGGGGGGCCCCAACCCCTCCTCCCCCAGCCCCACTCACTCTGTGGTTCCAGCTTGGTGAGGATGGGCTGAGCCCCGCTGACGGCTGCTGCTGTCAGGCTCCTCACCCCCTTCTCAGCAGCGTCGCAGACGCTCCTGACGTAGGGGTGGCTCTGCTTGGTGGAGGCGTAGGCCGTGGACACCATGTCGTAGGCAGAGCTCACCAGGGGCAGGCTGGCCACCCGCGTCCCAATGCTCTGGAAGGGGGGGGGGGGGCATAAAGAGGGGGTCAGGGTAAGTCAGGGGGGTGCCAGAGCCCCAAATCTCATAGGGTATGGGGGGGGGGGAAAAGGGGGGTAGCACTGCATGACCTCAAAGATGCCCAAGGGTAGGACAAGAGCTCTGTTCCCAAGCAGGGACACCCCCCCCACCCCAGACACCCCAACCCCCCCCCTCTCCTTTGCCTTCACTGACCTGCTGCTCCTCTGCCTTGGGCTGCGCTGCCCCGGGCTCGCTGGTGGCCATGGCGGGTCTGGGGTGAGGAGGGGGGGACACAGCGGGGACAGAGAGACCGTGAGAGGAGCCAGACCCCCCCCCACAACGCCCCCTCCCCTTCCCCCAGCTTATCCCCTCCCTAAGATGGGGCAGCCCCCCGGGATGGAGACCCCTAAGGACAGTGAGGGGGGTGCCCACCCCTTCCCGCGCCCCCAAACCTGAACACACCGCTGCCAAACCGGACTCCACACCCCCCCCGCTGCCGCCCCACCGGCCCTTATAGCCCCCCCGGAGCCCGGCCCCGAGCGCATGTGACCCGGACCCGCCCTGCGGGGCCGGCCCGGGGCGGGCTGGGAGCTCCGTCCCACCGCCGGTGGGTGCCCAGGCAGGGCCCGGGCTGCAGCGACCCCTCCCGGGACCGACACCCCCCATCCGGCATCGCTTTGTCCCCAGGAACGGGCCGCACCGGCCGCCCCAGGACCGGAGTCGCCGAGACCGGAGCTCCGAGGGGCCGGATCTTCCGGGACGGGCTACACCGACACCCCCTCCCCGCCTCCCCCCCCCCCTCCCCGGGACGGATCTGCCCCCGGGACCGGATCTGCCCCCGGGACCGGATGCGCTGATGTCCCCGCGACTGGATCCCCTGGGATGCGCTGAGACTCCCCCCCCCCAACCGGGTTGTTCCCAGATCCCCCCTCCCCATTTCACACCCCCTCCCCAGGATCAGAGTCCCCCCGGGGCCGGACCCCCCCAACCCGGGCTGCATCGCCCCCATCGACACCAACCCCCACCCCCCCACCGACCCCGACCCCCACCGGGATGGCTCAGGCACTGCCCCCCCCACACACCCCCCCATCCCCCCGGGACCGGATCTGCCCCCGGGACTGGATCCCCTGGGATGCGCTGAGACTCCCCCCCCCCAAACAGGGTTGTTCCCAGATCCGTCGTTCCCCCCCCCAGTTCCCTCCCTCCCCAGGACCGAGCTGCAAGGACCGGACCCCCCCAAGCCGGGCTGCATCGCCCCCACCGACCCCGACCCCCACCCCCTCACCGACCCCGACCCCCACCGCACTGACCCCCCCCCACACATCCCCCCCCTCCCCGGGACCGGATCTGCCCCTGGGACCGGATGCGCTGATGTCCCTGGGACTGGATCCCCTGGGATGCGCTGAGACCCCCAAACAGGGTTGTTCCCAGATCCGCACCCCCCATTTCACACCCCCTCCCCAGGATCAGAGTCCCCCCGGGACCGGACCCCCCCAACCCGGGCTGCATCATCCCCACCGACCCCGACCCCCACCGGGATGGCTCAGGCACTGCCCCCCCCCCATACCCCCCCATCCCCCCGGGACCGGATCTGCCCCTGGGACTGGATCCCCTGGGATGCGCTGAGACTCCCCCCCCCAAACCGGGTTGTTCCCAGATCCGCACCCCCCATTTCACACCCCCTCCCCAGGACCAGAGTCCTCCCGGGACCGGACCCCCCCAATCCGGGCTGCATCTTCCCCACCGACCCCGACCCCCACCGGGATGGTTCAGGCACTGACCCCCCACACACATCCTCCCCCTCCCCGGGACCGGATCTGCCCATGGGACCGGATGCGCTGATGTCCCTGGGACTGGATCCCCTGGGATGCGCTGAGACCCCCAAACAGGGTTGTTCCCAGATCCGCACCCCCCATTTCACACCCCCTCCCCAGGACCAGAGTCCCCCCCGGGACTGGACCCCCCCAACCCGGGCTGCATCGCCCCCACCGACCCCGACCCCCACCGGGGTGGCTCAGGCACTGCCCCCCCCACACACACCCCCATCCCCCCAGGACTGGATCTGCCCCCGGGACTGGATCCCCTGGGATGCGCTGAGACTCCCCCCACCCCCAAACAGGGTTGTTCCCAGATCCGTCGTTCCCCCCCCCAGTTCCCTCCCTCCCCAGGACCGAGCTGCAAGGACCGGACCCCCCCAAGCCGGGCTGCATCGCCCCCACCGACCCCGACCCCCACCCCCCCACCGACCCCGACCCCCACCGCACTGACCCCCCCCCCACACATCCCCCCCCTCCCCGGGACCGGATCTGCCCCTGGGACCAGATGCGCTGATGTCCCTGGGACTGGATCCCCTGGGATGCGCTGAGACCCCCAAACAGGGTTGTTCCCAGATCCGCACCCCCCATTTCACACCCCCTCCCCAGGACCAGAGTCCCCCCGGGACCGGACCCCCCCAACCCGGGCTGCATCGCCCCCATCGACACCAACCCCCACCCCCCCACCTACACCAACCCCACCCCCTCATTGGGCCAGGTTGAGGCACTGACACCCCCCAGCCCCCCCCCCAAAAAACCCCCCTCCCCCTCCCCTCAGGGGCTCCCCCAGCACTGGGGTCCCACCTGGCCCAGTAGAAGCCGGACTGGTCCCAGTGGGTGCCAGTAGCAGCAGGACAGACAGACGGTGGTGGCAGCAGGATGACAGCCCCAGAGCACCCAGTGCCCCCCCCCAAACGCACCCCCAGTGTCGGGGATACACCAGGCCCAGCCCCACAGGGTGATAACGGGGGGGGGCGAAGTTCAGTGCCACACGGCTGCGGGTCACAGTCCAGCCACCCCAGCACTGCACCCTCCATCCCAGCACCCTGCCAGCACCCACCCCGCTCCCCCCACAGACAAACCCCACTCGGTGGGGTCACCCCGCACCCCCCCCAGCCCCCCCCTGGGCCCGACACGGGGCGGTGGTTACAGACAGGGAGTCACTGGAGGCCTGAGAGGTTCTGAGAGGTTCTGTTCTGTTTAGAGCTGCTCAGACACAAAGTCCCAACGGTACCTGGGCTGGGGGGACACAGGGGGGAGCCCCACACCCCCCCAGGGGGTGCCACACTCTGCACCCCCTGCACGCCACCTCCCCTCCCTCCCCAAACGTGTCCCCCAGCTGCAGCAGCAGGGGGCCCACACCAGGCCCTGGCGTCCACAGGGACATTGTCCCTTCAGGAATGGGGTGGGCTGCTGGCCTTCCCCTCGGTGCCCCCTTCCCCTGGGTGCCCCCTTCCCCTGGGTGCTCTCCCTTCCCCTGGGTGCCCCCCCTTCCCCTGGGTGCTCCCCTTCCCCAGGTTGCTGCAGGCAGGTGGGTGGATGGGTGCTCCCCCTTCCCCTGGGTGTCCCCCCTTCCCCTGCGTGACCCCCCTTCCCCTGGGTGCTCCCCTTCCCCAGGTTGCTGCAGGCAGGTGGGTGGGTGGGTGCTCCCCCTTCCCCTGGGTGCCCCCCCCCCCCGGGTGACCCCCCTTCCCCTGGGTGCCCCCCCTTCCCCTGGGTGCTCCCCTTCCCCTGGGTTGCTGCAGGCAGGTGGGTAGGTGGGATGCTCCCCCCTCCCCTTGGTCCTGCCCCCTCCCCCCCCCATTTCACTGTTGCAGATGGATGGGTGCCCCCGCTTCCCCCGTTTACTGCTGCAGGTGGGTGTGTGGGTGCCCCCCCTTCCCCTGGGTGACCCCTTCCCCTGGGTGACCCCTTCCCCTGGGTGCTCCCCTTCCCCAGGTTGCTGCAGGCAGGTGGGTAGGTGGGATGCTCCCCCCTCCCCTTGCTCCTGCCCCCTCCCCCCCCCCCATTTCACTGTTGCAGATGGATGGGTGCCCCCCCTTCCCCCGTTTACTGCTGCAGGTGGGTGCCCCCCCTTCCCCTGGGTGCCCCCCCTTCCCCCGTTTACTGCTGCAGACGGGTGGGTGGGTGCTCCCCATCCCCCTTGGGTGGCACCAATGGCTCAGTGCTGGCTGCAGAGCCTCGCTGGAGCCATCCCCCGGTGTGAATCCCCCTCCACGGTGACACAACCTTCCCACTTGGCCATCCTCTCCCTGGGCCCATCCTCTGGGTACTCCACGAGGGCAGGGGCGAAGGGGCCCACGAGCCAGGGCAGAGCTGTGTGCTGCCCCACGTACTCCAGCAGCTCATCGATGCTCGACTGCGCCCGCATCACCCTCTCCCTGCTCTGCTCCAGCACCAAGCCAGGCAGCTCATGGAAGGAATGGGGATGGGAGGAGAAGGCAGCCTGCACCCCCTCCCCGCTGTGCTGGACCTGACCCGCTGCCTCCTGCACTCTGCTGGGCAAACCCTGGGTGCCAAGAGCCAGGAGGGTGCAGGCAGCGTGGAGCTGGCGCAGGAGCCCCTGCAGCATGGTCAATGGCTGGGTCTCCACCTGAAAAAGGGGCTGGGGTGGGATGGGTGCCCTTGTCTTGGTGTCCCCCATGGGCAGGGTACCCCTCTCCCCCTCTGTAATCCCCCCTCTGTACCTCGCTGTCCTCCATGGGCACAGCATCCTGCTGGCTCCACTCCTGCCACATGCGGTGGAGAAGCTGCTGGGTGCTGTGTAGGGACCCATCCACACCCTGCCACCCCTGCTCCACCTGGGGGGGGGAAGGGAAAGCACCCTGGGAGTGGGATTGTGCCATGGAAAGGAGCCCCAGACTCCTCAAGGGACAGGCAGCACCTCATGTGTCCCACCCCTGTGTGTGTGTCCCCCTCCTTGCCTGGGGGGACACAGGGGGGGAGTCCCACACCCCCACAGGGGGTGCCACACTCTGCACCCCCTGCACGCCACCTCCCCTCCCTCCCCAAACGTGTCCCCCAGCTGCAGCAGCAGGGGGCCCACACCAGGCCCTGGCGTCCACAGGGACATTGTCCCTTCAGGAATGGGGTGGGCTGCTGCAGGCAGGTGGGGGGGTGGGTGCTCCCCCTTCCCCTGAGTGCCCCCCCTTCCCCTGGGTGCCTCCCCCTTCCCCAGGCTGCTGCAAGTGGATGGGTGGGTGGGTGCTTCCCCCTCCCTTTGGTGCTGCCCCTCCACCCCCCCCCCCCATTTCACTGTTGCAGGTGGGTAGGTACTTCCTCTCCCTTGGGCGCTCCCCCTCCCCTGGGTGCTCCCCCTCCCTTGGATGCTCCCCCTCCCCTGGGTGCTCCCCCTCCCCTGGGTGTTCCCCCTCCCCTGGGTGCTCCCTCTCCCTTGGGTGCTCCCCCTCCCCTGGGTGCTCCCCCTCCCCTGGGCGCTCCCCCTCTCCTGGGTGCTTCCCCTCCCCTGGGCGCTTCCCTTCCCTGGGCACTCCCCCTCCCTTGGATGCTCCCCCTCCCCTGGATGCTCCCCCTCTCCTGGGCGCTTCCCCTCCCCTGGGTGCTCCCCCTCCCCTGGGTGCTCCCCCTCCCCTGGGCGCTCCCCCTCCCCTGGGCGCTTCCCTTCCCTTGGGCGCTCCCCCTCCCCTGAGCGCTCCCCCTCTCCTGGGTGCACCCCCTCCCCTGGGTGCACCCCCTCCCCTGGGTGCTCCCCCTCCCCTGGGTGCACCCCCTCCCCTGGGTGCTCCCCCTCCCCTGGGTGCCTCCCCTTTCCCAGTTTGCTGCTGCAAGTGGGTGGGTGGGTGGGTGTTCCCCCCTCCCCTGGGTGCTCCCCCTCCCCTGGCTGCTCCCCCTCCCCTGGCTGCTCCCCCTCCCCAGGTGCCACCGAGCGCCAGCCCATCCCAAGCCCACAGCCGGGTCCCCCCCGCTCCTCACCAGCTGGCGGATGCGGTGGAGCTGCGGGAGGAGGCGCTGTGCGCTGTGCCGTGCCCTCCGCAGGGCTCGGGGCCGCAGCCTGGCTGACAGGGAGCCCACCCGGACCAAGCAGCTCTGCCGGCGCCTCTGTGGCTCCGCTGATGTCCCCTCCACACCCGCTGCTGGAGGGACAAGGGGGTGAGAACCGCCTGACCCACCCCCCCACCCCTTCCCACCCAGGGAATCCCACTGCTGATGCTGGGATGAGATTCCAGCCCCTCCCCACCAGCCCAGCATGGGGACAGCAGGGCATCATGAGGATGTGAGGATGCAGGATGCTCAGCCAGCCCCTCCCCACCAGCCCTTCCTGGGGACAGCAGGGCATCATGAGGACGTGAGGATGCAGGATGCTCAGCCATCAGGTCGTGTGGAGGTGCCACCAAAATACCAGGTGGCCTCTCCAGTCACCTCTGCTGGGACATGGGGTCAGCTCTGCCTGCTGACACCCTGTGCTGAGCTAGAAATACCCAGGCTGGGTGGCTATATTTGCCTTCTGGTTTCCAGGTGAGAGGTCACCCAGCACTGGGCCACATTCCCAATGGGGGTGGGACCATCCCCAGCACCCCATCGCATTGGCTCACAGGGCTCTGGGTGCAAGTGATCCTAGGGTGGTGTTGGGGGGGGTGGGGGGGTGGGTGTTCCCTGGGATCTTGGCACCCTTAAATTTAGGACACAGTTCCCAGTGTAGCCCAGTTGGCACTCACCCAGCTCTTCATCTGTCCTGGGCAAGTATCTCTCCACCAGCTCCTCTGACTTCTCCAACACAGTGTCCACCCCTGTGGCCAGCAGCTGAGCCATGCTGGTGCCTACCACAGCACTGACATGGGTGCTGAGCCCCACCACAGCACTGACATGGGTGCTGAGCCCCACCACAGCACCCACACCGGTGCTGAGCGCCGAGCGTGTCCTCTCCACGCCGCCCTGCACCAGGCTGCAGGCCAGGCCCACTGCACTGCTCACTGTAGATGACACCAGCTCCCTGGTCCCTGCCAACACCTGAGAGGAGACAGCAGAGGAACACCTTGTCCCAGGGCTGGATGTGACCCCCCCTTCCTCCTCCCCTCCTCCTCCTCCTCCTCCACAGTGCTGGTCAGGACATCCTTGTCCCCCATCACCGTGGATGTCACCAGCTGCTTGGTGTCTGAGAGGAGATGGATGAGGGGGGGACACAAGCTGCTGTTAAGCAGCACTGGGGAGACCCTCAAACGTGGTTCTGTGTCCCCCCCCCTGCCAGTACCTTCTCTGGGGGCTGCTGCAGGATGGGCAGCTTCTCCTCCAGCTTATCCAGCCCTTTGCAGGCGTATTCGTTGGCTGTGGAGACTACAGACAGGGACACAGATGGGGCTTAATGCCAAAGCTTGGTAGGGGCCAGTTTGGGGAGGAGGAGGAGGAGGGGGGGGTGTCAAAATTGATGGGGTGCCACCCCCCTGCAAGCTTCTCCTCCAGCTTCACCAGCCTTTTGCATGTGTATCTGTCAGCAAGACAAACTAGAGACAGACAACCCGCCTGGCCCGACCCTGCTGCCTTGCAGGGGTCACTTTTTGGGGGCCCCCCAACCCAAAGGGGTTGGTTTTGGGGGGCCCCACAGGGGTCAGTTTCTGGGCGCTCCAAATCCAAAGGGGCCGGTTTCTGGGGACCCCAATGAGGCCAGTTTTTGGGGGCCACAAAGGGGCCAGTTTTTGGGAGCCCCAAACCCACATGGGCCAGTTTTTGGGGGTGCCAAAGGGGCCAGTTTTTGGGGGTGCAAACCCACAAGGGCCAGTTTTTGGGGGCACCAAAGAGGCCAGTTTTTGGGTGCCCCAAACCCACAGGGGCAAGTTTTTGGGGGTGCTAAAGGGGCCGGTTTTTGGGGGTGCCAAACCCACAGGGGCCAGTTTTTGGGGGTGCTAAAGGGTGCCAGTTTTTGGGGGTGCCAAACCCACAGGGGCCAGTTTTTGGGGACCCCAATGGGGCCAGTTTATGGGGGCCCCAAACCCACAGAGTCCAATTTTTGGGGGGCCCCACAGAGGCCAGTTTTTGGGAGCCCCAAAGGGGCCAGTTTATGGGGGCCCCAAACCCACAGGGGCCAGTTTTTGGGAGACCCACAGGGGCTGGTTTTTGGGGGTGCCAAAGGGGCCAGTTTCTGGGTGCCCCAAACCCACAAGGGCCAGTTTTCAGGGTTCCCAAAGGGGCCAGTTTTTATGGGCCCTGAACCCAAAGGGGCCAGTTTTTGGAGACCCCAAACCCACAGGGGCCAGTTTCTTGGGGTCCCAAAGGGGCCAGTTTTTGGGAGCCCCACAGGGGCCAGTTTTTGGGGACCCCAAACCCACAGGGGCCAGTTTCTGGAGGTCCCAAAGGAGCCAGCTTTTGGGAGCCCCACAGGGGCCAGTTTCTGTGGACCCCAATGGGGCCAGTTTTTGGGTGCCCCAAACCCACAGGGGCCAGTTTTTGGGGGTGCCAAAGGGGCCAGTTTCTGGGGGCTCCAAATCTAAAGGGGCCAGTTTCTGGGGACCCCAAAGGGGTCGGTTCCTGGGGGACCCCAAATCCAAAGGGGCAAGTTTCTGGGGACCCCAAAGGGGCCAGTTTTTGAGGGTGCCAAAGGGGTCGGTTCCTGGGGGCTCCAAATCTAAAGGGGCCAGTTTCTGGGGGCCCCAAAGGGGTCGGTTCCTGGGGGTCCCCAAATCCAAAGGGGCCAGTTTCTGGGGGCCCCAAAGGGGTCGGTTCCTGGGGGACCCCAAATCCAAAGGGGCCAGTTTCTGGGGACCCCTAAGGGGTCGGTTCCTGGGGGACCCCAAATCTAAAGGGGCCAGTTTCTGGGGACCCCAAAGGGGTAGGTTCCTGGGGGACCCCAAATCCAAAGGGGCCAGTTTCTGGGGACCCCAATGGGGCCAGTTTATGGGGGCCCCAAACCCACAGGGGCCAGTTTCTGGGGGTCCCAAAGGGGCCAGTTTTTAGGGGCCCCAAAGGGGCCAGTTTTTAGGGGCCCTGAACCCAAAGGGGCCAGTTTCTGGGGGCCCCAAAGGGGTCGGTTCCTGGGGGACCCCAAACCCACAGGGGCCAGTTTTTGTGGACCCCAAAGGGGCCAGTTTTTGGGTGCCCCAAAGGGGCCAGTTTTTAGGGGCCCTGAACCCAAAGGGGCCAGTTTCTGGGGGCCCCAAAGGGGTCGGTTCCTGGGGGACCCCAAATCCAAAGGGGCCAGTTTCTGGGGACCCCAAAGGGGTCAGTTCCTGGGGGTCCCCAAATCCAAAGGGGCCAGTTTCTGGGGGCCCCAAAGGGGTCGGTTCCTGGGGGTCCCCAAATCCAAAGGGGCCAGTTTTTAGGGGCCCCAAAAGGGCCAGTTTTTAGGGGCCCTGAACCCAAAGGGGCCAGTTTCTGGGGGCCCCAAAGGGGTCGGTTCCTGGGGGACCCCAAATCCAAAGGGGCCAGTTTCTGGGGCCCCCAATGGGGCCAGTTTCTGGGGGCCCCAAACCCACAGGGGCCAGTTTTTGGGGGTGCCAAAGAGGTCGGTTTCTGGAGGGCCCCAAACCCAAAGGGGTCGGTTCCTGGGGGGGCCCAACCCCTCCTCCCCCAGCCCCACTCACTGTGTGGCTCCAGCTTGGTGAGGATGGGCTGAGCCCCGCTGGCCGCTGCCGCTGTCAGGCTCCTCACGCCCGCCTCGGCGGCGGCGCAGAGGGCCCCGAGCCCGGGCTGGCCGCGCCTGGCCGAGCTGTAGGCCGCGCAGGCGGCGCTGCAAGTGCAGCTCACCAGGGGCAGGCTGCTCACCCGGCTCACCACGCTCTGCTGGGGGGGGCACGGCGGGGAGGGGGGCCCTGGTGATACCCACAGCACCCCCACCCCTCCTCACACCCCCCACCCCTCCTTGCACCCCCACCCCTCCTTGCACCCCCATCCCTCTTGGTACCCCCATCCCTCCTGGTACCCCCACCCCTCCTTGCACCCCCATCCCTCCTCGCTCCCCCCACCCCTCCTCACACCCCCCACCCCTCCTTGTACCCCCATCCCTCCTTGCACCCCCACCCCTCCTGGTACCCCCACCCTTCCTGGTACCCCCATCCCTCCTCGCACCCCCACCCTTCCTTCCACCCCCACCCCTCCTTCCACCCCCACCCCTCCTTGCACCCCCACCCCTCCTCGCTCCCCCCACCCCTCCTCACACCCCCCACCCCTCCTGATACCCCCACCCCTCCTTGCACCCCCATCCCTCTTTGCTCCCCCATCCCTCCTTCCACCCCCACCCCTCCTTGTACCCCCACCCCTCCTGGTACCCCCCGTCCCTCCTTGCACCCCCATCCCTCCTCGCTCCCCCCACCCCTCCTCACACCCCCCACCCCTCCTGATACCCCCATCCCTCCTTGTACCCCCATCCCTCCTTGCACCCCCACCCCTCCTGGTACCCCCACCCTTCCTGGTACCCCTACCCCTCCTCGCACCCCCCACCCCTCCTCCCACCCCCACCCCTCCTCGCACCCCCACCCCTCCTCGCACCCCCCACCCCTCCTCGCACCCCCACCCCTCCTCGCACCCTCCACCCCTCCTCGCTCCCCCACCCCTCCTGGTACCCCCATCCCTCCTTGTACCCCCACCCCTCCTTGCTCCCCCACCCCTCCTCACACCCCCCACCCCTCCTGATACCCCCATCCCTCCTTGCTCCCCCATCCCTCCTTGCACCCCCACCCCTCCTGGTACCCCCACCCTTCCTGGTACCCCTACCCCTCCTCGCACCCCCCACCCCTCCTCGCACCCCCCACCCCTCCTCCCACCCCCACCCCTCCTCGCTCCCCCACCCCTCCTCGCTCCCCCCACCCCTCCTTGCACCCCCCACCCCTCCTTGCACCCCCACCCCTCCTTGCACCCCCACCCCTCCTCGCTCCCCCCACCCCTCCTCACACCCCCCACCCCTCCTGATACCCCCATCCCTCCTTGTACCCCCATCCCTCCTTGCTCCCCCATCCCTCCTTGCACCCCCACCCCTCCTGGTACCCCCCACCCTTCCTGGTACCCCTACCCCTCCTCGCACCCCCCCCCCCTCCTCCCACCCCCCCCCCCTCCTCCCACCCCCCACCCCTCCTCGCTCCCCCACCCCTCCTCGCTCCCCCACCCCTCCTCGCTCCCCCCACCCCTCCTCGCACCCCCCACCCCTCCTCGCTCCCCCACCCCTCCTCGCTCCCCCCACCCCTCCTCGCTCCCCCCACCCCTCCTCGCTCCCCCACCCCTCCTCGCACCCCCCACCCCTCCTCGCACCCCCCACCCCTCCTCGCTCCCCCCACCCCTCCTCGCTCCCCCACCCCTCCTTCCACCCCCACCCCTCCTTGCTCCCCCACCTTCACCTCCTGCCCATCCTCTGCTGCTGTGCTCCCAGCTGACATGGTTGCTGCAGCTGCAAGGGGAAGAGAAAGCTCATAGGGTGCCACGGGGACCACCTTGGGTGGCCAAATGTTGTGCCCACCCCACACTGTGCTGAGGAAGCAGCACGTGGTGGGGCTGAGTCCCCCATCATGCCCCGCCGTAGCCCACTCCCCCCCCCCCACCTCTGAGGGCTGAGACCCGTCAACTCATGACATGAGTGGGAGGCAGCTGCAGCCTCCGCCTCGCTCGAGGGGGTGTCTTGAGGGTCTGGAACGAGTTTGGGGACAGCGCTGGCCTGCAGCCCGGCTAGGCTGTAGTGAGGTGGGGGTCCCCCCGCCCCCCTCATGCCCCCCAACCCCTCCCCGCTCGGGGCCGGGCAGGGCTTTCGGTGACTCAGCCGGGATTCGCCTTTCGCAAGCCCGAGGTAGGACGTGCCGCCGGTCACCGCCACCGCGGCCGGGGCAGCCCCAGGGCCCACCGCAGCCCTCCCCACCCCCAGCACCACCTCTGCCCGGGGGGGGGTCTCCCTTAGGTCCCTGGTCCCCAGGGGGTGTGAGGGGTCAGATCCCCTTGGGTCTCCTTTGGGTACCTGGGGGTCTCCTTTGGGGGTCTCCCTTGGGTCCCTGGGGTGGGGGCAGGTCCCTGAGGGTCTCCTTTGGGTCCCTGGGGGGGTCTCCCTTGGGGGTCTCCCTTGGGGGTCTCCCGTGGGTCCCTGGGAGGGGGGCGGGTCCTTGGGGGTCTCCTTTCGGTCCCTGGGGGTCTCCCTTGGGTCCCTGGAGGGGGGGGGCGAGTCCCTGGGGGTCTCCCTTGGGGGTCTCCCTTAGGTCCCTGGGGTGGGGGCAGGTCCCTGGGGGTCTTCTTTGGGTCCCTGGGGGTCTCCCTTGGGTTCCTGGGGTGGGGGCAGGTCCCTGAGGGTCTCCTTTCGGTCCCTGGGGGTCTCCCTTGGGGGTCTCCCTTGGGTCCCTGGGAGGGGGGCGGGTCCCTGGGGGTCTCCTTTCGGTCCCTGGTCCCCAGGGGGTGTGAGGGGTCAGATCTCCTTGGGACCCTGGGGGTCTCCTTTGGGTGTGTGTGGGGGGCGAGTCCCTGGGGGTCTCCCTTGGGTCCCTGGGGTGGGGGCAGGTCTCTGGGGGTCTCCTTTGGGTCCCTGGGGGAGGCGAGTCCCTGGGGGGGGGTCTCCCTTGGGGGTCTTCCTTAGGTCCTTGGGGTGGGGGCGGGTCCGTGGGGGTCTCCCTTCAGTCCCTGGTCCCCAGGGGGTGTGAGGGGTCAGATCCCCTTGGGTCCCTGGGGGTCTCCTTTGGGTACCTGGGGGGGCGAGTCCCTGGGGGGGGTCTCCCTTGGGGGTCTCCCTTAGGCCCCTGGGGTGGGGGCGGGTCCCTGGGGGTCTCCCTTCAGTCCCTGGGGGTCTCCCTTGGGTCCCTGGGGGGGGGCGAGTCCCTGGGGGTCTCCTTTGGGTCCCTGGGGGTCTCCCTTGGGGTCTCCCTTGAGTCCCTGGGGTGGGGGCGAGCCCTTGGGGGGGGGGGAGGGGGGGGCAGGTCTCCTTGGGTCCCTCCTTTGGGTCCGGGGGGGGCAGGTCCCCTCGGGGTCCCTGGGGCGCCCCGGAGCACCCTTCACGGAGAGGCGGAGGGGGGGACAGACCCGGGACCCCCCAGCCCCCCCCAACCCCCCGGGAGGAGCTGGGGACCCCCGGGACCCCTGGGGACCCCCCCGCCCCCCCCGCCCCCCCCGGGCCCGCTTCCCACCCTCCGGCTGCCGCCAAGTCCCGCGGCCGGTACTTACTGGGGGGGGGAGGGGGCTGCGTGTCGCGACCCCCGGTCGCGATCTCCAGTCGCGCTCCCCCTCCCAGCGCCGGATTCATAGTTGGCGGCGGGAGCCAATCAGCGAAGGGGAGTGCGGCTCAGCCACCAATTAGGAGGGAGGGGCGGGTCGAGGGGGCGGGCTTTGCGCCTCCCACGTGGGGCGGCGGGACGCGGGGGCCGATCGTGCCCCGGGGGGGGCGGCGGGGACACCCCGTCCCGGCCGGGCGGGCAGCGGCCCTCAGCCGCCCCCCCACGCCAAGTGCCCCCGGCCGGGGAGTCCCCCGGCCACGTGTCCCCAGCCCAAAGGGCCCCCAGGCAGGGACCCCCCCGGGAGGGGGCCCCGGGCGTGGGGTGCCCCTGCCGAGCATCACCGGGGCAGGGTCCCCTCCACGGGGGGGGCAAGCATCGCCATGCACGGCGTCCCCCACCCCGGGTATCCCCAAGCATCGCCATCCCCAGTGCCCCCACCCTGGGTATCCCCAAGTATCACCATGCCCAGTGTCCCCTCGACATGTGGCCCCTTCCCAAGCTTCTCCATGCACAGTGTCCCCACCCCAGGTGTCCCCAAGCATCACCATGCATGGTGTCCCCTCGACATGTGGCCCCTTCCCAAGCATCTCCATGCATAGTGTCCCCACAACATGTGGCCCCATCAAGGTGTCCCCTTCCCAAACATCTCCATCCCCACTGTCCCCTCAACATGTGTCCCCGTACAGGTGTCCCCTTGCCAAGCATCTCCATGCCCAGTGCCCCCACCCCGAGTATCCCCAAGCACCTCCATGCCTAGTGTCCCCTTGACATGTGGCCCCATAAAGGTGTCCCCTTCCCAAGTATCACCATGCCCAGTGTCCCCTCGACATGTGTCTCCTTCCCAAGCATCTCCATGCACAGCGTCCCCACCCCTGGTGTCCCCAAGCATCACCATGCACAGTGTCCCCTTGATATGTGGCCCATAAAGGTGTCCCCTTCCCAAGCATCTCCATGCCCAGTGTCTCCTCAACATGTGGCCCCTTCCCAAGCATCACCATACCCAGTGTTCCCCCCCCAGGTGTCCCCATACAGGTGTGTCCCCACTGCCAAACATCTCCATCCCCACTGTCCCCACCCCAGGTGTTCCCGTACAGGTGTCCCCTTGCCAAGCATCTCCATGCCCAGTGACCCCGTGACATGAGGCCCCATCAAGGTGTCCCCTTCCCAAGTATCACCATGCCCAGTGTCCCCTCGACATGTGTCTCCTTCCCAAGCATCTCCATGCACAGCGTCCCCACCCCAGGTGTCGCATTCCCAAGCTTCTCAATGCTCAGTGTCCCCACCCCAGGTATCCCCAAGCATCACTATGCACAGTGTCCCCTTGATATGTGGCCCATAAAGGTGTCCCCTTCCCAAGCATCTCCATGCCCTGTGTCCCTACAACATGTGGCCTCATCAACGTGTCCCCTTCCCAAGTATCACCATGCCCAGTGTCCCCACCCCAGCTGTCCCCATACAGGTGTGTTCCCCTTGCCAAACCTCTCCATCCCCACAGTCCCCTCAACATGTGTCCCCGTACAGGTGTCCCCTTGCCAAGCATCGCCATGCCCAGTGCCCCCACCCCGAGTATCCCCAAACACCTCCATGCCCAGTGTCCCCTTGACATGAGGCCCCATCAAGGTGTCCCCTTCCCAAGCATCTCCATGCCCAGTGTCCCCTCGACATGTGTCTCCTTCCCAAGCATCACCATGCACAGCATCCCCACCCCAGGTGTCCCCAAGTATCTCCATACCCAGTGTCCCCACCCCAGCTGTCCCCATACAGGTGTGTCCCCCCTGCCAAGCATCTCCATCCCCACGGTCCCCTCAACATGTGTCCCCGTACAGGTGTCCCCTTGTCAAGCATCTCCATGCCCAGTGTCCCCGTGACATGTGGCCCCATCAAGGTGTCCCCTTCCCAAGCATCTCCATGCCCTGTGTCCCCTCGACATGTGGCCCCTTCCCAAGTATCACCATGCCCAGTGTCCCCACCCCAGGTGTCCCCAAGCATCACCATGCCCAGTGTCCCCTCAACATGTGTCTCCTTCCCAAGCATCACCATGCACAGCATCCCCACCCCAGGTGTCCCCAAGCATCTCCATCCCCACTGTCCCCTCAACATGTGTCCCCGTACAGGTGCCCCCTTGCCAAGCATCTCCATGCCCAGTGTCCCCACCCCGGGTGTCCCCAACCAAGCAGAGCCCCCAGGCCTCCCCCCAGCCCCTGTGGGTGCTCAGGCCATCACATTGTAGAGTGATGTCACCCAGTGACATGGAAGAGTGGGAGGGGGGCTGCGGGGTGTCCCTGGGGTGGCCCCATGGGGGTCGTGCCAGCCTGGAGGGGAGGGGACACTGTGGGTGCAGGGGACACGGTGCCTGTCCCTGCCTTATCCCCGGGGGCTTCCCAGGACCACAGGCAGGAGGATGTGTGTGGTGGCACCAAGTGACCACGTTTAATGTGCTCTCATGGGGTGGGGACAGGGCCACGTGCCAGGCAGGATGGGATCAGGGATGTAGGGCCAAGCCTGAGCTATGGGAAGGGGCTGGGAGCCACTGGGATGGGCATCATGGGATGGGGATGGGGGGAGGTGGGGGGAGGGCTGCACCCCTGCCCTCCCTGCCTCAGTTTCCCCAAAAGACTCCATCTCAGCTGGGGCTAGAGCAGCAGGGAGGGAGGTGATATGCACTGGGAGTGGGGGTGCTTAGGGGTCCCCTGGGACCTGCCTGTCCCCCTTGGGCTGGCAGCCCGTGTGCCCAGCCTGGCTGACAGAGGCCACCTCCCATCCCCGGTAGCGCTCGGGGCTGGCACAGAGGGTGTCACGGGTGGCAACGAGCTGCGGGGCCGCCCTCCGCAGCAGCGCCAGCAGTGGGCACTCACACACCCAGGGATTGCCGGAGATGTCGAGCTCCAAGGAAGAGCCGGGGGTGGGGGTGGGGGTGGGGGAGGGGGGCAGCTCCAGCACCCCCAGCCTGTTCCGCGCCAGGTCGAGGAGGCGAAGATTTCGGAGGGGGGTGAAGATGCCCTCAGGCAGCTCCTGCAGCTCGTTATCCTGGAGGAAGAGGAGGCGCAGGGCTGGCATGGGGGTGAAGGTGGTGGGGGGCAGGGTGCCCAACCTGTTCCCTTCTAGGTCGAGCTGCTCCAGCGCCTCCAACCCTGCCAAGGCCCCCGGCACCAGGGTCACCAGCCGGTTCTGGGACAGATCCAGGGTCCGGAGGGATCCCAGAAGTTGGAAAACCCCTGGTGGTACCTCTGCCAATGCATTGGCAGCCAGGTTGAGCCACTGCAGCTCTGGAAGGTGCTGGAACCAGGCGGGACGTAGTTCCTGCAGCCGGTTCCCTTGCAACACCAAGTGCTGGAGGTGGCTGGTGCTGGAGAAGGTGCCAGAAGGAAGATCAGCCAGGAGGTTGTTGGTCAAGTCGAGGATGCGGAGGGTGGGCACAGGGTGCAGGAGGGTTTCGGGGAGGTTGGTGAGGCGGTTGGAGGAAAGGTGTAGCTCCTGCAGCTGTGGGAGCCCAAGCAGGGAGGTGGGCAGGAGGGTGGCCAACGCTGTGAACTCCACTGAGACAGCCAGGGTGGTGGGGGGCAGCCCGGTGGGGAAGGTGCTGAGGGTGGGCTCCGTGCAGATGAAGTGGGTGGTGTTGGTTTGGGGGGTGCACGCCGTGGAAGGGCCCAGCAGCGGCAGCAGCAGGATCAGGATGGGTGGCATCATGGCACAGGGCTGTGGGCAGGATGCCATTGTCACTCCGGGGTGGGGGAGGGGGGTGGGGTGGGGGTGTTGTGCTGCCCTGTCTGCAGCACAGCATGGGCTGGCCATGGCTGCAGGGCTGATTTCCCCCCCCCGCCCCCTCCCCCTCATCTCCCCACATCCCACCCTCCCTGACCTCATTCCGAGCCCCCCAGCCCTGCTCTCACCTTCCCACTCGGCTGGCAAAGCTCCTTGGGGACCGTCTGTCTGTCTGTCTGTCTGCTCAGCGGGTGCCCGTCACCCAGGGGTGGGGGTGGGGGGGGGGAAGTTGGTGGCTCTGTGTCACGTGCTGGTTGGGAAATCGCCTTCCCTGCCAGCTTGCAGGGTGCTGGCATCCTGGGCAGGGTGCTGGGCATCCCCCTCACCCCCCCTGATTCTCGGGAGACAGGACACTGACACCCCTCCTTCCACCCTCATCCCTCCCAGGGACCCCAGCACCCACTGGGTGCCCACGTGGGAGAAACTGAGGCACAGCACATCACGGGGACTGGGGAGCAAGAGGGAGAGGGGGGGAGCACACACCCTGGGTGGCAAAGTGGTGATGATGCAATGAGCTGCCATGGGCTGAGCACAGAGGAACTCATTGCATGGGAGAAGGAGCAGGGGTGGAGGAGGGGGGGGTAAGGACAGGCTGTGGGTGCACGGGGAGGGTGTGGGTGCACACAGGGGGGGCTTGGGGAGGGGGGGTGGGTGTATGGAGATGCGCACAGCGTGGGAGGGGGCTCTGTGCATAGGGTGGGGGAGGTCTGTGTCTCTCCCCATGCCCCCCCTACCCCCCCAGCAGCATCCCCCTGAGCCTGGGGGGGGGTCCCGGGGGATGAAGATGCCGAGGAGGCGGCGGGGGAGTCGCCTCCGGTAACGGGTGTTTATTGGGGGCCGCGGGGTACAGACCGCGGGCGGCCGCATGCATGGCCGCGGGGAGGGGGGGGGGAGCCGCCCCCCACCCTATTTACAGCCTGCCCACCACCCCAGGGACCCACCACCCCAGGGCCGGGCAGGGGTGGTACCGAAAGGGCACCCTTTGCCAGCAGAGAGTGGGTTCGGTGGGGACCCCTCCCCACAGCCCCAGCGGTGCCCCCACCCCCCCACTCCCCCACCTCCACCCCCCCAAGCTGTGCTTTCCAGGAGGAGGGTTTTGGGGTGAAGGATGAGCGTCCCCTCCCACCAAGGTGGCATGGAGCAGGGGTTCACCCCAGGCCGGGGTGGGGGGGTGGGGTGAGTGTGCCTCATCCCCAGATAACACACCCATTTGGGGGCCCCCCCACCCCCTTGCACCCTAAACGTCCACTGTGTCCCATCACCGCAAACAACACTCCCCGTGGCACCCATGAGCCCCCCACCCCGGGGTGCTGGGTGCAACTGACAGGGCTGGGGGGGCAGCGAGAGGATGGGGGGGGAGGGACACAGCCCTGCTCTGCCTCAGCTGTGCCCGCGTCCGTGTGTCCATCCTGCTGCCTCCCAGGGATCCCCCTCCCAGGGTGCTGCAATCCCTGGGTCCAACCTGGGGAGGGGACGGGATGGACAGACACCCTCCCCACACACACACACACACACTCCCCCCTTATGACCCTGGGTAAAGCATCCTGAGCGCGGGGCGCTGCCCCACGCTAGCCAAAGACACCCCCAAACCCTACCAGGGGTACCCAGGTGGGGGTGTGTCTGTCCTTACTCTCACCCATGCAGCATCACACCCTCATGCCCGCAGCTCCTGCTCGGTCACCCTTCCCTGTCCCCAGGGAGCCAGGGGTCCCCTTCAGCGCCCCGGTGTTGGGGGTGGGGGGGGTTGGGGGGGTACACACACGTGGTGGGACCCTATTTCCCCGAGGGAGTCCGCTCCACGCCGTAGCGCAGGAGGTGATGCAGGTCCGTGAGCGCCCGCGGGGGCCCGGTGCCACCCGGTGCCCGGGGTGCCGTGGTACCGTGGCGCCTGTAACCCCCCGCCGATGCCTCGCCGCTGTTGAACGTGTGGTTCCTCTTGAGGTGGGCACCGGGGCGGCCCGTGCCGTTGTTGGCATTGAAGTTCAGTTGCTCAGGGTGCCAGGGTGGCCCCTCGGTAAAGTCTCCCCCCTCTCCGCTGGGTGCCGAAACCACCCGTCGGCGATCGGGGCTGGGGTGCGGCGTGCCGGTGAAGTCACCGTAAGAGCTGCGGGGAGGGCGGCGGGCACCAGAAGGTGGGTGCTGCCTGGTACGGGGAGCCTCCTGGGGGTCCCGACCCCAATGCCCATCACCCGAGGAGTCGCTGAGTTCGGCTTCCAGCTCCTGATCCACCAGGATAGCGTGGCAGGAGAGGGGAATGCCGCGAGCCGGGCGGTTGGAGTTGGCATGAAGCCGACCACCGGCGCTGGTGGTACCAGACCCACCGGGGTCCCGTAACGCGGCGTTGATGATGTTGTGGCTCTGTTCCCAGGTGCAGTTTTGGAGGGCGCCGGGGCAACGTTTCTGTTGCAAGGGGGTCTGCTCCGGTGTGGGCAGGACACCCGAATCCAAATCATGTTGGGTGACCTTCCCCAATTCCTTGGGCCAACCGTTGGGCATGAGAGGTGCCAGCAAAGCGCCAGGTTGCCCACCGCGTGCCCGGCGCTCTCCCAGCCGACTGACGCTCACCACCGACTCGCTGTGTGCCAGGATGGTCTCCTTGTCCTTGCGGCGTGCCAGCTCCTTGCGGTCCCGGTGCCCGATGAACCAGCAGACACTGAAGCCGGAGATAACGGCGCCGATGACGAAGGCGGCGACGGAGGAGATCACCAACAGGTTCACCGACACCAGCCCGTCTGGCTCATCCACGAAGCTCTCTGTCACCAGCCCTGGGTGATGATGGTAGGGGGACAGCCATGGTGAGGACCTGGTGGTGTCATCGCCGGGTCCCAGAGCCCCATCCCTGCCCTGCACTCACCTTCGCATTCGCCCAGGTGGGATGTGCTGCCGCCGGCGATGTCCTGCTCAAAGGTCACCCTGGGAGGGGGTAGAAATTGTGGGAGGATCAGTTGGTCCCAAATAGCCTGGGAGAGGGATCCCAGTTTGCTTCAGTGTGCAGTGAGTTGGCTGGGTCTCAGCGTGCAGTGAGTTGGCTGGGTCTCAGCGTGCAGTGAGTTGGCTGGGTCACAGCGTGCAGTGAGTTGGCTGGGTCTCAGCGTGCAGTGAGTTGGCTGGGTCTCAGCGTGCAATGAGTTTGCTGGGTCTCAGCATGCAGTGAGTTGGCTGGGTCTCAGCGTGCAGTGAGTTGGCTGGGTCTCAGCGTGCAGTGAGTTGGCTGGGTCTCAGCGCTGGAGGGGGTTTTACAGGAGCCAGTGTTCTTTGGGGAGACCCTGAGACCCCCACTGTCCCCTTCCTGTGTTCCCCAACCCCCCCCTCCTCCAAGGGCCTGGCAGCATTACCTGGGGCTGGGCTCCAGGAAGATGCAGGAGCCCTCGGGTGTCCAGCCACAGTAGGGATCCCGGCTCCCAAGGCAGTTCCTAGCAGGGAGCAGAGACATCAGGATCATCCCAGACATGAGGGTGATGATACTCCAGACCTCATGAGCCACCCTGACCCCACAGCATGCTGTGCCTCAGTTTCCTCTGGCTGTGCTCCCAGCCATGCTGAGCCCTTCCCAGCTGGATTATGGCACAGGGCAAAGTCCCGGGGTGCAAAGATAACCCCTCCCCACTCCTCTTCCCCCCCCCCCCAACCCCCCAGAGAGTCCTGCCCACCCTGGGGGGGCAGCTGAGACCGGCACACTCACTTCATGCATCCCGAGTGCTGCTGGCAGCGAGCCACAGGCACCCTGGCCACGCAGGGGGGAAAGGCCAGCAGCAGGGACCCCGCTGCCTTGTCCAGCTCCAGCCCCAAGAGCCGCCGCTCATCCTCCGTGTCCCGGCCACACCTGGGGATGGGGCAGAGCTCAGCATGGTCCTGGCCCTGCTCCCCACCTGCCTGCCCATGGATTTGGCTCCAGAGTGGGCTGGTACAGAGGAGGGCATCTCAACCCCCCCATACACACACACACACACACACACACATACACACATACACACACACACACCCCTTGCAACCTCTGACCCATCCCCTCCAACCATCCCCCACAGTCACCCACCCATCCATCCAACCACTCACTCAAACACTACCCAACCACCATCCATCCATCCATCCATCCCTCCCTCCAACCCTCCCTCCCTCCCTCTCTCCCTCCATCCATCCCTCCCCTCCAACCATCCACCTACCCAACCATCCATCCAACTACTTATCCATCCATCCATCCATTCACCCATCCATCCATCCATCCATCCCTCCCCTCCAACCATCCAACTACCCAACCATCCATCCAACCACTTACCCACACAGCCATCCATCCATTCATCCATCCCTCCCATCCATCCATCCCTCCCATCCATCCATCCCTCCCATCCATCCATGCATCCCTCCATCCCAACCATCCATCCAACCACTTACCCACACAGCCATCCATCCATCCATCCATCCAGCCAGCCAGCCATCCATCCATCCATCCATCCCTCCCTCCCTCCCTCCCTCCCTCCCTCCAACCATCCACCTACCCAACCATCCATCCAACTACTTATCCCTCCATCCCTCCCTCCCTCCCTCCATCCCTCCATCCCTCCATCCACCCATCCTTGACCACCTACCCACCCCTCTCCTCCCTCCTGACACCCCAGCACCCACCTCCCAGGCTGGTAGGTCTCAAACTCCTCCAGGAAGACGCTCTGGCTGCCGGGGGGGGCGGGTGCAGGGCTGGTGCTGGCATTGGGCTGGATGAGGAACTTGAGGACGGTGCCTGTGCTGGAGCCCAGGAAGACCACGGTGTGGTTGCCCCACGGCCCAGCTGCATTGTCCACCACGATCTTGCGGAGCTGGTACCTGCACAGGGTGAGCAGAGCAGAGTGTAGGGGCATGTGGGAGCTCATGTATCCCCAGGGGGAAACTGAGGCAGGATGTGTGGGGGTTGGGTTTCCCCCAGAGATGGACAGGCAGAGTACCCAGGGAGCCATGCAGGTCCCACATGGAAACAAATCCAGGTCTTGGCCAGGCCACAGCCCAGATCCCATTCAGGATCCTGCCCACATCCTGCCTGGACCCAGCCTGGATCACACCCAGAGCCAGCTGGGACCCAGGTCTGTCCCTTGGCAGGATCCTGGCTGGTCCCCAGCCCTGTGTCCCTGTCCCCAGCCAGCGGGGTCCCTGTCCCCAGCCCTGTGTGTGCCCCCGGCTGCCCAGCCAGCGGGGAAGCTACGGGCCGGAGAGCACGGCTTGATTAATTCCCCATCAAGCAGCAATTAAGGCAGATTTAATTAGGATGAGACAATCTCGACTCTGCAAAGTTGATGAGATTTATCAGGTCTCCCGGCGCTCTCCCGGCACTGGCACACACGTGCCAGGGCAGCACGAGAGAGGCTCCAGCCACCACCCACCAGCACCCAAGGCCAGATCCTGCTCCCCCCCAGCCTGGGGGTGGGGGAAGGTGTTGGGGGTGTGTGTGGGGGGTGTTGGGGGGGTCACTCACCGGCTCATGGTGCGGAGGATCCAGGGTGCGTTGCCCAGCGACGGCACCGCCTCGTCCATCAGCGGGTGAGTCTTGACGAAGTTGAGGATCTCATCAGGGAAGGTGCTGGAGGAGTTGTAGCGCATCCCCGGGGATGCACAGCACCCAGGCCTGCAGCCATGGCACAGCTCAGTGTCCCCACAGCCACACTGGGGTCCCTGACCCCAGCCCCAGCCCTCCCTCTCCTGGGCACTAGCCCTGTCTCCATCCCCATCCATCTGCCCACCCCCATCGCTCTCCCTGCCTGTACCAGCCCTGGTAGTCCCTGTCACTATCCTATGGGGACAGGCTGAAAGAACTGGGGCTGTTCAGCCTGGAGAAGAGAAGGTTAAGAGGGGATCTGATCAATGGGGATCAATAGCTGAAGGGTGGGACACAGGGGGACATGGGCAGCCTCTTCTCAGTGTCTGTGGGGACAGGACAAGGGGCCATGGCTGCAAATTGGAGCACAGGGAGTTCCACAGCAACATGGGGAGGAACTTTTCCCCAGTGAGGGTGAGGGAGCCCTGGGACAGGCTGCCCAGGGGGTGTGGAGTCTCCTTCTCTGGAGAGATTCCAGCCCCATCTGGACACCGACCTGTGTGCCCTGTCCTAGGGACCCTGCTTGGGCAGGGGGTTGGACCCCATGGGCTCTGAAGGTCCCTTCCCACCCCTGTGATCCTGTGATCCCCATCTCCATCCCCATGTCCCAGCCTGGCTGTCCCCATCCTGGTCCCCACGTTGCTCACCGGGGTTTGGGCACCATGTCCTCTGGCACCGGCGTCCAGATGGATTCGGGTGATTTCTGCTCCCGGAACCGTCCCTCAAAGACAGCAGCCACTTGAGTCATGTCAAAGGCACAGACAGCTGAGCCAGGGATGCTGTGGGGATGTGGGCATGGGGTGAGCACCTCCCCCTGTCCCCCATGTCCCCCACTGACACCGGGGCAGCCAGAGAGGTCTCAGCCCAACCTCGGGGTGAGTCTTGATGGAGCACAAGCTGATCAGACCTGTTGGCAGGGGTGGAGAAGACAGCCAGCACCACGGGGCGCCCATCCAGCTCCAGGATGTCTGTCACAGCTTGGATAACGTTGAAGTAGAAGTGTGAATCACCCGGCACGGAGCAGTTGAGCCTGGCCTTGAGGAAGGAGGTCCACTGCTTCTCCAGCACCCGCTGCGAGCCTCCCATGTCGTTCTTGCACACCCGGGCCACCCTGGACACCACCACCTATGGGATGGACACCCATCACCATCTGGTACCCAACCCCAATGACAGTCCCCTTTACCTCTAACCCCACTCTGGGTGTCTCTGGCCACCACAGGGCTGTCTCCCACCTTCTCCAGGTAGTTGAACTCCATGGCGATCTCCCGGAAGAAGAAGTAGACGTGGCTCCTCCATTCCACAGCGTGCACGAAGTAGGGCTCTGTGGGGACAATGACAAGGTCAGGGATGTCCCAGGCTGGTGTTGAAAGGGGACAGGGACTGGTGCCATGTGGCATGTGGTGGGCACCACACCACAGAAGGCACCTTTGAACCATTTGGAGTCGTGCTTGACGGTGCGGAGGGTGGGGCTGTCCCCAAGGCTGCGGTAGATGACAGCGTCGATGGCCAGGAAATCTGTCACCGTGGCAGTGAAGAGCATCCCCCCTGCATGGGAGAGGGGTGTCAGCCAGGCACGGGGTGGGGGACAGCGGGCAGAGCACCCAGCATGGTGCCAGCATGGAGCCAGCATGGTGCCAGCACAATACCAGCACAGTGCCATCACGGTGCCAGCATGGTGCCAGCACAATACCATCACAGTGCCAGCACGGTGCCAGCACGGTGCCAGCACTGCCCTACCTGTGAAGAGGGCCACGTTGGCATGTTTGGGGTCATAGGGACACCGGGCCATCCCACTGATGTTGTCCCCAATGGGCTCCAGTGTGTCCATCTATAGCAGGGGACACACAGGGCTGTGAGCATCCCCCTGCCCGCAGAGCTGAACACAGGGCTGGGGGGGACAGGGACACACACACACACACACGTAGGGTCCCAGGTGACCCCATCCCAGCCTGGGGGGGGTTATGGGGGGGTGACTCACGCTGTAGTTGGCACAGACAGGGTTGAAGGCGTTGGTGCCACAGACGAAGAGCAGGCTCTCGTTCCGCACCAGCAGCACCTTGATGAAGTTACGGCACTCTGCCTGCACCAGAGAGAGGGGACCCTCACCCCATGGCACCCAGAGCCCCTCCCCACCCTTGGGTGCTCCCACCCACCCTCCAAATTTTGGTGTTTTCTCCCCAAAATAGCCTTTTGAGGCCTGGCTAGTTGGGGGATCCTAGTGGATGCTGGGCTCTGCTCCATGGGCCCGAAATAATTAATTACAAAGCCAATTATCCAAGCAGCCAATAAATCACAGACACACAAACGCTGGCAAGGGAGCAGGGAGACAGTGGGGGACACCAAGGAGGCACGTGGGGTGGCAAAGGGTGACACTGGGGCGACGTGTGGGGTGGCAAAGGGTGCTTGATCCCTACCCAAGGGGGGGTCTCAGGGGGTGCAGAACATCCCCCCCACGCCCCCCTCCCCATACCTCATGTTTCCCCTTCATCCGGCAGATGCTGATGTCATGCTGGTTCGAGCGCCACGTCAGCTTCTGGGGGAGGGGGAAGGGGGAGACATAAAACCCAACGTGGGGCTGGGGAGAAGCCAGCAACACCCCCTCAGCCCCCCTCCCCAAATTCCACACACACACACACCCCCAGCCCTTACCCGGTGGTAACGCATCTCCCCAGCACCAGCGGGCTCCAGGCTCACACGGTAGACGTTGTCCCTAGGGAGGGGGACATGGGTGTCACCACCCATGTTTGGGGGCACCCCAGGGATTGCTTGTGGGGGACGACACACTTTGGGATCTGCCACACCCCCCCACACCCCCCTGGAGAGATCCAGGGTGTGGGGGTGGGCAATGAGCATCACCAGAGCACAGACAACCCCCCTTGGTGTGTCCAACCTGCTGGGGTGCCCCATGGCAGATGTTGGGGTGCCCCATGGCAGGTAGTGGGGTGGGGTGCCCAGTGCTCTAGTTTGGGGGAGGCTTTAGGGTGTCACAGTTCAGACCTTTCCCCGATGAAGAGGGTCCGGTTGACCTTGAGGATGCGCTGGATGTTGAGGCGCTGGGTCCCCCCACCCTCAGGGCCAGCGGGGCGGCTGGTCCCATGGCCCACGAAGACAGCGTAGTGCTTCACGTCTGGGGGAGGACATATGGGGGGGGGTGAGGGGTGTGGGGGGGAGATCACACACTGCCAGAGCACCCCCACCCAGCACGGTCCCTCCCAGCCAGCCAGACCCTCACCCAGCCCTGCCTTCACCCTCACAGCACCCCAGAAACACATCCCATCCCTGTGTGGAGATGTGGGTCCCCCCACCCCTCCCTCCCACTCAGCTTTGTGTATGGATGCTGCACCCTGACCCCCACCCTGCACCCCTAGGTGGGCACTCACAGTCCTCAGGGGCCACAGCGATGGGACCAGGCTCCTCAGGGAAGGTGCCACGGGCTGTCCTCTCCACCACCAGCAGCACCAGTAGGACAAGGGGGACGCAGGGGGGCGGCCCCATGGTGTCCCCCAGCACGGCTGGGCACCCACTGCACCTGCAGCTACAAGGAGAGGAGGGGGGAGGGGGGGGGTCAGCACCCACCCTGACACCAGGTTTCCCTCCCTAGTGAGTGCCACTGAGCCCCCCCACCCCATAGCACCCGTACCCCAAACTCATCACCAGTGCTGGAGTCTGGGGGAGGGTGAGGGTGGTCTCAGGGAGTGGGTGGGGGGGTCAAGGCGCTGGTGCTGGGCTGGTGCCAGCGGGGAGAGGCCGGCACGGGGTGGGGGGTGGGATGGGGGATTGGGAAGTGAGTCCTTCCCTGCAGGAAGAATTTCAAATATGCTGGGAAAAGCGGCCCCCTGAACATCCCCCCCACCCCCTCCCCCACTCCCCGAGCCCCTGCCAGCTCCACACTGGGGTTACTGGGCCCAAACTGGGGCTTTACCAACTGCTCGCCACCACCAAGCCATGGGGTGGGATGCGGGGGGTGGGGGGGGGTAAGGCAGCACGTGGTGGCAGCACTGGGGACACTGAGGAAGCTGGGGACCCTCTGCCCACCCCCCCCCCCCCCCCAAAATCCTATCTGGATGGCTTGGGGACACAGCAGAGCACCCAGTACCCCCCACCATCAGACAGCCCCCGTGCCCCCCCCCACCCCCCCAAGCGTCCTGCCGGGTAATTAGCAGCCAGGCGGGTGATTTAATTGATGATCAATTCCTGGAGCGCAGGGAGCAGGAGGGATAGAACCGTCGCCCTCCTGCAGCCTGGCCCTTGGGGGGAGGAAGCTGGGGGGTTCGGGGGGGGGTGACATCGCAGGGGGCTGGGGGGGTCACAGCGCCTGGGTGATGCTGGGTGATGCCAGTGGGGAGACTCGACCTTGTCCCCTCTGCGGTGTCACCAGCCCCTGGGTTGGATGTGACCCTGGTGGGACCTGACCCTGAAGTCACAGACCTCCGGGGGTGGGGGGGTGGGGGGGCTACACACAACTGACCCCATCCCCAGGGTGTTACAGCCCCCTTAGGGGTGCTCAACCCCTTCCCCACAGTGTCACAGCCCCACAGGGACAGCCAGGCACAGGATAAGCGGCTGTGCCTCAGTTTCCCCACCTGCCTAAAGGGCGACCAGCTGTGCCCCTTATTACATTCATTGTTATAGAGTTCTATTAATTACAGATAAAAGCACCTACTTCTCACTTAAACCCACCCAATGGGTGCCTGGGAGAGCAGCCAGGACCCCCCTGCTCCCCCCTTAGAGATGAATTAGGGTGGGGGAGCCCAACACACACCCCCCCACCTCCCCTCAACTTGCCTTTTCAGGGCTGCCAGGGGTTCCTCATGCAACCTCACTACCCAAATGAGCCACCCCCACTTGGGTAACGATGCCCCCCCCCATTATAACCCACCCCCTGCTCCAGCTGACACCAGCAGCAGCCCAAAGCCACCAAATTTAAGTGGTTCCCCCCCCCCCCCCCCCACTCCAGGACACCCCTTCCCCCCCCCCCAAATCTCATCCCAAGGGAGGTCTCAGTGTGTATCACTGGGACTTGGGGTGGGGATTTGGGGGTGTAGGGAGGCTGTGGCACAGCCTTGGGTGCCTGTAACCCCAAGCTGGGGCTCTGGTGTCACTGTTCCCCCCCCCTGTGTGGTGACAGGGACACAGTGGTGACAGTGGGGTAACCGGAGCCTCTGGCAACATAAATGCCAGCGATTGTGTGGGGAAAGAAAAGGCAGCAGGGAGGGGGGGGGGGCAGAGGGGAGAGGGGCACAGGAGAGGGGGGGGGCATGGCTGACAAACAGGGGTCCATTCACAGTGGTGGGAGAGGAGAGGGGATGGTCACCGTGCTGGTCCCCAGCACGGCTGTGGGGAAACTGAGGCAGCAGGTAGGAGGGGACAGGGCAGCCACACTGGGGGTGTGCTGGTGGTGGGATGAGTAGGGGGGGAGGTGTGGGGGGGGGGCGTGGGGGGGTCTACAGTGTGGATGTGACTGGGATTGAGTGGCTGAATAGCCTCAGGCACATCCTTTGTCTGTGCTGGAGCTGCCTGCTCCGTGCCTCAGTTTCCCCACTGGAAAGCACACGTAGCCCTCACCCTCTGCACACAAAGTGGGGAGGGGGTGGTGGTGTGGGGGGGGGGTGGGGGGCAGCCACTCACCCTGTCCTTCTCCCTCTCCAACACCTCCCCAACCCCCAACCCCAGTGGTGATGGAGAGGGGGACACACACACAACACCCCCCCCCCAGTTTCAACACCCCCCTCCCCCCACACCACAGTTTCCAGGACCTGATAAAGGGGGGGACTGCAGTGAGCCCCAAACACAGTGGGGGGGATCCCTGTGACCCCAAAGAGGGGGCTGCTAATCTAGGGGGGGGGTGGGATATGCTGCCCCATTCCCCTCCCTGTTATATGGGGGCTCCTGTTGTCCCCCCCCCTCCCCATCAACCCCCCTGGTACCCCCACTCTGCCCACCTGAGCTCTGCTGGCCGCCTCTGCTGCTGGCCCTAGGGTCTGGCCACCGCTTTGAGGGGGGGTCCCAGGCACCTCAGCCCCATAGCTGGGGGGTCAGGGGGTGTGTGTCATGCCCCCCCCACCCCCCCCACCCCCTCTTTCCAGGACGCCCCGACGGCGCTGGGGGCTCCGGCGTCTCCAAAGCAGCTCAGCTGTCATGTAACCCCCCCACCCCCACCCCTCAGGGACCCCCAGAGGAGGGAGGGCAGGGGGGGCCCATGCCCCCCACCCGCGCCAGGTGGGAAGGTAGGGCTGATGTCACCGTAACCGGAGACACCCCCCCACTCCCCCCCCCCACCGGCAGCTGTCACCGCAGCCGGGGACCCAGGCGGGTGGAGAAAGGGGGGGGTGGGGGGGCTACCCATAGCCCCCCCCCCCCGAGCAGCACCATGGTGTCCCCTCCCAAAGCATCACAGGAAAGACACCAGTGATCCCCCACCCAGTGACCCCCACCCTGAGCCACAGTGGGACAGAAGCACTGGGGAGGGGGGGGGGGGAGGGGGGGCTGTATCCCCCCCCCTCCATCCTCACTGGCCACTGGGGAGGTAGGGGGGTGTCCCCCCCTCCCCCAATTCTCATCGCAGGAGCTGATCCCGGCTCATTCCCATGGGAATGGGAAAAGAAACCCATTAGAAAGGCACTGGGAAAAGGGGGGGACACCCCAAAAGTGTGTGTGTGTGGGGGGGGGGGCACAGGGGGAGAAGACAAGCCCTGAAATCCCTTAAGATAGAGCTTTTTTGGGCACTAATTAGGGGCAATCGCCACCGGCCCCTAATTAATGAGGGCTCATTAGGAGGCATCTGATGAGGGGGTGTTATTCACCCTCCCCCTCTTTTGGGGGGGGTGTCTTTTGGGGGGATCACAGTATTATTTCACTCTCCAAGACCCTTTACAGACAGCAATAATAAGCAATCAGCAATTAGGTATGCTAATGAGGCCCTTCTAAGCACCTTTAAGGCTCCTCACACCCCTCCCACTCCCCCCTCCCCCCTAAAATCACCCACTCCCCCCAGAGCATCTCTTGCTCAGGGTCATATTGGGTGGGGGCACCACCTCTGTGCCACAGAGTGGGGTTTGGGGATCACCAGCCCCCCAGAATTGCCATGAGGGGAATGACACCCCCTCCCCAAAATCACCCACGCCCCCAGAGCATCTCTTGTTCAGGGTCCTATTGAGGGGGGGGCACCACCTCTGTGCCACAGCGTGGAGTTTGGGGGGCCACCAGCCCCCCAGAATTGCCACAAGGGGAATGACACCCCCTCCCCAAAATCACCCACTCCCCCAGAGCATCTCTTGTTCAGGGTCATATTGGGTGGGGGCACCACCTCTGTGCCACAGAGCAGGATTTGGGGGGCCACCAGCTCCCCCAAATTGCCATGAGGGGAATGACACCCCCCCCCTCCCCAAAATCACCCACTCCCACAGACCATCTCTTGCTCAGGGTCATCCTGGGGGGACACATACACCCAGTGAGTGCCACAGAGTGGGGCTTGGGGGGCCACCAGCTCCCCAGAATTGCCATGAGGGGAATAACACCCCCTCCCCAAAATAACCCACTCCCCCCAGACCATCTCTTGCTCAGGGTCATATGGGGGGGAGGGCACCACCTCTGTGCCACAGAGTGGGGTTTAGGGGGTCACCAGCCCCCCAGAATTGCCACAAGGGGAATGACACCCTCTCCCCAAAATCACCCACTCCCCCAGACCATCTCTTGCTCAGGGTCCTATTGAGGGGGGGGCACCACCTCTGTGCCACAGAGTGGGGTTTGGGGGGCCACCAGCCCCCCAGAATTGCCATGCGGGGAATGACACCCCCTCCCCAAAATAACCCACTCCCCCCAGACCATCACTTGCTCAGGGTCATATGGGGGGGAGGGCACCACCTCTGTGCCACAGAGTGGGGTTTGGGGGTCACCAGCTCCCCAAAATTGCCACGAGGGGAATAACACCCCCTCCCCAAAATCACCCACTCCCCCCAGACCATCTCTTGCTTAGGGTCATCCTGGGGGGACACATACACCCAGTGAGTGCCACAGAGTAGGGTTTGGGGGGTCACCAGCTCCCCCAAATTGCCATGAGGGGAATGACACCCCCCCTCTCCCCAAAATCACCCACTCCCCCAGACCATCTCTTGCTCAGGGTCCTATTGAGGGGGGGGCACCACCTCTGTGCCACAGAGTGGAGTTTGGGGGGCCACCAGCCCCCCAGAATTGCCACAAGGGGAATGACACCCCCTCCCCAAAATCACCCACTCCCCCAGAGCATCTTTTGTTCAGGGTCATATTGGGTGGGGGCACCACCTCTGTGCCACAGAGCAGGATTTGGGGGGCCACCAGCTCCCCCAAATTGCCATGAGGGGAATGACACCCCCCCCCTCCCCAAAATCACCCACTCCCCCAGACCATCTCTTGCTCAGGGTCATCCTGGGGGGACACATACACCCAGTGAGTGCCACAGAGTGGGGCTTGGGGGGCCACCAGCTCCCCAGAATTGCCATGAGGGGAATAACACCCCCTCCCCAAAATAACCCACTCCCCCCAGACCATCTCTTGCTCAGGGTCCTATTGAGGGGGGGGGGCACCACCTCTGTGCCACAGAGTGGGGTTTAGGGGGTCACCAGCCCCCAGAATTGCCATGAGGGGAATAACACCCCCTCCCCAAAATCACCCACTCCCCCCAGACCATCTCTTGCTCAGGGTCATCCTGGGGGGACACATACACCCAGTGAGTGCCACAGAGTGGGGTTTGGGGGGTCACCAGCCCCCCAGAATTGCCACAAGGGGAATGACACCCCCCCTCTCCCCAAAATCACCCACTCCCCCAGACCATCTCTTGCTCAGGGTCCTATTGAGGGGGGGGGGCACCACCTCTGTGCCACAGAGTGGGCTTTAGGGGGTCACCAGCCCCCCAGAATTGCCATGAGGGGAATAACACCCCCTCCCCAAAATCACCCACTCCTCCCAGACCATCTCTTGCTCAGGGTCATCATGGGGGGGGGGGGGCACCACCTCTGTGCCACAGAGCAGGATTTGGGGGTCACCACCCCCCAGAATTGCCACAAGGGGAATGACACCCCCTCCCCAAATCACCCACTCCCCCAGACCATCTCTTGTTCAGGGTCATATTGGGGGGGGGGGGGGCACCACCTCTGTGCCACAGAGTGGGGTTTAGGGGGTCACCAGCCCCCCAAAATTGCCACAAAGGGAATGACACCCCCCCCTCCCCAACCCACCACCCCAGCTGCTGCTGCGGCCGGGGCTGGGGGGTCCGAGCCCCCCCCCCCGGGTTTCCGTTCGGAGGCCGGTTCAGATGGCAGAGCCAGGAAGCAGCTGTCCCCACGGCGGGGACGGAGCAAATGTCACCCCGGCCACCTGGCACTGCGGCCTAGCCCTGGCCCTGGGCCCCGCCATGTGTCCCCCCTCCCCAAACAGCACCTCCTGGGGGTGCCTAGAGCTGAGGGGGTGTCAAAAAGATGGGGGACACCCCCCCACACCCCCCCCCAGCGTTGGTGGAGTCCCCGTGTGGGTGGCAGGGAAGGGGGGGGGATCCTAAGGGTGGGGGACACACACACATGCAGCACCCACCTTGGTGCTTCTGCGGCCCAGCCAGCGGCTCAAATGTCCCCCCCCTTGGGCCTCCCGCTCCGGTTACCGGCTCCGCTTACAGCTGCCGTTTATAGCCCCCTGTCCCCATCCCTGTCCCCTCCCCATCGCCTGTGACCCCCCAGGGTGGGGACCCAGGCACCCCAGGCCCCCCAGGCCATCCTCAGGCACCAGGGGAGTGTGACTCCCCCTCCTCACATGAGCTTTGGGGATGGGGGGACACACACCCCACTGTCACTTTGGGTGGCTTTGTCCCCACCCCCCATCACCCACTGAGGGGTGACACCATCAGCACCTCACACACACAGGATGGGTGACACCCATGGGTGCCTCCCCCCAGCCCCCATGGTGGGTCACTTCCACCATATCAGGGCAGTGCTGGTGGCTGGCCAGAGCCGCATGGTAATTTGCATATTAAATACATGCTCATTTACATATTAAGGATGATTTCCTACCGAGGGGGCATCACACTGCACCCAAAAAACAACCCCCATGGAGGGGACAGTGGGGGGTGGCAGGCAGGGTGCTGCCCGTCCTCCCCAGTTCACAGCCCTGGGCACACAGATCCTCCTGTCCTGTCACACCCTCCATGTCCCTCCAGTCCCCCCAAGACTGTCACTCCTCTTGTCCCCAGACACTCAGCCCCCCTTGTCCCTCCTGTCCCCCCCAGCCAGCCATCCTTTGTCCCCAAGGTCACACATCCCTCTTGTCCCCAAAGACACTCCTCTCATCCTGCCCGGTCTCCTGTGCCACCCCAGGCATTGTGCACCCTTGCTGGGTCCGCTTAGGCTGCCAAGCCTCACCCCAGCACCCTGTTTTGGCACCCACATGCCCCAGGGTCGCACTGGCTGTGGGCGGCCACAAACAGGTCCCGCTGGCAGGAGCAGGTCCAACTGCTCTGAGTCATGGCTTCCAGCCTCGTGCCTCAGTTTCCCCTCAGTATGAGAAGGGAGAACTCCCCTCTGGTCCTGCCCCAAGCCTGCCCACTGCTCCTTGAAGCCCCCATCGAAACCCTCATGGTCCCCTGGACCATACCTCCCTTGTGCACCCCAGGGTGTTCCGCCCCCAGAGAGCCCATGTCCTCAGGGAGCTCATGTCCCCAAGGATCCTGTCCCCAAGGAACCCTGTCCCCAGGGACCCCAAGTTCCCAAAGTGCCCCATCCCCAGGGATCTCATCTCCAGGGACCCCATGTCCTCAGGGATCCCATGTTCCCAAAGTGCCCCATCCCCAGGGACCCTATCTCCAGGGAGCCCATGTCCTCAGGGACCCCATGTCCCTAAGGAGCCCTGTCCCCAGGGACCCCAAGTTCCCAAAGTGCCCCATCCCCAGGGATCTCATCTCCAGGGAGCCCATGTCCTCAGGGACCCCACGTCCCTAAGGAGCCCTGTCCCCAGGGACCCCAAGTCCTCAAAGGGCCTCATCCCCAGGGATCCCATCCCCAGGGGCCCCATTCCCAGGGATCCCATCCCCAGGGATCTCATCTCCAGGGATCCCATGTCCTCAGGGACCCCATGTCCCCAAGGAGCCCTGTCCCCAGGGACCCCATCCCCAAGGACCCCATCCCCAGGGAGCCCCAGCTCAGAGGGGACAGAGTGACACTCAGCTTCCAGTCCATCCCCAACCACCAAACCCAGCTCCGCACGGGAGACCCTACAATAACAAACCCTCCTGCTTATACCCAGCTCCACACAGCCCCCCTACAGCACCAAACCAGGCCATGGAGCCCCCAACCACTGACCAGATACACCCCAAAACAGCCCCAATCCCAAGAAAGCCCTGATCCCAGCAGCTGGGAAGAGCTGGAGGAGGTGCTGGTGATGCGGGGGCCGGGAGCGAGCGCTCAGCTCTTCAGCCTCCTCAGTGGTTTGTTCTTTTTTTAAGCCTCAATGAAGTTCAGTTGGTGGGTTTAGGGGGGGGGGTGGGGGGTGTTTATTTCCATTTTGGTCTCCCCCACACCCCCCCTTCCCCACTGGCTGTGCTCAGAAGCTCTGCTCCAGCCAGGAAAATAGGGCTTTTAATTGCTCCAAGCCTGGAGCCAGCGCTTTGAGTTCCCATTTCTCTGCTTCAAAACACTTCACTGGAGTTAAATAAGATGAAATATCCGCTTGGCCAAACAGCACAGAGAGGGGTGAGGGGGTTGCAGTCACCCAGAATGTGTTGTTCCCCCCTACACCCACCCAGGGACACCACACTCTGATCCCCTTTCCTCTCCCCTATGAGCCACCCACCTCTGGGGACAGCAAGGGATGGGGATAATCCTGAGGATGCTCCTGGGGATGGGAGGTGTGACCACCCCTGGGAAACCCACTGTGGGTATAGCTGGGCAGGAAAGGGCTGGTGGTGCTGGGGCATGGGGATGTGAGCTCAGCCTTCACTCTACAGCCTTCCTCCTCCTCCTCTTCCTCCTCCTCCTCCTCCTCCTCCTCGCAGCGAGGCTGCGGGCTCGCCACGCGACCCAGCTCCATCCCCCTCTCTGCTTTGAGGCACCAACTTCAAAGGCTTCTGTGGTGGCACCCACCTGTGACAGCTTGGGGACAGATGGGGGACCCCCACCCCCACCAGCACCCCAGCATGGGGCACCCTGCACCCTGCCTGGGCTGGGGGATGCACTGGAGCAGGGGTAGTGTGGGTGCTGGGGGTGTTGGGGATGGGGTGTGGGGTGCAGGGTGGGATGTGGGGTACAGGATGTGGAATGAGACGTGGGGTGGGATGCAGGATGCAGGATTCGGGCTGGGATGTGGGATGCAGGGTGGGATGTGGGATGCAGGATGCAGGCTGGGATGCGGGATGCAGGATGCAGGCTGGGATGCGGGATACTCAGTGGGATGCAGGTTGGGATGTGGGACGCAGGGTGGGATACAGGATGCAAGGTGGGATGCGGGGTGATGAATGGGATGCTAAATATGACGCGGGATGCTGGATGGGATTGCAGGCTGGGATGCGGGATGCAGGCTGGGATGTGGGATGCAGGCTGGGATGCGGGATGCTCGGTGGGATGCGGGCTGAGATGCGGGACGCAGGGTGGGATACGGGATGCAAGGTGGGATGCAGGGTGCTGAATGGGATGCTAAATATGACGCGGGATGCTGGATGGGATGCAGGCTGGGACGCGGGATGCAGGCTGGGATGCGGGATGCCAGAGGCGGCGCGGAACAAAGGGCCATTGTTCGCGGGCTCGCACCCAGCCCTGCTGCCTCCGCCTCGCCGGAAGGTCAGGTGTTCCCTCACTGCCCTCCAAACGGCTCCTTGTTCTCCTCCAGCTCTGGCAAAGCCCCCTCAGGCACGGGCCCCCACCGGGCCGGCACGACCCCCAGCCCACTCCCCACCACCACCAAGTCCCCGGTGCTGCAAAGCAGGACGGGTGCTAAAGATCCCTGTCCCCAAGATGGTCCCACGGGATGGGATGGGGATGGGATGGGGATGGGATGGGGATGGGGATGGGATGGGGATGGGATGGGGATGGGGATGGGATGGGGATGGGATGGGGATGGGGATGGGATGGGTGTCATCCACGTGCAGGTGTGCACACACCACGTGTCCTCTATGTGTGTGCACCGGCTGTCACATGTGTGCAGGTGCCTGTGCCCCAACTGTCACACACATGAGGGGTGTACACACTGTGTGTGCCTGTGCACACCCTGGGGGCAGGCACACTGAGCCGGTATGAGTGTGCACACGCGTGTGCGCGGGGCTGTCACGTGTGTGTGCACACAAGCAGCAGGAGCTGTGCAAATGCACCCCATGTGTGCACCCCAGCTCTGACTTGGGAGGCTGCTGGGGCTGTGAGGGGTGCAGCACCCCACACTGGGGAGGTCAGACAGCTTTCCCCGCCCCCCCCCCCCCAAATCCATCCATCCCATCCAGCATCCTGGGCTGTGCTACCACGCTATTCCCAGCGCTGACCTCACACCACACCAGCTCAGCTCAGACACAGAGGGGGCAGGAGGTGCTGGGGCAGCTGCTGGGGTTATTTGCAGCCCAACACTCTGTACCTGCTGCTGTGGGCAGGATCTGGCCCTGTGGGGGGTGAGGATGGATCCCAGCTCCCAGCCTCTCCAGCTCCCAGCCTCCCCAGCTCCCAGCCTCCCCAGCTCCCAGCCTCTCCAGTCGCCACCTCAATGCTTCCTAATTTCCCAGCACTTTATCTCATCCCTGGTGGGGGATGAGAGGAGGGATGAGGCTGATAATAAACCCCAGTTACCTTCCCACTGCCCAAATCAGGGCCTGATTGGTCCCTCCAGGGGTTACCATGGGTGCTGGCACTGCTGCCTCTTCCCATCCCACCCTCCATCACCCTGGGTTTGTTATCAGCGCTGGGACAGGAGGTGCTACAACTCCACACCCCCCCCTCCTTCCAAATCCAGGCCACCAGCTACAGCAAAGCCACACGCTGTCCCCTGCTCCTTGCCTCAGTTTCCCCACCCAATGCCCAAACACACCCCAGGCATTCACAGCCCTGTATCACTGAGGACACATCCACAGCCACCACTTCCCCCAATCAACCCCCACCCCAAAATCCATCCAGCACCAAACCCAGCACCGAGCTCAGCCCTGGTGCTGCTGGGTTTGATGGGATTATCCCAGCAGGATTACATAGGGAAAAGCCAGGGATTAGCATCGACATGCACCAACGCTGCCACAACCATCCCTGGTTTTGCTTGCCACAACTGGGCTGAACTGGGTGGAACTGGGGTGACTACAAAGCCCTGGAGCTGGGATCTCCTAGGACCTCCACTGGGGATCAGTGGCTGGTGAAGTTTAATTACTCAGCTGCCAGGAACTGGCACTAAGAGGTGAGAGGGATCTTCCCCCCTACTCCCCCCCCCCCCCTTTTTTTTTTTAATTTGACAAAATTGTAATTAAATAGGGAGTAAAATCCCATTAGGATGAGGCAGCCCCACTGGGATCTCCTCCAATGCCTCATCTTCTCCCTTCTGCCTTCACAAAGGGAACTGAAACCTTCATCACCCCTTTCTATGCTGCTAGGACCACCCATCCTGGCTCATCCCTGGGTTACCCCAGGGATGTGCCAGGATGGGTGGTCCTAGCAGCATCCCTTTGGGTACCATGCTCCAGGAGACCCCAGCATCACCCCACAGCATCCCTTTGGGTACCACGCTCCTGCAGACCCCAGCATCACCCCACAGCATCCCTTTGGGTACCACGCTCCTGCAGACCCCAGCATCACCCCACAGCATCCCTTTGGGTACCACGCTCCTGCAGACCCCAGCATCACCCCACAGCATCCCTTTGGGTACCACGCTCCAGAAGACCCCAGTATCACCCCACAGCATCCCTTTGGGTACCACGCTCCTGCAGACCCCAGCATCACCCCACAGCATCCCTTTGGGTACCACGCTCCAGAAGACCCCAGCATCACCCCACAGCATCCCTTTGGGTACCACGCTCCTGCAGACCCCAGCATCACCCCACAGCATCCCTTTGGGTACCACGCTCCTGCAGACCCCAGCATCACCCCACAGCATCCCTTTGGGTACCACGCTCCTGCAGACCCCAGCATCACCCCACAGCATCCCTTTGGGTACCACGCTCCTGCAGACCCCAGCATCACCCCACAGCATCCCTTTGGGTACCACGCTCCTGCAGACCCCAGCATCACCCCACAGCATCCCTTTGGGTACCACGCTCCTGCAGACCCCAGCATCACCCCACAGCATCCCTTTGGATACCACGCTCCTGCAGACCCCAGCATCACCCCACAGCATCCCTTTGGGTACCACGCTCCTGCAGACCCCAGCATCACCCCACAGCATCCCTTTGGGTACCACACTCCGGCAGACCCCAGCATCACCCCACAGCATCCCTTTGGGTACCACGCTCCAGGAGACCCCAGCATCACCCCACAGCATCCCTTTGGGTACCACGCTCCTGCAGACCCCAGCATCACCCCACAGCATCCCTTTGGGTACCACGCTCCTGCAGACCCCAGCATCACCCCACAGCATCCCTTTGGGTACCACGCTCCTGCAGACCCCAGCATCACCCCACAGCATCCCTTTGGGTACCACGCTCCTGCAGACCCCAGCATCACCCCACAGCATCCCTTTGGGTACCACGCTCCGGCAGACCCCAGCATCACCCCACAGCATCCCTTTGGGTACCACGCTCCTGCAGACCCCAGCATCACCCTCCTCAGGGATGGAGAGATGAGAAAGAAAGATCCCAGAGCCTCTCCAGGATGTAGCATCCCATGTTACTGGGTGACCACTGGGTGACAATCCAGTTAAAATGGGTTAAGCAGGTGGAGTGGCACATCCCAGGTGGAACTGGGATTACTCTGGGGTTTCTTTACTACTCTTTATGTTGCTGCCAGCACCACCATGAATCCATCCCACCCAGGGCTAGTGGGGAACCATGTCCTCCCAGCACAAGCAGAGATCCTAACACTGGGAAAAAGCCACCAGCCTGGAGGGAAAAACCTCATGGCAGGAAGGTGGTGATGCCAGGAAAAAGGGATCCAGCTGGAGCAGCCCCGGTGTGGGAGAAGCACTGAGGGGCCAGCGTAGCTCAACCCACTGAAAAATTAAATGGCATCCAAACTGGCAGGTTTAATTAACAACATCCCAGCTTGTCTGAGGGATCCAGAGCGCGGCCGGCGCTGCAGCGGGGAGCTGCATCCAGCACCGGTACCCAGCCAGCATCTCCTCAGCCTCAAAGCCTGGCTCAGCTCTCCCAGAGCTGCTGAGGAGGGAAGAACCCTGCTAGGAGCTACTGGTTTAACTGGGAGTCAAAGCATGGTGTGAGGAGCCAGCTGTAAGAGTGTTGATGGTGATACCCAGGTGACACCCAGCCTGGCGTGTCACCACCCTGCTCCTGGTGACTTTGGGCTGGGGGAGAGGTAATGGCATTGGAAAGCTGGTTTGGGGAGAGAATTGGGGGGCCCACAAACATCCCCCCACCCCCTCCCCCTCCTTCCCACAGGCAGGGGCAGCTGTGCCATGGTGAGCAGCACACCCACACGTGTGAACACGTGTGCACAGCCCCCTCCAGCCCGCTGCGGTCACTGGGCAGAGTGGCCCAGTTTGCTGGTGGCTTCACTGGATCCTGGGTGGGGGGGGCAGAGGTGTGGGGGGGTGGAATTTGGTGTTTTCCCTTTGTTTATGAGAACATGTTGGGAAGCAGCTCCTAGGGGTGGGTGGGGGGGGTGGAATTGGGTGGGGGTGGGGTGTTAGAACCATCTCCCCCGCAGCACCAGCAGTGCTCATGGGGGCTGAGCTGCACCCCCCCTCCCCCTCCTCCCCCAGCATCCTCAGAGCCTGAATCCAACCTCCCAAGGCAGCACCCCTCCAGACACACACCCCCACCCCCCCACCTCACCTCCCCCCACCCCCCCATCCCCGCCGCAGCCACGTGCCCCCGGTGACAGCGGTGACCCAATTCCCGTGTCACCCCTGCAGAGGGGGCACCCTCTGCACGCGCTCGCCTCAGCACCCACCTGGGTCTGACCCCCAGCACCCTGAGAGAGGGACACACACACCTACAAACACCACCCCACTCCCCTCCCCCCCCACCCATGGCTTGGGGAGGGGGGGGACACACACGTGGACACCCCACACCAGGGTCCTGGCACCCAGGGTTGGATCCTGCACCCAGTGCTGAGCAGGAGCTGCTCCAGTGTCACCAGTTCAGGTCCTAAATTGTGGCTAAAATTGCTGGGAGGGTGATGGGGAGGGTGATGGGGGGGGATGGGGGTGGATGGGAGGGGATGGGGGGGGTGATGGGGGGGTGGGGGGGGGTGATGGGGGGGGGTGATGGGGGGGGTGATGGGGGGGTGATGAGGGGGGTGATGAGGGGGTGATGGGGGGGGTGATGGGAGGGGGAGCTGGGGGAGGGGGTGATGGGAGAGGGTGATGGGGCGAGGTGATGGGGAGGGTGATGGGGGGGGTGATGGGGCGGTGATGATGGGGAGGAGGTGATGGGGGGGGTGATGGGGGAGGTGATGGGGGGGGTGATGGGGAGGGCTGATGGGGGGGGGGTGATGAGGGGGGGTGATGAGGGGGGGAGAAGAGGGGGGGTGATCGGGGGAGGGGATCGGGGGTGGGGTGGTGAGTGAGGGGGTGATGCGGTGGGGGGTGATGTGGGGCAGGGGGGTGATGCGGGAGGGGTCCCATTCAACCACACACCCCCTTCCCTGCGGCTCTCAGTGGGACAGCATGGGGGGTGCTCAGCCATCTCCCCCTCTATCCACCCCCCCCCCCCCCCCGAGCTGGATCCGGCCCCCTGGGGCACCCCAGAGATTTCTGGGGGGAGGGAGGTATTGGGGTGGAGACACAGGGTGGGGTTTGGGGGGGGGAAGTGGTGCTACATGTGCTGCCATCATCCCCACTGCTCCCAGGAGCTGGGGACAAGCAGAGGTGGGGGGGGTCCCTGAGGGGCCGGGGGGGGAGGGGGTCAGGTCGCCCCCCCCCATCTTTGCTCCCCAGGGTGGGTGGAGGGGTTGGGTGCAGCACCCAGCACTCGAGAAAGGGTGCTCCCAGCTGCACCCCGGGGGGCTCACAGCCTCAGGGGAAACTGAGGCACAGCAGGAGGCAGCACTCACCCAAGGTCACCCCGAGCAGACAGCAAAAGCCCCATGCCCCCCTCCCCCCCCACCAAATCCCTTGGGGGTTGCTGCCATCCCCCCCCTTCAAAGCCCCCACTCCTTCCCACCTCATGGGGGCTGGGGGGGGGGGCACCAGATGGGGTATGTGGGGGCGCAGGGGGGGCTCATCACCCCAATTACTCTGGGTTATGTGGGTGCAAAGGAGGCCAGGCCTGGGGGGGGCACCCCATGATGGGGCAGGATTTGGGTCAGGCTCAGCACCCCCCACCCTGTGATATTTTAGAGTTAACACCCCCCCCACCCCCCCCAAATCTGCAGAGGGCATGACAGTGCTGAGCCCCAAAAGGAAGGATGGGGTCCCCATGGCCATGCCCCCCCCCCCCCTTTCCCCCCTGCACAGGGCTCCCCTGGCCTGATGCTTTGGTGGGGGTGGGAGGCATCATTACCCCCCCCCCCTCCATGCACAGGGGGCTGCCCCAATTCTGCCAGGCATCACCCCCCCCCCCCAAACCCCTTGTCCCCACCAAGTTCAAGTGAGACACAAGCCAGGCACATCCCCCCCCCCCCTCCCCCCCAATTTATGGGGGCTCTACCCCCACTGCCAAACCTATGGGGTTATTTGGGGGGGGGGGGGGGGGCTCTAGCAGCAGGCCCTCTCCCTTCAGGCTGAGCCCTCATCACTCTCCCCCACCCTTTGTGGGGCTGGATTGGGTGGGCTCACCATTTCAGTCCCTCTGGCCCCCCCAGTACAGACTGCGGGGAGGGGGGGGAGACACAAAAGCCCCCCCCCCCTTTTCCTGCATGCCCCCCCCCCCAACAACAAGCCCTGGCTGCTTCCCAGAGGGGTGGCAGAGGCAAAACAGAGACTGATTAAGCAGGGACCCCCCCCCCACAACATCTCCATCCTTCCAGCGTGGGTTACCCCCCCCAACACCTTGTACCCATCACTATGGGGAGGGAGGGGGGGTCAGGGTGCTGGCCTGGGGTGCTGATGGGTGGGATGGGGGGCGTAGGAGGGGAAGGGGGTGGGACTGGGTGATGGAGATTGGGGGGGGGGGGTGAGGGGATTGAGGTGCTGGGGGGGCTTAAGGTTAGAGGGGGGCTGGGGAGGGGGTGGGATTGAGGTGCTGGGGGCATATGGGGTGGTGGGATGGGATGTTGGGGAAAAGCTATAGTTCCCGGGGGGGGGGATACCAGGGTGCTGGGAGGGCGGCCAAGGGTGCTGGGGAGGGCATGGGGGGGGGGGGGGGGGGGGAGGGGAAGGGGGTGGGGGTGCTCTCTGGGATGCCAGGGTGGGCTGGGGGTGCAGGGTCAGGGGGGGGGGGGGGCTCTCTGGGATGCCAGGGTGGGCTGGGGGTGCAGGGTCGGGGGGTGGGGGGGCTCTCTGGGATGCCAGGGTGGGCTGGGGGTGCAGGATCAGGGGGTGGGGGGGCTCTCTGGGATGCCAGGGTGGGCTGGGGGTGCAGGGTCAGGGGGTGGGGGGGCTCTCTGGGATGCCAGGGTGGGCTGGGGGTGCAGGATCAGGGTGCTGGGAGGCTCGCCAGGGTGCCAAGGTGGGCCTGGGGGTGCGGGGGGGTACCCAGTTTGCCTGGAGGGGGCTGGAGGAGGGAGGATTGGGGTGCCAGGGTTGAGGGTGGGGGGCACCCCACGAGTGCTGGGGTGGGGACAGGGATGCAGGATGGAGTGCTGAGGAGGAGGAGGGGGGGATGGGGGGTCGCGATGCTGGGGGGGTGCAGGGATGGGGAGCAGAGCGATGCGGATTGGGGGTACGGGGGGTAGCGGGAAGGGGGGGTAAGGGGGTGCAATGGGGGGGGTGGGGGGGCTCTCCAGCCCATGACCCTTCAAGGTTCCGCCCGCTCCGCCCGGAGAGCCGCTACACAAAAGCGCCGCTTCCCAATGCAGCAGCCGGCGGC